>LDEE01000004.1:792368-1308510 GCA_001021365.1 Stachybotrys chartarum
GGTTTAATGGGCTCCACGCTCCAACGCGTACCAGCGCGTCGTTGGGCAAGCCGCCAGATTTAGTGACCTCAACTTCCCGACCCCAACGTACCCGATACGCAACACGAATCGATTGATCACCCTCCATTACCCTCCTGGTGGTTTAGCAGATCGAATACTATTACTGTCCCTCAGCCATGTCGGATTTCGAGGACGAAATGGACCTCGATGGTCCCGCACCATCCAAGGAGATCACTTTCTCTTCCGAGAACAAGGGCAAGCGAAGCGCTGCCAATCTTCCAGTCGAGGCCGAGGACAATCTGCCATGGTGCGACCACACACACATGCTGAGACGCAGCAAAGTTGGGCCTGAAGCTAATTAAATACAATGCCAGGGTCGAGAAGTACCGACCGGCAACGCTGGCAGACGTCTCCGGCCACCAAGACATCCTAGCCACAATCAACAAGTTTATAGAGTCCAACCGGCTACCGCATCTGCTCTTCTACGGACCCCCCGGCACCGGAAAGACGTCTACGATCCTTGCTCTCGCGCGGCGCATCTACGGCGTCGCCAACATGCGCCAGATGGTGCTGGAGCTCAACGCCTCCGACGACCGCGGCATCGACGTGGTGCGGGAGCAGATCAAGACGTTTGCCAGCACAAAGCAGATCTTCACCGTGGGAGGCGCAGCGGGCAAGGGAGGCGGGGTGGCGGGCTTCAAGCTCATCATCCTGGACGAGGCAGACGCCATGACGAGCACGGCGCAGATGGCACTGCGGCGCATCATGGAGAAGTACACGGTCAACACGAGGTTCTGCATCATTGCAAACTACTCGCACAAGCTCAGCCCGGCGCTGCTGAGCCGCTGCACGAGGTTCAGGTTCAGCCCGCTGAAGGAGGCGGACATCAGGGTGCTGGTGGAGAAGGTGGTGGAAGAGGAAAACGTCAAGATCGGCGGCGAGGCCGTGGACGTGCTGGTGAAGCTCAGCAGGGGCGACATGCGCCGGGCGCTCAACGTCCTGCAGGCTTGCCACGCATCAGGTAAATCTACCCGCCGCACAGGTTGGAGGCATTGGGGCTAACGGAGAACCACACCCAGGCACGCCACTGCGAGGCAAGGACGAGCCCAAGATACCTGACAGCGAGATCGTGCGAGAGACCATAACGACGGAGACGATATACAACTGCATCGCGGCGCCGCAGCCCGACGCCATCAAGGAGATGCTGTCGACGCTGCTCAGCACGCCCGACGTGACGAGCTGCCTCCAGACCATCAACTCCATCAAGTCGTCGCAGGGGCTCGCGCTGGCCGACATCATCACGGCGCTGGCCGAGGAGCTGGCCAAGCTCGAGGTCAAGGCCGAGGTCATGGTCGCGTGGCTCGACGGGCTGGCCGAGATCGAGCACCGCGTGGCGGCCGGCGCGAGCGAGCTGGTGCAGACGGGCGCCGTGGTGGGCGTCGTAAGGGGGGGGGTTGAGCTGATGGGTAAATGAAGAGGAGAAGGCGTTGGGAGAGGGATTTGCTTTGGGATGGGACGGCTGGACCCAGCTGTATGAATGCAGGCAGGGCGTTTGCTCGACGAACATGTGATATCCTAGAAGCTTGACTTGAAACTCGTCCGGTCGGGCTGCATCGATCCAGTGATCTTGACTTGGGGTCGGTATAAATCGGACTCTGGGCTGCTAGGAGTCCCAGGCAATGACGGCTTACACGATGTGTTTTCGTCACGAGATCCAGTATTCGAGACCTGTGGTGTTTAGACCGGATCCGGCATCAATGAAGAAGAACAAAGTACCGGCTGTTTTGTAATTTTGCTACAACATTTTCCGAAATGTAGTCGGATGCCATCAACTATGAGGCGACTTGGCCCAAACCCCAGTATGCATGCATGTCTCCCATGCGTGGTGGGTGGGCTCTTAGTATCCGCGGGACCCTGAATACCCTCCGCCTACGGGGCTGACTTCTTCCCCCACGACGTCTCCCCATTTCCAGCATGGAGGGCTCCGCGGCCGCCAGCAAGGACAGCCCTTCTCTGATACCGCCCATCTTCCGCACCCGCTTGGGCTCCAACTGAACCAATCGGCCATCGTCGTTGGTTGCCAATCGCGCAGCGGCGCCGTTGCTGCATCCCATCCAAGACACCGGGGCTGGCCCTGGGCAACGACACAATGGCCTCGACGGGCAGCGCATGCGACGCTCTGTCCCTGGCTCCCACCGACGGGAGCGGCTCTCAGGGTCAGGTCCCCAACATCCTGCCCCACGAGCGCGTCTTCCCCATCCAGATCGGCACGCAGCTGTTCAAGCTCTCGGGCGCCTCGCTCTCCTCCGACGGTAGCGTCTTCCCCTTCTTCGCCCGCAGGCCCCCGTCCCCCCCCGAGACCCCTTTGCCGGGCGTGGTAGCTGACCGGATGATCCGTCTCGACGCGCAGCGCCCTCGTACTTTTCGCAGTACTTCCTCTGCCAGCTCAAGGCGGCGGGGGCCGGCGCCGACGACCATGTCCAGATACGCACCCTGTACATCGACCGCGACCCGGAGACGTTTCGCGACATATCCCTCCACCTGCAGGGCTACCACGTCCAGCCGCGCGACGGGACGCACTTTGTTCGCCTGTTCGCCGACGCGCAGTTCTACAGCTGTAACGACGCCCCCTCCCCCTTTCCGCTCTATCCTGGGAGTTTCCAGGGCCAATGGGCTTTGCTAACGAGGGTTGCGCCCGCGCCGTAGTGCCCAAGCTCATCTCCCAGCTCTACGAAGAGAGCATCTTCATATCCATCGGACACCGCGAGTTCCAGATCCCCCGCAGCATCTTCAATGACCGGGGCAACTCCCCCAACTACTTCTCCCTCGGCTTCGCCGCCTTCTTCTCCAACCCAGCCGAGATATTCCCCGGCCTGGACCGCGAGGGGCTCATCCGGCCGCCCTCGATTCTCCCCCCCTCGGTGCCGAATCGCAGCGCCAAGACGTTCGACGACCTCCTCCATCTTCTAAAGGGCTACCCGGTGGACATCCGCGACGAAGCCCACCGCCAGGAGCTGCTCCGCGATGCTCGGTACTTCCACTTCAAGGGCCTCGAGCAGCGCCTCGTCCCCCACGAAATATCCTACAACCAGCTACGGAAACGCAGCGAGATCACGCTGCGACTGGAGTACGTGCAGAAGAGCGGCATAAGCGTGGCCCAGAGCAAGGCCAGCGGCAACGACCCCTCGGTCGCACACGTGAACTACGCTCGGCCGTATCTCGAGGACCCTCCGGCAGAGCTGGTTCTGGAGATTGGCCTCGAAGACACCAAGATTCATTTCTCTACCGGCAGCCCTCGAGCCGAGTTCTTTCGAGAAACGAGGGTGCGTGTGGCGCGTCTGTTCCAAGTCATTGCTACCAAGCTCAACCTACCGCCGATCGCGCAAACCCACACTCTATCCGCGACCCCAGGAGGCGCAGCCTCGCAGATAGTCTCGCCGGGAGACACGCCTCTGAGCGAGAATCTCGTCCGTGTAGTACTGGAGCCCGAGTCCGCCATCGTCCTCGACGGCAGGGACTTCAACTACCAAGAACCCACAGGCGCGACGTATCTCGAGGATCTATCCGTGGGCGGCGGCAACTCCCGGAAACGGCGCCGCGCCGATGGAGGGGTGCTGTTCACGGGCGACGGTGGCGGCGGCGGTCAGGAGCAGTGGACCGTCAGGACGGGCCAGTGGCGGCTGCGGATCCAGGGCACGAGGGGCGGCGGCAAGGCGCCCGTTGAGTGCGTGCTCGTGGCCGTCAAGCTCGACGCCGTGAGCTCGGAGCTGGGAAGGAATGTGACGAGGTCGTTCCTAGGACGCGGAGGGGGATTGCCCGACTTGGTTTGTAAACCATGACGGATGTTTCTACTGGAGTCGTGGCGTGAGAGCGCATCCATAGATGTTATTTACACACTTTTATATCAACGTGTTGGTAGTGCGACAGGCTTTCTCGGCAATAGGATGCGTGAAGAAGTACATCCACTCGGATCTGTGTCTATGTCTCCTCACCAGCAAGTGGAATACTGCCCCTTTCCGACATCAAGCCACGGTCACAGCATTATTCTACAAGGTACATCTTAACAAGACTCCTCCAAGGGCAGTGAACCAGGTGGACAAATGGAATATGCGGATGAAATCCCAGATGTAGATGTACGCATTAAACAAGAACAAGAACGCCCGACTTCGCCAATACGCCCCCATTTCTCCTGGCGATATGCGCAGGACAAAAGACATCCTGATCGAGTATAACATGATGCTGCCGCCGACTCAGCAGTGACGGGAAAACGAGTAAACAATACACTTCCTGCGGGCGGAAAAGGAGGGTATATACAGAACGCCGCACGTCGCAGGCAGCCATTTCCAACATTCATCACAACCCTCCGCGAATTCCTCGTACTCATGAAAAATTGCTCAAAGTCGTCATCACATCATGTCGCCTCTCCTGATTAATCTCAGCATGGAGCCCGTGCAGACGTCCGTCGGTTTATGCGCGGCTCCTACCCGTCGGGGCACTCATGTGCCTCCTGTCGGTCTTGTCGAGCATCTTCTTGTGCGGCGTTGCCGATCCTTGGGCCACGCTCCTTGCCCGCCCTCTTCGTTCGCGGATCTTAGCCAGCGCCTGCTCGCGCGTCATGGTCGGCGTAAGAGCCGGGTTGGTCAGGTCGAAGCTGCCGCTCGACGGCGTGCGTAGCTTTTCGCTAAAGGACGAATCGGTGCGGTCCTTCTCGTCGCGGATAGGGACTGTCGTCGTCGTGGTAGTGACGGCATAGGCGGCTGCCGAAGTGTGAGGCCGTGGCTCGGGTGATTCGACGGGCGAGGGCTCCTCGGCTGCTTGCACAGGGATACTGGGCACAGGAACAGTATGAGCACCGCCATGGGGAGCGTTGAGGAGGGACATGAGGGAGACCCGCTCCTGTGCCAGTATGGCAAAGGACGGAGGTTCCACGGAGGGAGTGCGTGCGTACATGCGAGTGTCTGAGTAGTCGATCCCACCTGGCGTTGGGGGCTCTGTGCTGTCATCATCTGTCTTGATCTCGACGACCGTTTCCACTTCAACCTCGTCTTCCACCATCGTGTCCTCTACCCCCTCTTCTTCCACCGTCTCGGCGGTCTCTTTTGGTGGTTGAAGGTTGAGCAACTCTGCTTCTGCTTCGGATACGGTGCGGAAAATGCCTTCCTGAGGACAGAAAATCGTACTTCGGCGGGGCTCTTTCTTGGACCTTGGAAGAGGCAACTCCTGGACCTGGCTCGCCATTGTCTCTGCTTCTGCATCTGCCTCTACCTGTGGGGAGTGAGGTGCTGTGTCATCCTTGTGCTCCTCATTTGCCATGGGCTCGTGTGCAACAGCGTTGACATTCGTTTGTTGAGTGACAGCATTGATAATTTGCTGCTTGTTCCTAGTACACGGGCAGCAATGCAATTCGCATTCCGCCTGTAGGAACTCAACCATAGACTGAGCGCGGTCAGCCCGCTGTCTCTCCCACTGAACCTGCAGATTCAGATCCTCGAGCTCGAGCTCAGTAGCTGCCGAGGAGGCAATCTCCATGGTGGTCAAGGAAGCTCGTTCGCAGGAAAGCCTCTTCCTCTTAGGCTTTCGCGGCGATGCAAACTCATCATCGAGTCCTTCAGTTTTAGGGAGAGGAATGCGTCCCTCAGCAGCAATGCGGGCAACCTCCTCGTTCTTAGCGGCGGTTTTGAATGCATCACGCTCCTGCTCGACCAGCTTGATCCGCTCGAGTGCTTGTTCCAGTTGTTCCTGGACGCCCACAATTTGATAGCGGGCAGCGAAGGCTTCCTGTTCCCGAACTCGACTTCGTTCCTTCTCGCGGTCCAGACTCTCCTCGAGGGCTTTGATGGTTGTGCGGGCTGATTTCAGTTCTTCCTGGACTTTGACGGTGGAGGATTGCGTCTTGAAGGTTTCCTTCCTCGCCCGCCGAATCTCCTTTTCCCATAGAGCTTGAGTATGGGCATGCGTCTCCTTGGCGCGGCCATAATTCTCCTGCAGGCAGGTTGTCAGCAACGGGCCACCTAGTACCCAGAACATCCGCAGGCAAACTCACCATGACGGTCTCCAGACGCTCCCCGACTCTTCGTTCTCGCTCCTTGCCTTCTTCGATGGCCCGCAGGAGAGCCTTCACCTCGTCTTTGTACCGCCGCATCTCGGCCTCAGCCTCTTCCCGCCCTACCATGGCCCGCTTCAGGGCGGCGTCGGCTGTCTTGCGCTCGAGTTGCTTTGACTGCAAGGCCACACTGAGGGTGTTGAACTGATTGATCTTGTCATGTACCGAGCTGTCGCGGTTCTCGGAGCGGAGGGAGCTGAAGATGGAGTCGCGCTGCATGTTGGCGCGCTCGGGCGGCATCGCCTGGAGAGGCCCTCCGGCGGGTGTGCCAGGCAGGCTTGAGTCGCTTTCCATTGGAAGTGTTTGCATGTACTATGATGAGTGTTTCGCGTACGCCGGTCCTGGATCGCTTTGCAACGGGTCGCTGTATCTGCTTCGTCCTTCCAGCAAATTGGTAAATGGGGTTACAGATTCAACTAAGCAGGCAGGGACGGGGGACGGAACTGTTTACCAAAGACCGTTTCCACTTGGTCGCCGTTGCCGTGGAGACGTGGCACCCCTGCGGCAGAACCCCGCCATACCGCCTTTACTTCTTCACCCCAGCGGCGTGTTGTTATTGAGTCATGCTAAGCTATGGCGACTACCATTTGTCGGCGCACGTGTCTCCGCGCACGTATGGGGTCATTCAAGTGACGGTTCTGCCAGCCAGATTAACACCTTGTCCCTTCCCTCACTTACAACTCCCGTCTTTCCGAATTCCCCGGTATATACGGTCAGCATCTCTGCGACATTCAACCTGTATATATATATATATATATACGTACATCCGCCATTCAGACACCGGTGCAGCTGAACTACAAGGGATCTGTCGCTCCTGTTGCCCATCATGGACGACAACCTACGCCAGCGTAAGGCAGAGGCGAAGCAGCAAGACTCCGACGACGGCAACAGCGCTGCTGCCAAAGCCGCCTCCAAGGTGGAAGAGGAGGACAAGGACCCTTACTCGCCTTGGCTGGATATTCTCAGGGTCATCACTTTTATCTTCGTAGCGTCATGGGTGCTGAGTATCATGTTCACCGGCGGCGAGAGTGGCTACTGGGGTATCAAGGAGAAGCCTCGCTACATGAGGCTGGATTGGTGGCGCAACCAGATTGTATGGACTTTGATGGCCCATCACTATAAGTCGGGTCGTCGCTAACTCGCCTCTAGAAAGGTCCCACTTACATGACCCCAGAAGAGCTGTCCTACTACGACGGTCGCGATCCCGAAAAGCCCTTGCTTCTCGCCATCAACGGTACCATCTACGACGTCTCTAGCAACCAGCGAACCTACGGCCCAGGAGGCTCGTACAACCACTTCACCGGCCACGACGCCGCACGTGCCTTTGTGACCGGCTGTTTCGCCGATGACCGCACCCCAGACATGCGAGGCGTCGAGGAAATGTTCATTCCCATCGACAATCCCGAAATTGACTCTTACTGGACCGCCGAAGAGTTGGCGCAAAAGCGCATCGAGGAGCGCAAAAGGGCCGAGGAGCAGGCATACAATGCATTGAAGCATTGGGTTGATTTCTTTGCCAAGAGTGATAAGTACCTCAAGTTTGGGTATGTGAAGCGTGATCCGGATTGGTTGGACAAGGTCGAGCCGAATCCGTTGTGTGCGCAGGCCATGAAAGCCAGGCCCAAAAGGAAGATACCAAAGACCGAGAAGAAAGCTTAGATGCTTTCAAATTTGTGGCACTGCGGCGTCGCCGAGTCTCGGCATCAAGGGAGAAAAAAACAGACGGCGAGGTAAAGCAGTTGGAAAGAGAGGAGGGAAATCACGCAACATAATGCTTTATTAACAATGCCATGATTGTCAAATTTAGCTTTTAAATATCGAATCCGTCCTCTTAACCTGGACACGTCTAGATTCAAGTCCAAATCATATACTCAAACCCCATTATGTTTGGGGTAAAAAAAAAAAAAAGAAAAGCCAAAATTACTATAAAATCTTTCTCAAGCCCATCCCGTCGACACCAAATTTGTCACTATAGTAGTAGGAAAGCAGCGCCAATGGCCAACAGGATGGAGCTGGAGCCGGCCAATGTGATGGGAGCCGCAGCGGGAAGGGAGGAGCCCGGAGCCCCAGGAGTGGTTTGGCTGCCGCCGTTGCCGTTGCCGTTACCAGCACCAGTGCCACCGTTCTCGCCGGTTGCGGTTGAGGCCAGGCTCTTGTAGTTCTCGAGAGAACGAGATGCGTTGGCAGCAGTGCTATTTTGGCTGTCAGTAAAGGAGCTCGCAGATGTTTCGGATTGAAGGTCAGCAACTCACTTCTCGTTGATGACCATCACCATTCCGTTCTGGCAGTGCTGGCCTTGGCTACAGTAAAGCCAGATAGGTCGAGTATCATTGATCATGACCGTGAAGACAGGAATCTGACCCATGGCTTCACTTGCAGCGACGGGCTGGTAGCCGGACCAGATAGGAACTGAAGTGATGTTGGCGCTCTGGGGCATGGGCAAGCAGGGCTGGTCAAAGGTGGACTGAGTGACGGTATGGTTGCCGGCCCAAAACTGGAACTGAACCATGGAGCCCGGAGTTGCTGTGATCTTGTCGGGGTAGAATGCTAGGCCGGTCTGGTTGTTTACGGGGTTCTGGCCAACAGCAACGACCTGGACATCGACGCCGGCTGAAACAAGGCATGTTAGTTAAGCTTAGTACGTCGCTAAAAGCTGTGACTGAGAGGCCTTACTCTGAGCCTGGGCGACACCCAGAAGGGCGGCAGCAACGATAGACGTGAAGAGCATTTTGGCTGATTAGAAGATAATGGTGACTTCGAGTAGGTATCCAAAAGGAATATGGAAAGGACTGTTAACGACTGAGACGATTCGAGTAATAAAGTTGGTATGTTAAAGCGACTCGCGCTGGAAAGGTCTAGCCTTTGGAAGAAAGATATGTAACTGGAAATAAGAAGAAAAAAAAGAAAGGAAATTTAAAGAACAGTCGAACCAGGACGTGTATGCGAGAGATGAAGAACAGAAGTGGGAGGAAGGTCTGGACGGTGGAACGGGGAACACGATGAATTTAAGCATGCAACATCCATCACCAGAATCACACACGACGAGACATCCAAGGGCCCCGGGCCACGTTTGAGAAGACGGGACGGAAACGGCTTGACGAGGGTTGAGACAGCGCCAATGGTCGTGATGCTCTTGAAACACGTTTTGGCCATGTTCGGGGTCCGGCTTGGCTGCCGCAGTGCTGGAGCAGGCTAAGGCGGCCTGTCACCAGCCTTCACAAGGAGCCGTGGACAAGCACGGGGTAGCCACAGCTAGGCGCTATGTGGTGTTGCAGAGCCCACCCGCAAGGCCCGGGGGGGAGGGGGAAGGCGATCAACCATGGGACCAGCCGTTGCAGGCTATGGAAGGCACAAGGCCTAATTTGCCGCAAGGGACGAGCGACGTCCGGTCGCTGCTCTGCGACGTGGGTGGCGCATGTCCGGACGAGGCCAGAGCCGAAGATGAGGCCAGCATGTTGCACAAGGGTGGAGGCGGGGACGGAAGACGCGTAAAAGTCCACGGGCTACCAGGCCGGGCATCCAGGGGCGTCGAGTGCTTCATGTCAATGTTCCGTGACGCTTGCGAGACAGGCCTAGTTTCAGACCGTGGCAAGGCTGGCGGCGGGTGGGCAGGGGCCTACGCGAGTGTGTGTCTGAGCGGCCGACGGGCCCTATACGCCAGCAGTTATAACGCCAAGGTCAAGCTGGTTGTTTCCACGGCCATGGCAGGGAATGAATAAAGGCAGATCCGTTATAGGACCCGCTAAGTGGTGACTGGAAAATATCGCCCGACAGATGCTGAAGCTGGAAAAGGGAAACAAGGCCCTGCCTGGGCTTTGACCCTTCCTTCCTTCCCAAAGTTTGGGTACAATGCGGAGCGCTAGCTGCTTTCGGTCGCCTCCTACAATCCTCGCACATCACCAAGCCAAACCTCCACTCAAAGCCTCGTTCCCCTTGACATTACACTGCCTTTCGTACGGACCCGACCACGCCTAGCAAGACAGAAAAAACGTGCCCGAGGAGCCGCGTGGATGGGCTCATGCATCAAACATCCCGCTAGACCGCTGCCCCGGCCTCCATCATGTCACTGCATCATTCATCCAGCCTTGGCATCGATCCTACGTTTCCACGACGCCTTTGATGCGAACCTGTGTTTGAGAGCGGCCGAGGCGCTCCTGTAGAAGACACGCGTCACCTGCAGTGAGCTATAAAGACCATCCTTATTCCAGTCATATCTCTGGCAAGCCGTCTCTCCTCTATACGTCCTCTATCATGATAGCTCGCTTCACATTTACGCATCGTTGATCCCATCTGCGGCAGTTGGTAGTGCGTCTCTCTGCTAGCCGAACTCAATAACACATCCAGATGCCAAATGGGAACTCTGCAGGAACAAGCTCGTTGCCGTTGTGCAACAGGCACGCTTCCATACACGGCATTCTTTTTACGATGGGTTGGTGGATAGTCAATCCCTCTTTCTCGACTGCATCAGTTACTCGTAGGGGACCACTCCACCACGCCGCCCTTCTTCAGACATGCAATGGACGGACGAATGCTCTGGCTTGGTTATGCAATGCGTTGGAGAAGCGCTTAGGGATGCATCTTGCCGTGCATAGGATAGCCCAGCTCGACTGCTCCTATGTGTACAGTATGCGAATGATCCGCATCAGTGCTCCTCGTGATAATCCATATGGGTACTTGTCATGTGCTTAGTGACTCTGTTTCGACAAGCTTTCTCAGCAGCTTTCACAAGTCCAGTAGAAGCTGCGGGGCAATCTTCTCCAGATCTTCGACCTTTGTGGCCTCAGTAACTTGATCATTTGATACACCACTCGAGGGTGCAAACTCACCTCCAAGAACCCTCCTTTCTTCTCCACAGCCGCGCGAGCAATCGCCTCTCTCACAAAGACGTCCAGGTACTTGCATACGGCTCCATTCGCATCCCTTGAGATTCGCGTTGTGTCCTTGGAGAAGAACTCGTGCAGCACGCGCGTCAAAAGCTCCGTGGGAATGGACTTTTCCGGCTCCGTGCTCTCCTGCGCTTCGCGCGCTTCGAGCATTGTCTCCTCGAGTTCGTTCCCATCGTCCACTGATTCGAACGGGTCGCTTGAATCTTCCGCAGCCGTAGGAGGTTGCTGGGTCTTCTTGGGTCGGCCTCGTCCGCGGGAGGCTTGTTGAGGAGGCATTGCAAGGATATAATACCGCGCACGCGACGTGGGAATGTCTCAGCCAGCGAATTGCGACGTCAACTAGTGAGGTTGAAGGCAAGAAGGCAAACGTTGAGACCACCCAGGCTACTTGAAATTCGTCGAAGCTGGAAGTTGTGTTTAGTCAGCAATTAAAGCAGAACGACATTTTCTTTTACGCCAGAAATAAGCACGACAAAGACATCACAAAAATCAAGTACGATGAAACATTTGATCAAGGGAAATTGCAAAGGCGTATAAATTACAGCGACCTAGAAAGCATGGCAGAGCCAAAACGAAAAATACGCCATGCCGATGCCAGTCTAACCCGCAAAGAGCAGCTGTTCCAGAGGACCCCATTGGGCAACCTGCCACAACTTCTCTCCATCTCCCTCATCCCATCGCTCCCTTTTATTAACCAGTGGACATCGTGCCACGTCCGCTGATTAGCAGCAACTCTCCTCCCACCCCATCATGGGTATGTGTGATTGTACAGGTGGCATTTAGCCGGATCCGCCAGAGAAGGCCTTGCCGAAGAGCAGGACCTGGAGCTGATCGTAGATGGACAGGACACCAGCACCGGCAACACCACGGAGAATGTTGGCACCGGCACCGTTGAAGAGAGCCTTGACACCATCCTTGGCGATGATCTGGCGACCAGCATCGAAGGAGTTCTTGTACTTGACGGCCTCACCGGAAGTCATCATCATGCGACGACGGATGGTGTCAAGAGGGTAGGCAGCGATACCAGCACCGGTGGTGACACACCAACCGAGAGCGAAGGAGGCGAGGAAGTTGTTGGCCAGAGTGCCGGTCAGGACGACAGGCTTGATCGAGTCGTACATACCGAAGTACAGACCACGGTAGACGATGATGCCAGCAACGGAAGGCATGAAGCCACGGTAGAGACCGGCAATACCGTCAGAGGCGATGGTCTTGCGGTAGACATCGACGAGGCCGTTGAACTGACGCTCACCACCCTTCTTGGCGTTCTTGGCATCGTTGGCGAGACGGGTACGAGCGTAGTCCAGAGAGTAGACGAACAACATGGAAGTGGCACCAGCAGCCTAGAGATTTGTTAGCTTGGGTGTGCTTACCACTAGCAGACGAGTGCAACTTACACCACCGGAGGCCAGGTTGCCGACCATCCACCAGGCGTAACCGTCACGGTCCTTCTTGAAGCCGAACATCTTCTTGAACTTGTCACGGAAAGCGAAGTTCAAGGCCTGGGTAGGGAAGTATCGGATGACGTTGGCAGTGTTACCACGCCACAGAGCCATGACACCCTCGTCGGCCATGGTGCGGCGGAAGCAGTCACCAATACCGGCGAATCGGCGATCAAGACGGCCGCTCTTGATCATCTCATCCTGTTCGATGGTTAGAGTGATTATAGCTCAAAAATTGGCTCGTCCGAAAGGCAAGGCCACGGAGCGACGCCGTAGTTTGACTGTGGGGAAGCCTTCTGTTTAACTAACCTGGTTCTGGATGAGAAGCTTGACACGCTCGATGGGAGCGGCAGCAGTCTTCGAGACGGCGGCGGCGACACCACCCACTGAGATTTTGCGTTAGTTAAGTCATGTTCGTGATTCCGACAGAAAGGCTTTTTCCAATCGAGAGATCGACCGGGTGTGTAGATTAAACGTACTCAAGAAGTCGGCCATGAAGGGCTATCAAAAACAAAAAAGTCAGTAAACAAGTTTCATGACGCAGAATTTTCCACCCCTTGACAACCGATCGCCAGCGTCAGCGATAAGGACGCAACACCCTCAATCGAGCCGACATCACTGTCGCGAATGGACTCAAGCATTGTTGAGTGCAATTGATGCCATTCATCAACAGTAAATGTGGCCGATAGCAAAGGGCAGTGCTCATGGCGGACGCGGCATTTCACGGCAGCGGAAACAGAGAGGGAGGGAAAAAACGTACCGGCATGCCCAGGACCTTCTGAGGCTTCTGGAGATCAGACATCGTGACGGCAGGCACTCAAGCTTAACCCGGGATGCTAGAATGAAAGAAGGATTGAGAGGAGATTTGGAGATGGGAAGAAGGAAAGGAAGAAGAGGTTCCCAAGGGAGTCGAGCGAAATAAATCTGCGCCGACGGCTGAAAGGGTATGGGGGAGGAAGAAAAAAATTGCGGCGGAGCTAGGAGCGAAGAGCTTTTGAGCGCGAATCTTCCCGGCGCAGCGCTAAAAAAGGAGCTGGGGTGTGGCCTCTTCCTCGCCTCCTTTACTTTTTTAGTGGTCCTTCCAGTGGCTCCAGTGGCTCCAGCAGGACCCCCTGTGATTGGCGGCTAAGCCGATATGGGTAGTCCTGTCCTGGGCCTGCACCCTGTTTTCCACGGCAACAGAGCAACCCCCAGTAAGACCTGGCAGCCTTAGGCCAGAAAAGGGAGTGTTCGGGAAGAGATAGGATGGATGGATGGATGGATGGACCTATGGGCTAGGTGACACCGAGAGAGCCTGTGCGTGCGCTTGCTTGCTTGGTTGCACGTCGCTGACCTTGGCTTTACGCCTCAGGCTCACCCCCATCACTTCTTTTTTTGCTCTCCTAGTCAGGGGGTAGGGGGGCAGCGGCTCGATCCACGGCCTTGAGCAGACAAAATTGCAGCCGAGAGATGCCGGTTCGCCCCGACACCAACCCTTCGGTACTCTCATATTGGTGCGGCTTTGCAACTATCTACTATCTTATCACGACCGGCGCCTGGCCAATCTTGCAGCATGCACCACGGGGTTCCCGCACGGGAAAATAGCCGCAGCCATCTCACCCGCCCTCGATCGCAATCCAGATCCTTTTGAAGTGTCCCTTTGGTCTCGAAGAAAGCAAGGGAGGTAAGCCGGTTGGTGGTATTGCGGACCACATTCAATGTCTCGACGGCTGAGGTACATTCGAGACACACTGGCGCGGGCTGGTGCTTCTTGTCCCTTATCAGACCGGCCGGGCGGAACCCTCTTCCTGGTGGAAATTTCGCATGGGTGTCTCTACTTTTGTAGCCGTGCGTCGCAATACGTATAGTGACCGTGATATTTCCCTTCCAACACTGGCCTGTTCGTAGCGCATCAACCCGTCACATCGCAGGAGGCAATTGGACTTCGAGGAATGTGTGCAAATGTGTGAAACAGATCAGCGAAGCAATTTGACAGATGATATCTTTGTAACGTCCATTCTCACTTGCCACTCTTGATCGAGCCGACGGCATTGAAAGTACCAAAATCCACTACTGGTAACTTTCACATGCTTGCGCTTGTTGAGATTTGTCCATCGTAAGCCACTCTTAAATCACTCCATTCAGTAAATTGGCAAGGGAGACGTCTCCTATTACATACGCCTGAACCCCTGCCCTCACATTTTTCCATGTAATCGAGTTCAGTTGGGTTTTATCTCCTTGAGCCATCCGGAAAGAGACATCCCATGCTTGTGATTCTGTGAATGCTGTCCGACTCTACGAGCAAGTGTGTTCAGTGCACAACAACACAAGACCTGTTTCATTCTTCTTCCTGCAAGGTGCAATGTTTGCTTCCTTCCAACATCATGTTTCCATTATCAAATCGTTCCAGGCGCTCTCCTACAGGCGTGAAACTTGAGTGCGGGATAGCTTTATTGATGATTGAGGATCGGCTGCTACCCATTGCCAGCATAACCAGAATAGTGCCATTTCAAGCGTCATGGAAGAAACTTTCAAGCCTTGACTGGAATTACGAGTGCGGTTATTGGTCTCATTTTAACATTCAGGGGCAATCGATCGAAGTTGATGGTGGTCAAGGTCAAAGTCTCTTTACGTTACCAAGGTCCTGTTCCGACAGACAAAATTGATTTGTTCTGCTCTTGCCGCCTGATGCAAAGTCGTCGACCTTTAATTGGCAGAGGGTCATTCTTCGGAAAGAGGAAAGGCCCGTAAACAGCCCGTCCCTGGAGATGTATGCCACTTCCTCAATACAGCAAAGGACGTCCCCGCTGGATAACTTCCAGTTTGCAGCACGTACAAATATGACGAATGAAAGCACGTATGGAAGCTCTGACCCCCTTGGACGCACGAAGTCCGTCATGCACCGGAAGCGGGATGATCCTATTCCGCCTCGGGTGACGTGCACCACGATGCATGCCTTTTGGTGTGAATATATTGTGACGACCTGAAGTACTCCAGGTTGTCATTGCATGATTGGATTCATGATGTGGTGATGAGTATCAAGTTGTGTCGCGTTTGGTAGCACGATGAGCCCCCATACCAATGCAGAATAGTGGTTTTTCTTATCCAGTAACACTACGGGTTGTCTTCGGTATGGACAGTTGACTACACATGGTGGTCCGATATGGTGCCGCGTTACTTGCCAGTTGCAAGCATGCTACGAGTCCACACTGGCACATTAGAGCCGAGACGAGCGGCATGAGTGCGTAAAAGATTTCATTTCCGTTACCGTAGCTGAAGACTTTCCGGTCCTAGGGTATGCTACGCCGAGCATAAAATGCGTCCCACCTAGGCTTTTTCTGCCTATTCACCCTTCCGCCCGCCTGATGGCCTTTCTATCAATGAGACCATACCGACGCCAATGTACCAGACACGAATCCTCTCCACTCCTTCAATCTAAGAGCTGCCAACGGCGCGGGCTGCGAGAGGTTAGTCTCGGTGCGTGGTCGGAGCGTTGAATACCATGCGTACTGTAAATCTTCATCTTGCTGTGCGTGACAACGGGCTTGATGATGCCCTTCTCCTCGAGGTCCTTGATGCACTGGCGGGCTAGGGAGCCGTTGACCTTCAGTCGGTCGACGAGAACAGCGACGGTGACGAGACGGTATGACTGAACATCCTTGTGAAGCTTGTCGGAGGTGGCCTTGTCGAGGATGACGGCGTGCTGAGCCTTGTCCTTGACCTTTCCCTTGGACCACTTCTTCTTTTGCTTCTTGCCTCCAGCAGCGGGCGCCTGTCAATCGATGGGAATTAGCAAGATATCGTCGCGCAAGGGGCGAGGGTAGGCGCAGCATACCATTGTGATTTGATGTGCTGTTGTTGGACGTGATGTTGGAGTGTGGGAATTTTTGACCAGCCGGCGATGAGACCTCCCACTTGAATGCCGCGCCCCCCACAGCCGAAGTTCGCCCAGGGCAGCCGAGCCCTAAGCCCGCGACGGTGGGAGGTACGTACCGAATTTTTGGCAGGCCCTGATTCGTCGAATCAACACACCACCAAAATTCCAAGCCCTCTACTACCAGAGCCCACCTTCAACCTCACGAAAAATCCCATCTCGACAATCACCCAGTACTAACCGCAGTCCACCCTCGCCAAACACCGCAAAACCAGCGAAAATGTCTGACGGCGGCGAAATCGAGGTCGAGAACTCGGCTCTTGTCGAGATCCTCCCCAAGGATGTTGTCAAGGAGGTTGGCAACGTGAAGCTGTTCAACAAGTGGGATTATGATGTCGAGGTTCGCGACATCTCCCTCACGTACGTCGCATGCGCACCCGTTAAGACTGGAAGACCCGAAGACTTTGAGCAAATACTGACGGATTGAGCCCGACAGTGACTACATCTCCCTCCGCAACCCCGTCTACGTCACCCACTCCGCTGGTCGCTTCGCTGTCAAGCGATTCCGTAAGGCCAACTGCCCCATCATCGAGCGATTGACCAACTCCCTCATGATGCACGGCCGCAACAACGGCAAGAAGCTCAAGGCTGTCCGAATTGTCGCCCACGCCTTCGAGATCGTACGTTCCAGCATCGACAAGATCGAGTGATATGCATCCATTAACACGAATTTAGATCCACATCATGACCGACCAGAACCCTATCCAGATTGCCGTTGACGCCATCGTCAACTGCGGTCCCCGTGAAGATTCGACCCGAATCGGTTCCGCCGGTACCGTCCGTCGCCAGGCCGTCGATGTCTCCCCTCTTCGCCGAGTCAACCAGGCCATCGCCCTGCTGACCACCGGCGCCCGCGAGGCCGCCTTCCGCAACGTCAAGTCCATTGCCGAGTGCCTGGCTGAGGAGCTGATCAACGCCGCCAAGGGAAGCAGCAACTCTTATGCTATCAAGAAGAAGGACGAGTTGGAGCGTGTGGCCAAGAGCAACCGATAAAGAGAGGGCGGTCAAAGGAATATCCGGCATGGGAGTGTGGCTTTGGCGTGGTTCTGGTATCTTGCAGAATTGCATTTTGCGTTCGGGTCTGGGAACGCGGCTATGGATTGTCACATTTATGCTCTAGAGGCTCAATAAAAGTCGGGCTCTTGGGAGCACAATGAATGAAACGCGTTCATATGAGATGATGTAATTCTCCGAATTCAGAATGTCTATCTTATGGTTCTCTATCACTCAAGTGGGTATCTCGCCTGCGAGTAAGCAATCCATGCAAGGAACCGGATACGTTGTCGATGAACTAGCCGGTCAACCGCTTCATGCAAAATCCAGTCCTTCTTTTCATACATGGATGGTCTTGGGTTCGATCTCTAAACGTTGAAACATGCCGACATGAGGCATACCCTCTTCCCACCATTCACCCATCAATTCATCCACTTGGAAGCCCCATTTGCCCCAGGCGCCCTGAACCTGCTTTTGGGCATGGGCACAGACAAGGCCGTTCCACTTGGGTACCTCCTTTTCGCTTGAGGCACCCATATGCTCCAATCCTAGCTCTGTGATGCTGGGATCGAAGAAGGAGGGGTTCTGCTTGAGCCACGACAGAGCTGTGTTGACTAAGAGCGCTGCAATCTTGTGTCCCCGAAATTCTTTAACCACAGCTAGGCGGCCAAGCTTGACATAAGGCTCTTGACCGTCGTGGAAGGTAGTGGCACGATCCTTTGCAAACATGACATCCGGTGCTGCGGCAGTGGTTTCAACATGTTTTCCGTCAGCGTCCTTGAGGATACCATTCCAGTAGTGGCCGTCTTGTTCCGGGTGTGGGTCGTGCGGAAAGGGGACCACGCGGATGGTCCCTATGGGCGTAGACCGCGTTGAGCTCTTGCGCTGCTGTACGATGTCGCCTTCCGCATTACGCACCTCAGGCTCATCGACTTTATGGACGCTGGCATACACGACCCAGTGGCAAGAACGCGCATCGTCTGCGTCAAACTCATTCTCCGCAAGGACGCCTTGCTCCTCGATGAAGACATTGTTGCGGACTTCCATTGCGTCGAGGAAGGTCTGTGGGATGGATGGTGGTTGTGCTTCGGAGGGCAGTCCAGGCTGGTAACCCTCGAGCTTGCTAGGCTCAAGCACCGCGATAAATGGGGTTCCCATGTTGTGAAAGCGTTCTCCTGTAACCTGGGGAAACAACGGCTATACCCTGCAAAGAACGTGAAGCGGCAGTTTCCGCCTTTGATTATGGCTAGAACGTAGCGGAGAGGGAGCTGCTCTCCTAAACTGTTGGAAGGATTTCGGCTGGTTTTTTTGGTTTTTGTTTTTTGTTTTTTTTTTGGTGGGACAGTATTAGTTGTTCAAGTGATGTCGGTGGAGGAGCAGACTTGAGACATTGTCAAGCAAGCACCGACGCTCAATATTGCAACAGAACCAGATACGTATGTTGTTGTCTGCGTGGAAGATAGTTATTGGTTGGCAGGTGTTCGTCATTGTGGCGTAACGAGCAATCGAAGTCACGGTGTTCAACGAATCTACTGCAACCAAAGTGGCGACGGAGTCTCTTGTCATTTGCCAGGGCAAATCCTTGGTGATGACCCCGCGTCTGATCATCGCCCACTTCAACATGCCGCACCCTCATGCCACGGGCGACTTGTAGGGCTGGCTGTGGGGCATCTTGACTCTCGACTCTGTTGAATAACCAGCTTGAACCATTCTAGCGACTTTCGACCTTTACCAATCGAAGGTTGATGGCGGCTTCTTGTGGTTTGCCGAATTTCTATGGTACTCGGGCACATGTTGTTCTATCCAAAATAAAAATAAATAAAAAATGTCACGGGTTTGCCCTAAAGGACATGAATATATCAAGCATCCGCTTAGGCTTTTGGCAGGATATGAGAATCGCGCACAGGACTCATGGTGGGGACAGAGAGACTGCACCCAAAAAGCTGGAGCAGTTAGACCAGGAACCGAGTTAACGCTGGGTGGCCCTATAATGAAGTCAAATGCAGGGCGAGACAGATCACGTAATGTGGCATAACCCTGGGAACCTACATGCATGGCAAGTGCAACAGTATGCGTGTCTGATCTGACGCAGTACAACAGTAACAAACATGTGTCGAATACATTACGTATGCTCCGCTCGAGGCCAACAAGTCTTCAACAGAAACTCTTGTAAGTGTTGCACCCTGTTCAACGTTGAAGCTGATGCGCAGCGCACACTCCCTTCGTTTACGCCTAATGGATGTGCAGGGTAGGGCTGAAACCGGGTGGACGGTCCCCATATTGCACTTACACGAAGCCGCATCACGACTTTGCTAAATTCTGCAATCGCGCCATAGCTCCGGTGTGTGGGGAATACAAAACCTGTTCACAATGGTTGCGCCTTAGTACAGCTTTCCCCCCGTCGAATGTGAGGTTGGACTCGGTCGAGGACGGGTACGCATGCGAGTGCCTGGAGATCTCACAAGATTCTGGAAACGATGCCCAAATATAGCATTAGCAGAGCGACTGCGACTCCGCTGATATCATACGTATGGAAATGGAAATGAAAGGATGTGTCGTCTTCAGGGCATAGTCTGGGTAAAGAGAACCGAGGAGCACTCGACGCACGTCACCATCGGCTTTGATGGAGCCGTGCCGGCAGTACAGTGTTGATCTACAAGGCCAGAGCAAGGATCCTTCCTGGAGGGCTAGCACGTGGAGCACGGAGTAATATGCTGTATGTTAATTCCCTGGGATTGGCACGAAGCATCGAAGCTGGAGATATGATAGGTAGTATCTTCGGAAGCCGCTTGGCTTGTGCCTTGTGCCTGGAATTACAGTACAATCTCACAGTGGAGCCCGTGGTGGTGCTAGGCTTTAGCGGTGTTTGACGGTTGTCTGTGCGCCGGCTACATGGGCCTTGGCCTTTTTTTTCTGCGGGTTGTCGCTACTCGCCAGTGCCTGGGACGACAGAGGTACTCGCACGCAGCACTGAGTTCGCAGACCCGGTCATGTACCCAGCCCGTCTCAGGGGTCTTCGTAGGATTCATCATCTCGGCCGGGTTTGTCTCAAAAAAATAATATCCCCTCTGCTTGCGATCCAGAGATCTCTAACAGCTCTGGGACTCGGCGCAGGGACTTCAGATGAACTTTGCCAATTGATCTGGCTCAATTGGCGCCTACGAGCACCGAATTGCGACCCTCGAGCGTTGGTTCCTCGCCTGTCTGCACAGCCAAATATAGTTTTTAGTGCCCCGTCAGGGGTTGGCTATCACGACGCCCGGGATACATCGCGCGAGCTCCCAACCTAGACACGAATCGACCGCACCCTCTCTGCAACAGCCCTGCCGACTCTAGTTAGATGCCTTGTCGAATTGCTTTGGCGACACAACCGAACCCACGCGCGCTGCTGTGAAACCTTGACCTACCCGGTGCGCCGCTCAACACCCACACCATCGCGCTTCGTCGAGCAGCTCCCGCAACCGTCAGCCAGGTCAACATCTTGCCGTCGCCACCAGCCTTGCACACCCGAGAGCTTCCTCCCTGGAGCTCCGATGCCCTGGCAGCCGCTCACTCGAATCGCCTTCGCTGTCGCGACCTACCCCTTTGCAGCCTCAGGCCCGGCCGACCTCCCCCTCGAAATCGGCGATGAGCTCTACGTGATCGAGGAGACGCCAGATGGCAGCTGGTTGCGCGGCTACCTGGTGGCCCCCCCCAGCTTGCTGGCGGGTTTGACTTCCGTCAAGGGACAGATACTCGAGGCCCGCGTCTTTAGCGGCATCTTCCCTAGGAGCTGCGTCGAGATACGGGAAATGCTGGGCGAGTCTGACGACACGGAAGACGACGACCAAACGACCAATGGACTCTATCCGGTCGAGCCTAGGCCGGCAAGCGACTCGGCAAAGAGTGGTATCGGGAGTGCACCAGGCAGCTTCAAGGTGAAGAAGGATAAACGTGTTCAATCCGGCCAGACGAGACGTCCATTGACCGAACTGCCCAACGGCACCGTTGGGAATCTGTCGGTCCCCGTCAAGCGAGATCCCAATGCACCTCGACCCGCCGCGCCAGTCCCTATGCTTAAGATTGGAGACGAGACGCCTACCTCAGCTTCCGAGCCCCTCATCGACGAGATCGCTTCCTGCTTGCGAGAATGGCACTCCAAAGACCTACACGAGCTTCTCCTATCTCGGCAATACTCGCAGCTCGACCAACTTTCAACGCTGATCAACAGCTTGAATTTCAGTCGCCAGCAATTCCTCTACAACGTTCTTACCGACTACGAGTATGAGAAGCTGCGGGAGAAGACCATCTGGGAGTTGGTTAGAGCCAACAAGCTCTGCGGCTGCGAGGTCATCGTGCGCGATCCCAAAGTTCGCGGCCGCGTTCTGACGGGTGACGATTCGGTCGTGGAGGTTACGAAGCTCCAGTCGGTCATGAGTCTCCTCGAGGAGCCAGCCCAACCTACAGTCGAGCTCAGCAGTTTACATCACCTTTTTGTCGAGGTCAAGGGCTTCGCAGGCTCATCCGCGGAAGAAATGTCGCTCTCCATCTACCTGGTTGCCAAGTCACAGCTTGAGAAGTCTACCACGCTGACGGAATGCTTTACAATCGACATACCGCCAGGAGGCACAATAGGGAACCTAGCGCAAAATTCCCGGACAAAAGCTTTGTTTACCGACTTGTCCTCGCAAGACATTGGCGACGTCCCATCCTCGGACTCGGAGCTTTATCTGGTCGCGCGGGTTATATCCTCGAGGCAGATTGCGCCTGCGAAACCCCAGTCCCGCAG
The DNA here is from genome assembly GCA_001021365.1 of Stachybotrys chartarum. NCBI lineage: Eukaryota > Fungi > Ascomycota > Sordariomycetes > Hypocreales > Stachybotryaceae > Stachybotrys > Stachybotrys chartarum. Next base: position 814,474 of record LDEE01000004.1, read on the forward strand.
CGGCAACACACCGCAGACAAGCTACAGCAAAGAAGCAGCGACACCAGTGTCCGCTGGCGGAGTCAAGTCCTCTAGGAGGAGTCTCATGTGGGCTGCCACAAAGACGACGCGTTCTGCCTTTTCAAGGGGTTCCCCAACGACCAAGATGGGGACTGTGGCAGAGATCAGCGAGGAGAGACCGTCGACCCATGTTGCCGATACACGGGACGGTCCGCATCCTCCTACTACCGCCGGCTCTAAATCGGAGGGTGTCACCGAGATGACGCAGACCATTCGGCGCACCGTCGGGATTGGTGTCTTGAAGATTAATAACATCATGAAACAGAATGAGGACATCGAACAAGTTGTCAACATATGGTCGCAAACTCCGAGATACGTCAACGACAAGGAAACAAGGGAGGAATGGGATCCCTTGATACAGGATTTGATGGATAGCCCGAGTGGCTTCTACGAGAAGTCTAGGACGGGGGAAAGGCTTCAACTACACCTGCGAGGCTTCAGCAACCCCGACGTGGAAGCCCTGATTAAAGCAACACCCACCATGCTTTCAAGCATAGCCAAAACTAACAGGATTGGCTTCTCGGGAGCACCCACTAAGCCGAGGTCGGATATCTACATCACAATCGCCGGCGCTGCTCTCGCAAAGCAGAACCTACTCTCTAGATATGGCGGAAGTGCAACGGCCATGCCATCTAGCCTCCAGGCAGCCAACCTGCAGGTGACCTTCGAAGTTCGGAAGACGTCAGGCGAGCGCATAGAAGGCTGTATCCACACTGCATCCAATGCACAGGGGCTATCGGTCTTCAGGTCGACGGCTGTCGAGCGAGGAGAACGATGGAACGAGACGCTTCGGCTTTCGATTCCTCAGAAGGACGTTGCTACTGCGCACATTGTCATGTTTCTAGCAGATCTACCCCATCACCCCTTTGCAATCGCACACATGCCGCTCTGGACAGGGCAAGCCTTTATCAGGGACGGCCCCCACAGTCTCTTCCTGTACAGGATAGACGAGAACACTGCAACACCGCTGGCCGGTCCGTCTGGCAAAGGCGGCTATCTGACCCTGCCATGGACCGCGCCCGGAAAGGATGAGTACTCGACCGAGTTGACCGGACCACTTGCTGTCATCCTCGTCAACAGCTACCTTTGCAGCACCCAATTCTCCCAGGACAGGGTGATTCTTGGATTGCTGAAGTGGAAAGAACTGCCCCGGGAAGATATTACTGATATTCTGAAGCAACTCATCTTCGTTCCTGAGATTGAGGTAGTGAAGATGCTGAGCGACGTTCTGGACGGCTTGTTTGGAATCCTAGTCGAGCATAACGGCAATGACGATTACGAAGACTCGGTGTTCACGGCTCTGGTCAGGGTCTTGGGTATTGTTCATGATCGCAGGTTTAATCTGGGTCCCCTGGTTGACCAATACGCCGAGATGAGGTTCAACTACCCCTTTGCAACCCCATGCTTGATAAGGTCTTTCAATAGGTTGCTCGAGGACCCGGCGCACCCCGAGACGGCGCGCAAGCTACGCTCAACCTTCAAGGTCGTTCGCCACATTCTCAAATTCATTGCCCATGCGCGTCGGCAGCAGAAGGTCAAGGAGGCTGGGATAGGCATCAAGTCCTCTCCGCAGGGGTTCTCTCGGCAGCTACGCACAATATTCAAGGCCCTGGATGCCATGATGCGAAACCCGGCTCCTGTGCTGGTCGGCAGCCAGACACTTGCTGTGCAGCACTTCCATAGCTGGTTACCCGAACTTGGTGCATTGCTGACAACCGAGGAGATCCTTCACATCGCTATAGACTTCATGGACTCTTGTACGCAAGTCAAGGGCAAACTGATTCTGTACAAGCTCATCCTGATCATCAACTACTCGAAGCTTGATCTTTTCGCACATCCCGAGCAAAAGGCGGCACTGAGCGCCAACACAGTCCGATGGATATCTCCTCACTGGGGCTATGATGGGGAAGTGAGTGGTCAGTGGAGGGAGCAGATTCGGCTCTGCTGTTCGGTGCTCGCAAGCCAAATCGACCACCTGGGGCCGGAGATACCCGACCACATCCCTAAGATCATCGACTCCTACCTAGCGATTCTGTCCCGACCAATCAAGCCTCGCAACCGCCTCTCCATGCTGTTCCCTTCGACATATCCCTTCCCAACCAAGACACTCACCGATAGCATCTCCTTTGACGAAGCGTTGACCGAACTCTCAGCGGTATTGTCCGCCGTCTCAACATCGCCCGCTGGCATGCAGCTAGAACTTGCCGACGATGACCTGACGACAATTCTCGAGAACTTACTTCGAGTGCAGACGAGCGTTCTGTCAGGCGAGGCATTCCCTTCCGATTGGCTGAGTGTGCACATCTATCATCACAAGTCGGCAATGCGCAACCTGCAATACCTTTCTAACATCATGCTGGACTCGTTTCTCCCTGACCCTGACGAGGCAGAAAGCTTCAATACGGAACTATGGAAGGCCTTCTTCACTACCCTACTCAAACTCGTCGGAAGCCCCTCCCTTGCACTCGAAACCCTACCAGAGCAGAAGAGAAGAGCCGTGTGGAAGATAGCGGGAGATGTGAGAGAACATGGGGCTGAGCTACTTCGACGCATGTGGGAGGCCATCGGATGGGAAGCAACTGCCGACGAACGCGCTCGCTTTGGGCTGTCAAATATAGGAGGATATCAGGTCCAATACGTGCCAACTCTGGTCGGTCCCATTGTCGAACTTTGCCTCAGCGTACACGAAGGCCTACGGAGAATGGCCGTCGAAGTTGTGCAGACCATGATCATAAGCGAGTGGACGCTGAGCGAAGACTTGTCTGTGATACAGACGGAGATGATTGATTCTCTGGACCAATACTTCAAGACGAAGCCGTTGACAGAGAGCACTTTGCAGAAGCTCTTCGTCGGGGAACTCCTCGATCGTTTCAAGCTGCTGTCGAGAAATGCCGAAGACCCCCTCTACAGAGCTCTACTGGAGCTCATCGGCACACTCGAAGAGTTCCTCGACTTGCTGGTGGCTGTATACAGCGGTGATGCAACCGGCGAAGTAACCAACATCATCAACCACCTCCGCCTCATGGAGTTCCTGCGAGACATGAGGAAGGAGGAGATCTTCATCCGTTACGTGCACCAGCTGGCCAAGCTGCAAGCTGAGTGCGGCAATCACGCAGAAGCTGGCCTGGCATTGCGGCTTCATGCCGACCTCTACGACTGGGATCCTTCCAAGCAGACCCATGCTCTGTCTGAACCGGACTATCCCGCACAGACGCTGTTCGAGCGCAAGGAGAAGATATACTTCGACATGATCAAGTTCTTTGAGGAAGGCCAGTCGTGGAGCAACGCCCTCACGGCGTACAAGGAGTTGCAGAACCAGTACGAGACCAACATCTTCGACTTTGCTAAGCTGGCCAGGACGGAGCGTGCCATTGCAACAATCTACGAGACAGTATCGAAGAGCGACAAGATCATTCCTCGCTACTATAGAGTGGCGTTCAAAGGGCTTGGCTTTCCAGGCGGTGTCCGCGATAAGGAGTTCGTCTACGAAGGCTCAATATCCGAGCGGCCTTCGGCGTTCACAGACCGCATGCAAGAGCAATATCCCACGGCGCAGATCGTCACAGGCGGCGACGTGGACGAGGCTGAGGGGCAGTTTCTGGTCATCTCAACAATCAACCCACACCGTGATCTCAACCATCATTTGTTCCAACGGGCGCGCATTCCCCAAATTGTTCGCGATTTCCTGCTTGGCTCGCACCCTCAGGCTTTCTCCATCTCCACCAAACGGATGACGAGTGGCCCTGCCGAGGGTCATTACGCCGAGAAGACGATCTTCACGACTGCCGAGCCGTTCCCAACTATCCTGCGGCGCAGCGAGATCGTCGAGATGACTGATGTGAGACTCAACGCGCATGAAACGGCCCTGGAGCGCATCGTGCGCAAGACGCAAGAGATGACGGCCCTAGAGCGTCGCTTGGCGGACGGCGATGACGATAACGCCCAGCTGCTGGTAGACGCCGTGAACGTCTCAGTCAACCCCAACTCCGAAAGCAGTGTTGTCTGCTACCGGAGCTTGCTGCCCCAGGACGATGACAATGGCGATGACGAGGATGACGAGGAAGAGCATATTCATGCTGAACTCAGTCCACAGCAAGCAGCCATCAGAATAGCCCTGATCGACCACGCAATAATGCTGAAGAGATGCCTCGCCCTCTTCTTTCGAAACAGTAACGAAACCGTCGTCCACCAAGCCGACGAGCTTCAAGCCTGTGAGTAGACTGTTCCTCAACAGCATGTCCCGAGTAGCACTGACACATCCTGTTAGATTTCGAAGAAGCCTTTGCGCCCGAGATACACCAGTTTGCTCCTCCTCCACCGCCTCGCGACTTGATAGTGTCGCCTGTATCCCTGTGGACGTCACCGTCGCCACCCTTTGAGTCCAGCCCGTCCATGTCCAACATGGTGGGACTCATGGCGAGCACCAAAGAAGATACAGCCATCGCTCAGCCAATGGGCCTGCGGCAGCGCGGCACGCGGCTAAGCTTCCTGGGGAGCAAGAAGAGCCAGCCCTCGCTCCTCGACGAGATCAACGACGAGCTCGAGGCCAACGGCACCCACGCCCGCAGCTTCAGCAGGGACAACCTCCGGCGGAGCATCTTCCGCACGCAGTCCGTGGACGAGAGCCACGCGGGCAGCGGCAGCGAGGGCGGCAAGAACAGCATGGAGCAGAGCTCCTCGACTAGAACCGGCGACAGGTCCCTCGACAGGGAGTCGGGCGCGGGGCCCGGCGCCAAGAGGGCCGGCAGCGTGAGGAAGAGGTTTAGCATGCTGTCCCTCAGCAGGAAGCCCAGCAGGGGCGGCGGGGCCGGCGGGATGATGGGGAGCTTGGACGAGGAGTAGGACTACTTTCGGGCTTACTTTGGCATGTACGACATGGCCGTTCCAGCGAGCGACACGGCTCGCGGTTGACCACCCCTCTCACGACGGCAGAAGGGCGACAGCGATGATGGAACGAATTTGACGGAGAAAATAAGCCACCATCGGACAGCGAAATACTGGGAGCGGTGTCCCATCAGCGATCTCCTGCCACACCAACCGCGCGCTTGCTTCATCAGTATCAGATGCTCTTTTACTACTTTTTAATCCTTTTCTTCACTCCCCCCCCTCTTGTCTACTATTACCCCGTCCCTGGTACTCATTTTCCCTGTATCTTCTTTTTCTCAAAGCTTGGTGTTCTGGATATCTTAGGATCATGGCTGGACATGGTCAAACCAGAATTCCCCTTGTTATATATCGCTCCTGCGTATGTATTTGCCTTACTTTGTACATTGACCTCGTCGAGCCGTCCTTCTGGAGGTCTATGATCATAATGGAGCTGGGTTGCGGGGCAGTTGTAGGAGAAGAAATTAAGAAGATGCAACTGAAACCATTTCAGTGTATGTGCGATTATTTGCATAGGGCTCGGTGATATTGCAGGATAAACCTATGTACACGTGTCTCGCACGACAATGGCGTAGCGGCCGAATGCCAGGCGTGCCCATCTATCCGCATCCTAGGCCTTGAACATGCCGTACTGTACAGAGGGAAAATCATGACCTTCATATAAAGAACAAGAACACCTAGAGATAATACCTTTCCCCCAAACTCCGATGCTGAAACGGGACGAACAGACGGACCGAGTTTATATATTTGATCATATCAAGACCTCTGCACCGTTAGACATATTCGCAGGTGACGGTGTTGTATCTTTGGTCTAAAACATGAATTAGCACGGCTGGCTTGGACACATCGCTCTAAAGGAACCATACTGTTGTATAAGAGGGTGTACGTCGTTGAAGCGGACAGGTAAACCGCTTCAATCTTGCAATTGAGCTCGTAGTACCATTGGCCATCGCTTCCTTGCCGACGGCCAAGTTGGTTCTCCGGTATGTGACTGACGTCTGCTTCGACGTGGGACAAGAGCTTGACATTATCATCGCGAGAGATAGGGGCATGACGTGGAGTCTGGTCACAGAATATATCCATCTTGATCTTGCGAATACGACCCTGGCTCACAAGACCTGTCCAGACAAAAGAAGTGTAAAACGGCTCATTTTCCGAGACTTGATTGCCCTGCCAAAGATGTCAGTAAGAGTTGGTGCAAGGATGTTCAACGCCCATCCGTATCCTACCCTTTGGATGAACCATTCCATGGTATAAACCTTGTAGCAGCCATCTAGGCCGCACCAGTGCCGCTTGCTCTTCGCTTGCCAGTGTAGCTTATCTTCGTAGCGGGTACGCCACTCAGTGCCATAGTGCTTCCTGGCCCTGCGGTTTTCGATCTTTACAGCAGTGAGTTTGTCAGGGGCACTGTTTGCCAGGCCCTTCATGACGGCACCTTGAACCACAGCCTGCCAGGCGTTCGGTGGTTGCAGAATCTGAATACTCTTATCGACGGCATTCCGCAGGCGCTCCTTTAGATAATTGGAAGCTCCAAAACCACCCACAAGAAGGACGGCACGGATGGGGACACCGCTTGTGGTGATCTGGTCCTTCACCAGGCGAATGACTTCGAGCACTACAGGCTCGAAGATGGTCTGGAGATCAGAACCCTTCAAGGCAAAGCGGCCGCGAGAAACACCAAGAGCCTTGTTGTTGGCGAGACCGCCAACAGGAATGGTGTATGTCTCGTCTGGAGGCGCATTGAAAGTGAACTGTCGCTTGACCTTTTTCTCGAATACCTCCATGGCCTCTGCCATGACCTCATCATCAAACCCTTCTTCCTTGCCGAGCTTTGTCTTGAGGAATTTGGCAAAGCGCATGTTGAGGAAGGTAGAGCCGCAAAGGGCTCCAGAGCCGGGAGCAGCTTCCTGGACTTGGAGAATCGGCTTCAGAGCCGTGATTGTGTAAGAGATTAAATCGACCGTACCACCGCCAGCATCAACAATGACTACCGTATCGCAGATCTTGAGGCCATGAGGGTCGAGCCCGTGGAGCGCGTAGATGGCAGCAGCTTCAGGCTCTGACACCAGGTGGATGGGGCGCTTGGAGGCTGTCAGGCCTGCGGCCTTCATGCAGGCCTTCTTGGTCTTGTCCTTGGCGAGATCGCTCCAGATGGCGGGAACGGTGATGACGAATTCGAGGGGGGTGTTCTTGACAACCGTCTCACCGAGCTTCTCTCGGAGGGTGTACAAAAGGTGCTCTCCCAAGGCGGACATGTAGTCGGTGACGAGCTTCTCGGGGTCTCTACCCTGCCTGCCACCATCCGCGGCAAGGTCTTGGCCAATGTCCTGCAGCGAGGGATCGAGATCACTTTGCAGAACTCTGTGTTAGTGATGCAAGGAGAGGCGGAGGTTTGGTAAAGCATGACTTACAGCTTGAACCACTCCATGACCTCGTGCTGGGGCGCCGCGAGGGGAATAGAGAAGCCCCACTGGACATCGCTTCCGGCATAACGAATCTTGGTCGGCACCTTGTCAGAAGACTCGCCTTCGCGGATGGTCTTGCTGACTGGCCATGATGTGATGGTTGTGCGACGGTCAGGTCGTTGGGTTTCGGCCCACGCGACACCAGAATACGTTGTGCCAAAGTCGATGCCGACAATGATCTTGCGACTGGAGATGGAGAGCTTCCCCAAGTCCATGGACATGACGAGGCGGGTATCGAGGGGAAGGAAGATGGAACACGATTCGGCTGCTAAGCAAAGCACCAGATTGCGACTGTGAGGGAAGCCGCTGATTAGCAGAGAGACATCTACCAAGCTGGGATGTCGAAGCTTGAACAGCTCACGTTTCATCACATGGAAAGGAAAGAGATAGGGGAGTGTCCAATGATCTACCTACATTCAGTGATCCAGTGCTCACCAAGTGGTTTGGCAACGGCAGTGCTGGGACGAGTTTCGATCAAGGGAAAACGGAGACGGATGAGAGAAGGGCAGGAGAAGCAGTGACCAGTGCGTACATGCCACCAGATGAACCAAGGTACAAGACAGTATTTGTGGTTGTTTTATGGTGGTGGGTGCGTTCCGCCTCATCGCTTTCCCTATCCGCGTTCACAAGCAAGCGGTTTGTACCAAGTACTATCTTGAATACTACTTGGTACTTCTGGGTAGTAGTTGGATCTCTAACAATAACAAGGTACAGAGGGGTATGAGGTGCCAAGAGAGGGTGGACGCCCGAAGTCTCGAGGCTGCCTTGTGAGCCTGCTGCTGTGCAGCTCCTCCACAGTCGGCCTCTATCCACCGGGAGCTTCACCAGCCTACCTGTGGTACATATACCTGCATACACCTTTCGTTCTTGCAAGGTACTTGGCTAAGCCCAGCCGTCGTCGTTCGAGGACCCTACTTACACATCTCAACATTTCTTGGAGGCTAACGGATGGGTACCTAGATTGGTGGAGGCTGCAGCATCGTCATCTTCCAGAAGCCACAAAAGCTGGTCCTGTTTTTGCAATCCATCGTCGGACATGTGGGCATACATCCGATACCTCGGGCGCTCGTGCTCTAGCAATGATTCACGAATCCAAGTAAAAGGCCGTATCAATGCTCAACAGGACTATCCGTCTGGGTGGTGAAAGTTGATTGGCCGTGATAGGGCAATTGCCACGAGAAATAGACCGAGGATTGAGCTGAGGGCTGGGGATCAGTAAGTACGCGTGTTTTGTTTGATAGGCCAGCAACACCCGCTTCGCCCAGCACGTCTCCATGAGACGTGACGGAGAGAACGGCATGCTGAAACCAACGTATGGTCTCCCGTCTCTGCTGTGGGAAGACTCGCAGCAGACATCCATTGGCCCCACTTGTTACAAGCCAGCATCCTTTGTGCACAGCCTGCGGTGTCCGTTTTCCCGCACGGTCCCGCAATGATTAGAGTTACTTCTGTGATGCGTCTGGCCGGCTGCCTGCTGCTTGCCGCTTGCTGCCTGCTGGAGGGGTGAGGGTGCGTCGGAGCATGAGGTGGCTTGCACATGATCGTTGGAGCTTGTCGTTTGGTTGTCGTTGTCGACAGCGGGGTCGGCCGGGGCTGTGATTGGGAAGGCGCGGCTGCAGTGCGGGTGGGGTTCCAGAAAGCCTAACCTGGGGGTGGGCCGCAGGCGGTAGCCGCAAACTGCCCCACTTGAAACGCCCTACATCCTGTATCTGGTAAATCGTGTGCGTTGTATCAGTACTTGCTGTGTTTGTATCTTTTCGCATTTATGGGATTCATTGTTTTGTTATCTAGACTGTTAGCCCCGCGAGGCTGTACGTACTGGTCCGCGAGTCGCCTATGAGCCCACGCACAGGGGAGAGTGCCCGTGCCCTTCTTTGTGGCTTCCNATATCCGTGTTTGTGTACTGGTATCCAGCAAAGGGCTTTGTTCATCGTTGTTGTCTTTGCTGGGGGCGCAATGCACACTGGCATTACCCGCGGCCCTCGTCATACGGATTACTCCATGCATTCGGAACTACTGATAGAAGACTGGGGAATGCCTTGGGATGCAACGCAAAGAGGCGCTGTTCGGTAACCTGCCTCGCCTGGCTCTCCCCCACCCCTCCTTCTATTTCCGCTTCTTACACAAGCCAGTCCACCCTTCTTGATTCCGGCATGGAGCCCATGACTCTCAGCCTCTCTTCCCAGTGCTCCAAGTATACCATCACTGCCTTGGCATTTGCTTCGCAGGCTTAGTTAATACCCCTTGTGAAAGACACTTGCTGTAACCCACGAGTTGCTGCACGCTCATCCGGACTTGCAGCAGCTTTGAGTCTCAGTTCAAAAACAGTGATCACATCCTGCTCAGATGCTCCGTGCTCTAGCAAGCTCCAAGTATATCGAATCGACGTCATACTCAGCACAACCCCCCGAGGTTTCATGGCGCAGAACAATGGCCAGGGCAGGATCCCTCTCGATGATATGAGGCCCAAACCGTCGTACAGTCAAATAGTTGCAAACGGGAAGGAGCCGCGGCACATCTCGACCGGCCCTCAGTCACGTGGTGCGTCAAGTGAGGCACGCAAAGGTGAAAAAGAAGTTTCCGACTTCCACCCCGTTACCAAATCAAAAGTCTTGTCGAGCGAGACCCTTCCTCACAACAGTATCAGCGCATTACCCGTTGATCGTGACGAGGAGCAGCCTGCCTCGAGACCAAATCCGGACTCTGGCCCTACCAAGGGCAACCCAACCATGGAGTTCCTGGACTGCGGCTTGTCAGAAGAAACCCATCCCCAACCTGATGTACAGCAACTGCACAGGCAAATTCAGATCTTGACAACAGAGAGGTACCTTGCTGAAGAAAAGGCCGAGCGAGCTGCAGAGCGTATCGAGGAAATGAAGCGATTCATGCAGCGAGGCATAAGCGACATAGACCATGACACCGAGGGGCTTCTGCGCGATGCTGAGAAGCTCAAAGAGGAGAACAAAATCCTCAAAGAGCAAGTCAACGATGCCCAGTCACACATTTTCAGTCTTCAACCATACCGCAAAGAACTTACGCCAGACGAGGTTGGCCGCGTAAGTTCACCCATTCACCGTGCCCGCGGGCTCCCTGAATGTTCCTAACCAATACCACGCGTAGGATTATGATAGCCTGGTGGAAGGTATTCAGGACTGGACGCAGAAGCTCATGGAGCCTTTTCTGGAGAATCCCATCAAAAGTGCAGAAGAGATTCTGACCGTGGCCCGCAAGAGGCCCAACGAGGCCGCCAGATTCCGCAAAACGCTGCAGCAGTATCCTGATCTTATCCAGGGTTCCATGTATCCCGAGACCGACGAGGACATCGTTGCTGCAGTCATTCTGCGATTTGTTCACGATAACATTTTCCAAAAGATCCTGTACGGATCGGTCCAGGATTATACGCGGTGCATAAGCGACATTGAACATCAAATGCAGATCAACGTTGAGCCCAAAAGAGGTCCGACACACCGTCAACTGGGCCCAATCACAAGAAACTCTGCCAAGCTAACCAGAACATAGATCTATTTTCGATACGGACATGGACGGGTGAGGCTTACAACGCACTATTGAGTGCACCGAACTTCCGCAGCGTCAGGGACCGAAGGCGAAGGGATTTGACCATCGAACTCGGTAATATCCTTCGAATACTGTGCCCAAAGGACCGGTTTATCTGGCTTTGCGAGAACCTGGAAGAGAATTGCATCACGCCGTCGATGAAACTTTACGAGAAACTGCAAGTTTCGACGCACCACTTTTACCTCGACGTCAACCCCTTTGTTATGACCACGTCTGGGGGCGACATCGTCAGGTCGCAAGACTTTCTAGAGAATATCGAGAAGCTGGACTGCCGGAACATACTGCAAAATCGCAAGGCATTCAGCTTGGCCAAGCTTGATCCACCGCCGTCGAAAAAGGAGCTGCTTCATGATCTTCTCAACGTGTGCACAGTCATGCCAGCACTGTACATGCGCCAAATTGGCCGGAGGGATGCCATCAAAGAGCCCACGATTGTTCGAAGGCAACAAATGCTTACCGCATGGGGCTCGGACGAGAAGAGACAAAAATTCGTGGACGAGGGAGACCGGACAGTTGTTGCCCAGTTGTACTTTATGAAGCCCGAGCGAGCAGAGAGCAGCTTCTTACGATGGTGATGGTGGCTGCTTGTTCCTTCTTCTTCTTGCATCTGTACAAATAAACAATGTCCGATGACCACTTTCGGTTACATGAATGTGCGCCACTGCTCATGATCTCTGACGAGTTGGCGTATCAGCATGGGGCTTGGAGATCGAGTCTTCGTTATAGTAGAGTATGCTGACACTATATCTGCCCTTCACTAGGCTGATTGTGAGACATGGCACGATTGAGATCCAGCCCAGACTGTCTCGGTATCGTGGTGGTGCATACATTTCATCGTCATCGTCCCCTGGGAGAGTAGCCGTGATGGTCCACCGAGTAGGATAGATTGAAGCATCCCTAGCACAGCATCATGGAACAAGTCATCCCGTACTTTGCTCCTCTGAGTGACACATATCATTTGTCAAGACTTCAGTGCACAGCAGTCGGTGGAGTAAACGAGGTGGAACTTGGAAGTTGATATCATGAAACTCTTGGCTGCCGTGGCTGAGCATCGCCTTGAACCATTTCGCAAAGAGGGCAGAGGGCAGAGAGCAGAGGGCAGAAGTACCGAAACTTGACCCTCCCCCCAACCGCAAGGCACCCTAGGCGGTGATAGGCCCCGGGCTAGCATCAGTTTAGCGGTTCCCACTGCGGCTGCGGCTGCGAGGCGTAGCGGCAGGGGCGTAGCCAGGGCAAGTGCCCCGCTGATCGCCGCGAACTTACAACTGCTGGGCTTCCATCTCGACCCCGGGTTGGACGAGTCCCCCATTCGTCTTGTAGAACGCCCAATTGGGGGGCTATGGTCTTGACTGCGGTATCGTCGCATCAGCCGCTTTGCTTGGCCGCGGGGATGGGATGAGTTGAGGTGCCGGGTTCCGTGAGTGAGTGCAGGCCGGGCGCCTTGGGGAGGAAGACGATCAGCATGGAAGCCAAACGCAGTGGTTCTCGGCATCGAATCACGTTCGCGCCTGAACCTCATCCTCATGCGTGCATGTACTACTTGTGCCTGCTAGGTGCCTACAAGTACCGCAACCCCATGACGGTAAAGTCTGGGCTACGCACCTTGAGGGACCTCGAGCTCTTTTGCACAAGGTACCTAGGTGGTGGTCAGCCCAGTGGATTTGCCTGCACTAGCCTCTCTGTCGGTCTCTCTCACCAAACCTACATGTACCTCGAGTCAAGTTACTTGCACCTGCCTTGGGTGCTGAGCTTGGGTGCAGGCAGGTATGGCGTTGGAAAACCTCGGTCTTTGATCTTCGACCTCTGGTTTCCCCCCTCCCTTCGCATATAGGCTCGTTACTTTCTTTCATTGTCTGCGGCGGTTGTTCCCGGCAAACCTACTTGATCAGTCACCGGGCTAATATCTTCCGCTCCAACTTACACGAGCGACGTCGACAAGCTGGTGGGAATCTTCGTGGGCGAGTATCGCTTGCCACGGTTGGAAACATGTTCAGGTCTCTTAAGAAGAAGGCCACCAACGTGTTCCGCCGAAACGACAACAGAACCAACGACACAACAGCAAGCACCGCATCTCTGGAGCCCTACAATGACGCTTCCGGTGTTAGGCGGCAGGGAAGCTCCCGCACAAGCCAAGGGCGTGGAAGCGCGGTGACGCCGCCGGCTTCCAAGATAGCCACGGCCAACCGCTCATCTTCCGCTGTGCAGGATATGCAAGCACCCAGATACGTTCCCTTTGTTGAGGCCGCGCCCTTTCAGCCTAAAACGGCTACAACCAAAACCTCCTTCTACGGCAACTTGAGGCCTGGCATCATGGCTGGATTTGGAGCAGACGACGATCCCATCTGGCTGTTCGACGACGAGGAGATTGATGACGATACAAAGACTGGGCAACGAGCTTTTGAAGGATCCGGTACAAGGCCGAACAACGCTGTGCAACTGTCAGAGCTTGTTCAGTGGCAGCGAACAAAGAAGCCAACGCCTCGACCTACTCAGCAGCCGTCGGGAGCCCCCTTGTACACCACGAGCCCATCACTAGAGGACCTGCTGAGGCACACTCGGGGCGATAGTAGCACGAGCCGCCTGAAACAAAGTGCCGGTTCCTCTGCGAGACATGTTCAGGATAACATGCCGAGAATAAACGGCTCATCCACACTAGACAATTGGTCGGACGAGAGCATTGGCGTTTATACCATGCTACAGCATAGTCCTATACCCGACCACAAGCCATCTAGCTCTTGCAAAGTTGCCGAAGCACTTGTATCACCGGGCGAAGATCAATTTCGCAACCGTCCGAGAAGTCAGTCCACCATGCTCCAAACCCAGCCTCCGAAACCGCCAGCCACGAAGCAGCGTGGTTACGCTCCGATACCTGCTTCCATCCTTTCTGGGTTCGACTCGGACGACGACGACGTTGCAGCTTCGCCAGGTTCGACATCTGATGTGCAAAGCCTGTACGTGAACCTCTCTGCCTGGGCCAGGAGATTCCTAGCAGTGGCACGCAATCATCCCCAGGAAGACCTCGAGCCAAACATGGATACACTAGCTGATGATTTCAGGTAGGCCTCCCAGGCATATTCCCTTTTCAAATCCATACATCCGATAGTTGCCAGATCTGAATCCTACGCTTCCACGTTCTTCGAGGCGGATTTCTCGGGACGACACTATCTGTCTCTCTTTCTTTTGTTGTCTTCCTCTTAGTTCTTTTCTCTATTTCTTCAATGCATATTGACCGAGAATCTTCTCTATGTGATTCAGTTTTGGTCAGCGGTACCACCAATCATCCATCACTTCAAACATCGTCGTCACTCGCCGACGGATCCGTTCCGAACAGCTCAGCGGGAGCCGTGAGTGCATTGTCTGCACCGATACCAAACCAAATACCCAATTCCCACGTTTCTCGATCACAGCAACATGTGCTCATGCCCCGGGTACATGTCTGGATTGCATCAAGGCCTCAATCCGATCAGACATGAATAGTAAGCTATGGACCGATATACGGTGTCCCGAGTGTCGTGAGTTCCTGGATTACGCAGATATCCAGAAATACTCTGACCCAACCATGTTTCTCCGGTACGTATGGTCGAAGATGCGATGCCAGGCGAATGGCTGACAAATAGTCGTCCAGGTATGAGAATCTGGCATTGCGAGCTGCCATGTCCCAGGCGGACGACTTCTTCTGGTGTACCTCCGGCTGCGGCTCTGGTCAAGTCCACGAGTCTGGAACGGATCAGCCGATTGTGGTCTGCCTTCATTGCGGTCATCGATCATGTTATCAACACAATGTTCCCTGGCATCAGGACCTCACCTGCGACGAGTACGAAAGATTCTTGGAGGATCCTGAAAACTTTCGTTCACAGCTAGAGCTCGATAATGAAGAATGGGCTCGTCGGACCAAAGCGATACATGACACGGATCGGACTCTTGCTCGGGAGCTGTTCACCGAAGAGGAGCAACAAGCGAGAGAAAGCAAAGCTCAGCAGAAGGCAGAGAGAGAGAGGGCTCAAAGAGCTGCGACAATGGCTCGCAAGGCTGCGGCTAGGCGGAAGAAGGAAGACGAGAAGAGCCTGGAGAGAATCAGAAAGACAACAAAAACATGCCCTGGATGTGGGTGGGCAATCGAAAAACGGGATGGTTGGTAAGTTGTTACCCTGCCGAAGTCGTTCTCGCAGCTTTACTAACCAGTCCGTTTCTTAGCTCACACATGACTTGTAAGTTGGCCCTTTTTATTGTATTGTCAACCTTCCTTTGTCTTCTTCTTCTTCTTCCTTCTTCTTCTTCTTCTTCTTCTTTCCATGATGCTTTGTACCAATCCATCCACGATACGTCTTTAGCTGCTGCGGTCTGGATCTGCCTTACTATTGCAGTTTCGTCGATGAATCCTAGAATTGTTAAACCAACAAAAGCATAGGCATCAAATGCAGAGGCGAGTTCTGCTGGGGCTGCCACAAGCAGTGGAGTAGGGGTCATAGTACTGCATGCAGAGGATAGGCATGAGCAAGAAGCAGACTGGGCCCGGAATGTCCCATGTGCCGCTCTGCTCTATCTACCCTGGCGCATTACACAATTACAATCCACAGTCGAGGCAGGTTCTCTCTGGCTGACTCGGTGTTGCTATTTCAGGCGTCAAATGCAGCTATGAATTCTGCTACGAATGCGGTGCAAACCACAAGCACATTCTGGCCAAGGACAATAGCTACCATCGAGAGTCGTGCCCATTCCATCCGAGGCAACTTCCCGATCCGGACAGGCCAGCCTAGCGAAAACCCTGCCGTCAGCAATCTTGTATAATCCGTTGCTTGGGCGCATAGCCGTTGTTACATTTGTTTACTGGTTGTCGTCGCAGAGCCTGGCGACGTCGCACTCTGCTGGATATACCCCTGGACCATCGTTCAACACTCCTTTAAGCTTTGACTTGGCCTGAAACTCCTAATGTGATTCTGTCCCAGTCTTGTACAATAAATCGGTAGTCGCAGAGCACCAAGAGCAATGTAGCCTGACATGAATTGTACGGTTGTATGCGAGAAAGAATGACGTCGCTCTATTGTTACAATGCAGGATCAAGCTCGAATGCAGTTCTTTCCATGTGTATTTCCTCCTCTTCTTCCTCCCAACGCATCCGGCTTCTACTCAAGCCCGTCCGTTAGCTCGGCCAACCGCCTCTGCAACTCGGGCACCTGTCTGAGCTTGACGTCGAGATCCTCCTTCTCGTCCTCGAGCTCCAAGCGCTTGTCGGCATCGAGCTTGGTGAAGACAAAGTTGCCCTGGCCGTCGAACTGAAGGATGTGGGTGTGGTACTTCCAGAGACTGCGGCGGTGGCTGACGGTCATGAGGGTGATGCCGAGGGCCTTTGCGTTGTCGTACATGACCTTCTCGGTGTCGAGGGTGACGCTGCTGGTGCACTCGTCGAGGATGGCATACCGCGGGCGGTGGTAGAAGAGGCGGGCCATGGCGACGCGCTGCTGCAGGCCGCCCGAGAGCACGTCGCGCCACTCGGCCTCGGCGTCCCAGCCCTCGTCGTACAGGTCGACGAGGTGCTCGAGGCCGAGGGTCTTGAGGACGGCGAGGAGGTCCGCGTCGGTGACGCCGCGGGCGCGCATCTGGCGCAGCGAGTCGGGGTATATGATCTGCTGGCGGAGGGAGCCGCGGGAGAGGTAGGGTCGCTGCGGAATGTAGAAGATTGCGCTGAAGGGCGGCTTGTGGACGGTGCCGCCGTAGACGGGCCATAGGCCGCCGAGGATGCGGAAGAGGGAGGATTTGCCGCAGCCGTTGGGGCCGACGACGAGGAGGTGATCGCCGTGGCGGAGAGTGAAGGATAGGGCTTTGACTAGTACGTCGCCGTTTGGTGAGATGATGGGCCTAAGGAGGTCAGTACCACGGTCGTTGGGCCACGGGCAGAAACACATTGGGTGAAGTGGAAACATACACGTCGATGAAGATAATGTCTTTGCTCTCGTGGACAGTTCCCCGGCCCTTGAGCACGGCTTCGTTGTCATCGGTGCCCGACGAAGACACCAGCTTCTTTTCGAAATGGCCAGCCTGGATATCGTCCATGACGTCCAGCAGAGAAGCAACTCGGGATGTGTATCCGGCCAACTCCATAACCTCGCGGTAGGAGAACATGATGCGGCCGAAGGCGTCGGACGCAGAGAGCAGCATCCGCCTGTTTGTGACGAAGGATTCGGTCCTATCGCCCATGTTCATCGCCACCTGCCCCGGCATCTTGACAAAGACGGGGACACTGCACAAGAGCAGGCCAAGGGCTCCCCAGAAGTACTTGATGACGTAGTCTTCCATGAAGCCGTGGTAGAAGCGCCGTCGGAGGATGTAGTTGACGTGCTTGATGAGGGTAAAGTAGCCCTTGTCCAACGTGTCCTTCTCTGCGACGTGGCCGGCGTACAGCGCAACCTCTTCGCTGTAGTCGATGAGGCGGGAGTGCTGGTAGCGGAACTCTCCTTCAAGGCGCGCCTCGTCGGCGACGTACTTGCCAAAGGGCGGTGTCAGAACCCTCATAACGTTTGCCGACAGCTGAACGAGGAGCGACATGAAAACAACACCTTCGCCTCCGACGCTTTTGGAAAGGGAGTATGTGTAAATAGTCTAGACTTGTTAGCCTTCCAGAACATTGGGCGCTGTAGCAATGAGGAGCGTACCATGTCCAACAGTGGTTTTGCCAAGTTACTGTACAGCTCCGCCAGACTGTTGGAGAACTTGGAAACATCGACGGCGATTAATTGATCTGGATTTTTTATACGGTCATCCAGTGCGGAGAGGCCGTAGAAGGTCAGGTTGGAGAGGTATTTGTCGTGGATGAACTGCGTTAGCCGTGACCTGTAGTTGAGCGATAGCTGTGCTTGATGATATGATAGCTGCACGTATCTTTAGCCGAGAGTGACATGATATGGCTACTAAAGACCTTACCATCGAATTGGTGAAAGTTGCCGGGATTGCAATCAGCATCCAGTAAACAATTCTTATCAAGAACTCCTTTCCATTGCCCTTGACCAGAGCCTTGACAATGGCACCGTCCATCTCCGCCACGCGCAGACTGATGAGTGTCCTCAAAACGAGGAAGAAGCTGTGGCTAATCAGGAGCCTGGTCTCTTTGCTCCGCCAGCCAGGCACGACAATCTTGATCAGCCGAAGCAGCGACTTGAAGAACTCGCGGTCGAGCGCCACCTTCTTCTTTGGTGTCTCCTCGCTCCCGGACGAAGTAGTGCCCCGGCGGGCGGCCCGCTGAGCGGCCTCGCGGGCCGAAGCGGCCTTCTGCTCCGAGATGGCATGACGCACCCGGTTGACGAGGGCGACGAAGAGGGTGATCCAGACGGCGCGCGAGATGCGGCTGCGGTTGGCCAGGTACAGGCGGGTCAGGTCGGCGACGATGCCGCGGACTGTGCGGTCGCCCGGGAGCGACAGTTTCGATTGCCAGGCCATGGCGATGGGGTGTGTGTGTCGGGGTTACACGCAATCGGCCGGTATTGGAGTTGGACAGGAGACGCCGGTCGAGTGTGCGTAATGGCGTCACGAGCGCCGCATCAGATGAAACTAGAGCACAAGAGATGCGACCATGGGAGAACGAGACGACCTGAATGCAGAGGGTCCACAGAATTCCTACGGTCGCGCGGCGTTGAATCGCAAAGAAGCGGCCTGTCGTGGTCGAGGTCGAGGTCGAGGTTGAGGTTGAGGTTGTGGCTCCAAGGTCCCCCAGCTGGCGACGCAGGACTGCTGGTTGAGGGTCCTCGGCTCACGGTGCTGGTCGGTCCTGCCTACAATGGCAATTGTCCCCCACAAGCCACGGTTTCCCGCGGTCAACATGTGAAAGCCGACACCAGCCACGGGGGAAAGCCACCAGCCACACTGTGGGGTAGAACAATCCACATTGTCTTGAATCTATCCTGCGGGGCTTTTTTCGAACTTTGACAATCCTCGCCTTCAGCCTCATTTACAGAACGTGTGACTCTTTTTTCCTTTTTGCATGTTTGACCTCATTCCCGCGCAACACACCCACTCTGCCCATCATGTCCGGAGACGACGAAGTTGTCATCTACGACGAGATCGAAATCGAGGACATGACCTTTGATGAGACGCTGCAGCTTTACCACTATCCTTGCCCCTGTGGCGATCGCTTTCAGATTGCGCTCGATGACCTCCGTGACGAGCAGGACATCGCCGTTTGTCCCAGCTGCAGCCTGATGATTCGAGTCATCTTCGACCTTGTATGTTTTTGGCCCATGGTGCTTTGCCTCGGTGCAGTACCTTGCGCGTACTGACTCAACTTGTAGGAGGATCTGCCGAAACCTCCTCCCACCAGTGAATCTGAGAGCCAAGTGGTCATTGCCGCTGCTTAAACAAACAGCCATGAACCACGCAGCCACCTTTAACATAAATTCACGAGATCTCGACAAACGCATTGCGCCTTCGGTCGTCCTAGGAAGAAGATGGCAGGAGATGCTGGCTCCAAAGCCTCCCTCCCAACAACAGGAGCAGCTTTGGAACCCCTCTTATAGCAGCCCCATGAGCTCGCAGCGCAGCCCTCAATCCATAAAGGCGTCTCCATTGACGTGACCGCGCAAACTGCACCCAAGGCTAAAACGAGCCCGCAAGATAGCGGGACTGCCTGCCTGCAAGCACAAAGTGGTTGGCCGCTGCCTAACCGTGGCCGTTGGAAAGGACCACCATGTCAGTGACTCACCAAAGCAGGTCGATATACTGCACCTTCCGCTGGTCGCCATCGAAATCACTGAACTTTCAATTTACATGGATCATTCATGTCAGCTGTCAATTGCCACATTAGCGTGTTGGAAGTATGTGTACGGGGCAGATATACAGCAAATTTGAAGAACGTCAGTCCGGAGTCACGGTCTCATGATTGAATTGGTCTGTATTCAGATGATGCCGTCGTCGCGCTCATCTGCCGTCTGAAAGAGCGACTCTCGCCTAAGCAAATCAAAACCGCGAAACGCCCATTCCGTGTTGGTATCATTCGAATATCGAGCCCTTAAATGCGCCTCTTGTCTTGGTCCACTGAACGCCGGTCCCCGTCCGGTGGGGGAATTTAGATGCAAACCGGACATATGCACTCCTCATACCCATTTCAACGTCATTATTCCTTCATCCACCTGGGAGAAGACATTCCCCAGCCTCACAACATGACCAGGCACATGATGAAGAAGCCTAATAGACCAGCCATGGAGCTTTGGAACTGTTGTGGGATCGCGCCAGCCGCCGTTACCTCGGCGGGTTGCGACGAGGTGTCGTTGGTCCCAGCCACAGCATTGTCTACAAGGCCAGTTAGCCAAAGAAAGTAGGCAATTGGTACGCGGCAGCAGTGTACTTACTGTTGGACGCATTCACGACGCAGACGCAGCTCGGCGTGGTCGCGGTGTTCTCAGCCTTGACACCGCAGAGAACAGACAAGTCGTGGCAAGTAGCCGCGTTGACGGACCAGTTATCGACAGGCACAGTCTCGGGTGCGATGACACTGCCTCGGGTGGTATTTACGCTCGGCCTCGAGGATGGGGGACTGATTGAGGTCGCAATGAGTGGCTGCTGTCGTAGCTGTGAGAGCTCTTGAAGCTGCCGAGCAGGGAAAGATGCTGCATGGGCCGCAACGGCGGCGCTAGCGATGGCTAAGAAGGTTGCCCAACGCATCGGTAGGTACTGAAGCGAGTGACCATGGAACAAGCGATGGTGGTGGAAGCGAGAGACGGCTCGCAAAGCAGGCGGCCAAATTAAGATTGCGGTGGGCAAGACCCGGATTGCACGGGCAACTTACGCGCAGAGCTTCTCGTGTTGATGTCGAGCTGTACTGACTTAGTGGATAAGGAAGAGGTGCAGGGAGGGTGGTAAACAAGTGGTGTTATATGGTAACCACGATGCGCATCATCCAGAGCAGCAAGGCAGGGCAGGGTGGATGCAACGCAGGACAGGGAAGAAAAAGATCTTGCAGGGTACCAATCAAGATCCCGGCGATTCCTTTGAACAAGAGGGAACTGGGCGAGAGTTTATGGCTGGCCCCCCCCAGTGAGAAGCGAGCGATTAAAGAGCCGTGTGGCTCCCGATGGATCCATTCTCTTACTCGTCTCTAGTTTCTACAAATACTTGATGAAGCGGATAGGCGTCGAAACAAGATGCTCCACAAGACCAGATTCCGGGACCACACACACACCCTCCTCCATCAGGCAGCCCGCAGGGCCCTAGTACGAGGCGCGCATGTTGGATGTGTTGCCGGTGCTGGACCGGTAAGACCAGTGCAAGTTGGATGTGCCGTCCGTCAAAGTTTGCGTGTTGCGTGCCGTGTGGGTGTGGGTGGCTTGCTGCTAGCAGCCGTTTCCGTTTCCGTCTCGGGCAGCCTGGATAGCGTCGTGCCATGGCAGGAACCGTCTCGGTGCTACGCGGCTTAGGGCGGGCGAGAAGCAGACGAGACTCGCTACCGGGAAGGGCAGCCATGATGGGGGAGGGCCGGCTATCAGGCATTGGGGAATATGCAGCAAGCCTGATGAGTGAACAGTCGGCACATGACATTGGCGGTACGAGGTGATGGTGACAGCAGCAGTCACAGTCAGCTCACGGCAGGGCAGCGAAAACGAGGGCCTCCCCGTGGCTAGCATGGAAAGAAAAACACGATCCAAGATAACAGGCGAACCAGGCTCAATAAACGCGTGATGCAACAGACGAACACCGGCAGGGGGGGTGCGGGGGGGTGCCTGGGCGACAGCTGCATGCAGCGCAGGGCAGGTACGAGGCACACTTGACAGGGACATACTCGTACTATAGTATACATGACGTAGACAAAGCAGCTGCACCTGCACTCTGCAGCAGAAAGAAGTTCTGCCAGGTACGTGCAAAGTACACTAATACTTCATCGGGATGCAGGGGTAGCCCAAGCGAATAGATGCGCTCCATGTGCGATTGGCCAGCACACAATAGGAAGCAGAACTAGAGGAGAGAGAAAGACGATGGACAGCCCCAAGGCATGTAGTCCGTGTGCTGATCTACTTCAAGCGTACGGAATAGCCTGTAGGTCAAACGGCTGTTCCGAGGCACGGATCCCAACATGGTCTGTACACGACCTCCTTGGTCAGATCATCGCCTCGACCCCAAAACGGGCCCATCCACCCAGAACTTTCTACAGCGCAGGTACGAATCGCCAATAGGGAGTGGGTCGACTTATCGGGGCAATCACCACCTTGGGCATACTTCCCAGCCAGAATTATTATTATTTTACGGAAGCCGCCGTTGCGTCATGAAAGCTTTGGATTCTGTGAGCATTAGTGACCGGGGAGGGGGTCGAGCTTCCCCCCATGTCGGCTCGATTAACAAGGGTTGCAACCAGGTTTTTTCCGTCCATGTTGGAGTACCAGGACGAGCAGAGGGCCTCTACTGTCGGCATCTACCAAGACCACCATGACGAGCGAACCCAACAGCTTAACGCTCGTAGTAGGGGACCTTTTTCGGAACTTGCGTGCCAGTGCCCAGAGCGTAGTGAAAGAAAGTCTGCGCCAGCTAGCTAGCCCTGGCTCGTCACCTAGTAGCCTCCAAGTCTTTTGCAGACGGGTCTAGCTGGGAGAAGCACAGGACGAAGATTCCAGACTGTCTTGGTATTCAATGGCCGCGTCCAATGGTCTCGCACAGACAATGCTCCGGCCCCCCAGCCCGCGAACACCGACCTACTTACAGGCACTTCGTTGCTGCCAATGTCGCACCTCAGCTGCGGCAAAGATCAAAAGATTGTTTTACCGCTCCGAGGCGGATGAGCTGTATGGCGGCCGTCGTTCGCCTGTTCTGGTCATGGCATGCGGGCAGCTCCAGCTGGGTGCCCTAGCCCAGCCAAGACTCGGCCGGCGGCGCCCTCTCTCTCTCTCTCCACCCCCCTTCAAGGTCAACAAGTCTCGGGGCGATAAGCCGCTTGGGTGGCTGGCGAGCGTGGGGGGCACGTGTATTATTTCTGGCGTTCGGGGCTCCAACCTTTCGTCCCAGCGACTCATGTCTTGATTGATGGTCCATCAAAGATGCCCTTGGTTGCAGCATCAAACGGGAGGACGCGCAAGCTGCTAACCCTTCTTCCCCATCTTTTCCTTCCCCTGGTTCGCGGAGAAGAAACAGAAACCGCCCCCTGGTATCACCTTGCGGCTCCTGTGACACAAGGCAACTGGAAAGGTCCCATTGGGAAGGCAAGAAATAAGAGAGAAGATTTATGGGACTTGCCTTGACTCAGTGGAGCTTCCGCTGCCCACAGAAAAGCCATGGCCCAGACGATCACAAGAGGGTTAGCCGAGCATGAGAGAGATCCCGGGGTTGCTACATGGTATGCGCAAAGCCAAGACGTCGATTGAAACATCCAGCAGCGCACACGCCTGTCTACCAAGCAAGGCACACGCTGTCCCGCACATGGGGCCATTGTCTCGTCATATTGCCATCAGTCCCGACACCTTGATCCTTTTTGGGAAATCAGGGAAAGAGAAGCATGGCACGGCAATTGGCATCCGAATGCTCCATGGCATTGTATATCATCGTGTCAATCATCTTTGTCCAGACCGACATCGACGTAATGCATCAAGCTCACAACGCAACCCGACCCATTCACTCACTCACCCAGGGGACTCCATCGTTGTCGTCCGTCCTATGACGCCCTGGCCGCCGGAAACGTCAGGTATCGTTCGGGTTGTGGAATGGACAAGGTAGCCAGTAGCTTGCCATCAGAGCTCTGCTCTTGCGCGGGGGCGGGGTAGATGCAAGCACGGATCCTGATGCTCACAACACACGCGAAGCTTCATGCAGGTAGACGCGGTACAGCTGCATTCCCGAGCAACCATTCCGCCGTTGCCACGGCGGCAGGATGGTGGTTGCCGTTGCTGAGCATCCACCGCCCGGTAACGGCCTAGGCTGCAGATGCTACGGTAAGGATGGACACAAATGCGCCAAGCATCACACAGTACGATGTCCATCGAACCGAAAGTTTTTATTCCACCAAACGGAATGTTGCAAGTGTAGCTCGAACGGACAAATGGTCGCAGATCTGGTTCGCTTCTCAGCGTGTTTGCCTTCTACTTGTAGCCTTCCAACGTCATGATCTATCCACCTACAGTGCAAAGGCGTCATTTCTATCTATGCTTCCACATTCTCGAAGAAGAATGTTGGCTGTCCGGGCACGGCATTCTCGGCCGCCGGCGCCGTCACCTCCACCTCGGTGCCGTCTATCAGGTTGACAGCCTTCTTGCTACCCTCTGACACTATCAACACGTCGCACGCTACCAAGCCTGATGTACGCTTCAATCCAGGCATCATTTGCAGCAGCGTCTCCTTCTCGTCGAAGGCCAGCTTCTGCTCCAGAACCGCCGACGCCGGCTCACCCACCTGCAGACGCTTCTTGAGGACTTGCACAAACGGCATGGCCTTCTTCATCTCGCCCATCTTGCCAATCCTGCCGTTTAGCTGCTTCTCATCCACGGACTTGTTGGCAACATCCCACATCTCTTTGAGCAGGTCAATGTACTTGGCTTGCCACGAGGGGAATCGCTCCGTCATGAAAATGGTCAGCTTCTTGGGTTTCTTGGGGTCGAACATGATCTCCTTGCCCTTGGCCTTCTTCTTCAGCTGCAGCCCCTCGGCCGAGTTCACGTTTGATGATGTATTTCGCACGTAATCTCTCTTGGCGGACAGGGACGCATCCGCAGCCGGCAACTCCGGGAACCTCATGTTGTGGATGGTCGACTCCTTCTTCAGGACCTCGAGCCAGATGTACTCGGACCAGTGGGGCGCGATGACTGCCAGGAGCAACGCCTGTACTTCAATGTACTTGAACACAACATCCTTGTGCAGTTTGATGTTGGCCGCAGCGCAGGCCTCGCGGTAGAAGTCACGAGCACTAGTTAGCTCGTAAAGGGCAGCCTTGAGCGCCAGCTTGTAGTTGGTGAGCCCATACTGCTCAATGGCCTCGTGGGCAGTGCTGTTCATCTCGTTGTCGAACAGCTTGTCCTGGAAGTCGTTGAGCTCTCCGGTGCGGAGCTGATCCTGTTCCCGCACAACCTCCTCGCACCACTCACGCAGATTGAACAGACGAAGGATGTTGTTGTCAGCCACGTCCTCCTCAAAGTTGGCATCGTTGACGCCATCGCCGGCATCTGCTAGCGCAATGCGCGCGGCATCGGCGCCGTACTTTGAAACCATGTCGTAGAGAGTCATGAAGTTACCTGTACTCTTGCTCATCTTCTCTCCATTGAGTGTCAGGTGACCATTGGCTCGAACACCGCGTGGCCAGTACTCAGGAGGGAAGATGGCCAAGTGAATGTACAAGAAGAAGGTAAGGTGGTTGGGGATCAGGTCCTTGCCTGAAGAGCGCACATCTAGAGGGTAGAAGTACTCGAACTCGCGCCTCATGCTCTCCAGGGTCTCTTTCGGAATTTTGGATCCGTTCAAGACATCGTCGCTCAGATCACGGCGGCAGAAGATGTAATCCCAGACTTCGTCAGTCATCTGATCGGCTGAGACGTTTCCGACGCCCTTTTCGTGGCCAAACAAGTCCTTGTGTAGCCAGTGGGCCACGGTGTAGTACGCCATGTAGATGGTCGAGTCACTCAGACTCTCGACCAAGAACTGAGGGTCCCAAGGGAGTCTCGAGCCAAGACCGAAAGAGCGTGCGCACGCCCATTGGTTGAGCCAATTCAGAACGCTCTCAAATCCGTTCTTTGTCTCGGGCGTGTAGGTCTCCAAGCCCTTTCCATCGGCGTTTTCAACCCACTTCAGGGCAGTCTGCTTCCAGGATTCCTCGCCGTAGTCGAGGTACCACTGGTCCATTAAGGACACGATACAGTCATCGCCGGATCGGCTCACGACTTTCCTCTCCGGCTCGGAGTAGGCAAATGCCTCACCAGCATCGATCAACTGCTTCCTGACCTTCGGCTTGGCAACCTCGACCTTCTCGCCCTTGAAATCGCCAATCTTCAGAGTACCTTGGTAGAATCCTTCCTTGTATGCCAGCTCCTTGGCTTCCTCCAGCTGCTTGGTGTCCTTGGGTGAAGAGATCTTGAGCTTCTTTACTAGGAACGGTGCACAAAGATCTCCGTACGTCGGGGTGTCGATGATAGGAACAGGCTCCAGTTCCGCCCACTCCTTTTGAATGCCATAGTACTCGGCCTTCTTGGCCAGGTCGGTTACGGTCGCAAAATCGTCAGGGCTGTCGGAGGGCACGGATGTCACGACACCAGTACCCTTCGTAGGCAGCACGGTTTCCATGGGGAGGACCCGCACGCCCTCCTTGTACACTGACAGAGGCGCGTTGACGACTGATCCCACAATGTCGGCGCCCTGGATCTCAGCAACCTTTTCGATAACACCCTCCTTGGCAAAGACTCCTTGATAAGCCATGTTGCGAGCAGCTCTGTCTGTGATGACGAAGTAGTCGTTCTCGTTCACCTTGAAGACGCCATATGTGATCTTTGGGCCGACAAAGCAGCAAGTTTGTCCATACATGGTCTCGGGTCTGAGGGTAGCCGGGACCAGGAAGTAGTTTGCAGTGTCGGGAAGCTTTCCTTTAAGGGACTCGGAGGCTTTGGGAGCCCACTCGAGGACCTTTAGTCTCAAAGCCGTGTATTCTTGGGGGTTAACGGCCTCGCCCTCGGCTCGATCATGGTCCATGCAAGGCTGACCATCCTTGATAGAATAAATGGTGTAGCGCTTGCCAAACTTGATCTTGTTGAGCTCCTTGAGACGGTTCATCTGCCATCGCACAAAGGCATCGTAGTAAGGGTTGGCGTCGGTGGTGACGAAACTTCGGCGCCAGTCGATTCGACATCCAAAGTTTGTGAGATCGCGGGTAGCCAAGGGAGGGAAGTACTGCAGCCAGTGCTGCGGATCGGCAAACTTGTGGATTTCCTCCGTGGGGACTCCGGAAGCTTGCATGATCTGGAACTGGTACTTCATCTTGACGGTTTTGGCCGCAGCTTTGCCCTTCTTGGCAGTGAACTTGGTAGGATCCTCCTTGGTCTGCTTCGCGGCAGGCTTGGGCTGCTCCTCAATGACCGGCTCATCGGGGTTGTAGCCCTCGAAGTTCTGGCCAAACATCTTGACCTCGTTGATCAGCTTGTCCGCGCATGCCTTGATGGGCATGCCGGTGCAGTGGAATCCCATGGGGAACAGCGCCCGCTTGCCCTGCATCCTAGCCGTGCCGGCCGCGAACTCGACCTTGCTGACGGAGAAGGAGTGGCCGGCATGCAGAGTGCCGTTCATGTAGGGGTATGCCATGCATCCGAAGAACTTGGGCTGCTTCTCGCGCAGTTCGGCGGCAGAGATGGAATGTAAGGGGACCTCGGCCGTCGTGGGAGCGTCGGTCTGGAAAATGCCGTCGTCTTTCCATTTCTGCTGGTATTTTTTTTCAATGGCAATCAGCGAATCTCGCTTCTCAGTCTACAGCCCCTTCGTCAGTACGTTGATAGTTTGAGGACACATATTGGGCCGTCACATACGCCCTTCAATTCCTTCGTCTTGGAAATGGTCAAGGCCTCCATGGCCTGGGGAACAGAGGTCGTCGCAGCCATGGCGAATTCGTGGTCGCGACAAGGCGACAAATGCCGATCCTCAAGTCAGGTCTTGCACCAAATATGGCCGGGGAAAATAGCGAACAGTGAAGGGCCTCGGGAAGCGCGACACAAGGCTTCAAGACGTTGTGCCACAGACGTGACTCAAAAGAGCGGTTGATGGACGGAGGGGTCAAAATTGAATCTCAAATCCACCGCGGGGCAACGAGGCATGTTTGCCAGGGTTCAGCACTAGCTGTGGCGCCGTCGTAGGGGGTTGTGGCGTCCATGTGGCTTAAAAACTTTACCGTACCACTTCGCGAATCCAAGCCCACTAATCGATCAGCCCGACAGCAACAGCCGCCGAACGTCTCGAACCATCTGCCGTCTTCGCGATCAATCACAGCATGTTTGCCACGCCACTCAGGCGCCTGGGCCAGATCGCCAGAAAGACCAGCAGGGCACCACCGGCACCGGTCGGCAACAACCCACACAAGGCACGGAAACTATGGCCGCCCGACTTCGAGGCGCTGAACCCCCAGCAGCAGCTCCGATTCGAGAAGAAGTACAAGCGACGCGTCATCCTCGCCAGCAGGGCGCCGCGATGGGATAAGGCGGTCAAGTTGACGCAGTTCATAGCCATCACGGGTACGTTGACGTCACGACAAACACCCACTGCGACGGTCTTGCTTCTCCTAGGTTCTGACAGATTCGCAGCTACTATAGGCTATCTTGTATTTTACGGAGAGTTTGAATGGTGGGGGCGAGAGTATACACCCTACGACGAGGTTACCATTTGTTCCCCCAAGACTAGACGATAAAGACGAATGCTAACCCCAAGGAATCAGATACGCAGACACGTGCGTAACCTATTCGGCGTCCTCGATCAGGAGAAGCGGTACGAACGTCGCAAGGACGCCCCAGAATATATCCCGCCAACGGAGCCGCGAGAGTCGAAGTAGCATGACCGAGTTGTGTGTAAGATATTGTCGGAATATGCCACGGCGTTTGGCGTTGTACAATCCCACATTTTGGACCTTGGGACAGGTCGTTTGGTAGCATACCGAACCGCTAAAAGCTCAATTATGTTTCATTCATGATCCCGCGCGCGGTTGCTCTCATCTCGTGGCCCAGGCAAAGTTGGCGCCCATGCCGAGACCTGAAGCCAGGCCCGTGCTGCGGCCCTCGTTGACGGGCCTCTTCGCGACCGTTCCCTGCGCCTTGACTCCCGCCACGATGCGATCGAGGTTGGTCTCCACGACGACGCCCCCAATAATCATCTCGGAAAGGGCAGCATGTAGTGTCTCGAAGTTGAAGATGAGGTCCAGTTCGCAGACGTTCTCAAAGAGCTTGTCGAGGGCCTCGACGTAGACCTGGATCAGGTCGATGAGGGCGAGGGGCGATTCCGTCGATGTCGAGATGACGATGAAGTAGAGGGTCGCGTAGTTGCGGTAGGTGACCAGCGAGGGGACGTCTTTCTGCTCCTCGGAGGAATTGTGAGAGGTCCCGGATGCGGCCAGGAGCGGCGGGAGGGGCAGGAAGTTGCAGGAGCCTGACGGACGGTTCGACACGAGCGTGAAGATCTCGGAGATCAAGCGCTGCTGGATGCTCGTTTCCTAAAGGGGGGGCACGTCTTAATCAAAGCCACACCCGACGATCCGAGATGTGCTTACCAGCTGTGTGTAGAACTTGGTCAGCCGAGGCTGGCCTTGGCCGTTGAAGACCAAAAATGCATTGATCATGGTCGGTAATACCTAGCCTGCAGCCGATCCATGCTCTCTCTCCTTCGGCCGGGCTTGGTGAGAGTGACGATGGCGGGGCAGAAAAGTTCCGGTCCTAGGTACGGCGGAGGGTGGGCGCACGTGATTCTGATGGGGACCACACC
This sequence comes from Stachybotrys chartarum, assembly GCA_001021365.1. NCBI lineage: Eukaryota > Fungi > Ascomycota > Sordariomycetes > Hypocreales > Stachybotryaceae > Stachybotrys > Stachybotrys chartarum. The sequence goes on from LDEE01000004.1 coordinate 843,855, forward strand.
CTGTCGCGGCCGCCCAAGCAAGCTACCTAGGTATTTGGAGCTCAAGCTGAGCTCCAGACCGGTGCCTCCCCCCGCAATCGTGCAGCCTCTTGGCTTTGAACTCCATCCATGGTTTCTTGAAGAAGTGTGAATCAATCAATCGTCATCACCTTGGTTTATCATTGTCTTCCGTAGCGGAGCTTCTGGAGATATCACGCAACCACTTGTCGCAAAACCCACATTCTGCTATCATCAGTACATAGCACAACCCCCGGCTTTCCAACATGATGCCCCGGCAAGCTATGCAACAAGCTTCTCGCCTCGCAACTCGAGCTGCGACCAGGTCAACCATCAGGTTCGCTGCGCCAATCCTCTACTCCGTTTCTGCACGATCGGTTGCACCTGGCTGCCAGCCCAGCCGACTGGGCTTCTCGACATGGCCGGCCAGGACGAGAGGCATCATGCCCGACACCGAGAACCCTGCCACAGAGGCAGAGAAGACGGAGACGAGCACTGCGATTGTCGAGTTGACCGAGTCGCAATACCATGAACTGGCGGATACGTATCTCGAGAAAATATTGAGCAGGCTGGAGGAGCTGCAGGATGAGCGAGAAGATCTTGACGTGGAATACTCGGTCCGTAGCCTTGTCCCTTTGGATGCTATCAACCACCACTAACACCAAACGTGTGCAGGCCGGCGTCATGACCGTCACGACTCTCGACAAAGGAACCTACGTTATCAACAAACAGCCACCGAACAAGCAGATCTGGCTGTCGTCGCCGCACTCCGGTCCGAAGCGATACGACTGGTGCGTCATCGGCGACGGCCAGAACAACAAGGAAGGCACAGCGTCGGGCGGCTGGATCTACGCGCGTGATGGCAGCAGCCTCAACGACATCTTCCTTGCGGAGCTGGGCGTGGACCTTGAGGGAGCCATGCCCGAATAGCTGGACCTGCCGGCTCGGGGACGGCTACTGTACAATTTTCCTTGCTGATTAGGAGTTTGGGCATAGGGGCGACGTGAAGGGTAGCATGTTTGCGCGAGCTGTAAATGCGAAGCGGATTTTGTAACACAACGACAACGCAAAGACGGGTCAATTCCGCCTGATATAATCTCTCATCTGGGCTGAAATCCCGACTCTGTACCAACGGTTAATCTTTGGATGGCCAACGGCTCTTCAATAGCGAACCCATTGTAAATTTACACTCATATCGTACACCGACTCATGATGCGCCACTCGTTGATATCCATGCCCTAACCATCAAATATGTCTTTTGGTTATCCCCAGTTTCTCCTGCAGTGCTTTGCGTGCCGTCATTGGCATCGGCTCGCCAGCAGTAGTTGTGCGTGTTCCCAGCCGACCAGTTGATTCCTCATCATGCCGTTTTCCCTGTGGTGCGCCGCAGTGATGAGTGAGGATGGCGGGCGGGCGTGGTTCAACGTCCAGCTGTTTTCATCGTAGGCAGAGGCTCAAGGATTTGTTGAGCATGGCTAGCGTCATGTTGTAGTGATCGTAGGCTGTGTTGATCTCATGTGCCAACGGCGAACTGCCACAGTCCCTCATCAGCACCCCGGCGTCAACAGAACACAACAGCCCCCGACCCAACGAATTCCAACTCCTCGAACCCGGGAAAAGGGAGAGACGGTACTCACGTTTCTCGTGCACGAGCGCGCGGGTACGACCAGTTCCTCACCGCCTGGTGCTGGTTCATGCGCACCCTGATGAGGTTCTTCAGAACCTTGTGCTCCCACCCGGACTCCCGCCCCGCCGCCGAGATGAACCAGATGGTCCTCTTCACCGTTTCCGGCTCGTAGACTGCGTCCTTCTCCCGGAACGCGTTGCGCAGCACATCGCGGACCACGGTGCTCGCTGGCTGGGAGTACCTGGTGGCTCGCAGTAGGCTTTTGTAGAGGTGCCTGTAGGCTTGGGTGATGCTGCGCTCCGGGGCCATGGCGCCTTTGTATCTAATTCGGCGTGTTGCGGTTTAACTTTGGCTTTGGTCAGGTATTTGGGAACCCAATTTGAAATGGTTCGACGTGGTTTGGAGGGATTGGCAGCCTACCCGGTAAACCGTGGTGACATAACACGGGCAGCTCACCCACCAAGTTTAATTCGACGTACGTCAAGTAAACAATGCAGTATGTTTCAAAACATAACGACAAAAACATAACTGCAAGTCATGTCTGTTATCATCAATCCGGTATACATGCGTCCTAGGTCTATTCCGCCAAGGACTACTCGGCTCAAACGCCTTCTAGAATGGGGGGAAAGAAGAAACCCAAAGCGCTGATCCAAAAGAATATACACGGAATTTGGCCAAAGTTTGCAGGACACCATCGCACTGCCCCTCTCTTTCCACGTCCGCTGTCTATCCAGCACAGGATATCTTGGCGGCCAAGTTTGCTCGGATCGAGCCCGCCCAAAAGCGCTGTCTATATGCAAAATGAGGTATATGGGCAAGCATACACCACCCAAGTCTTAATTGTCTTGCTGCCCCACTGGCGCATAACGTCCCTGGCCACTCCCCGTGCTGTCCGCACGACCGCGTCCAACGACCCTAGAAAGCCAGGTGCCGACGCTACGGTCTTCGCCACCGCTTGTCTGTATCTGGGATTTGTTGTCGTCGTCCTCATCGGGATCGAGGGAGAGGTTGGGAATGCCCGAGTTGGGCCCGAAACCTCGCGCGGAGCCGATGGGGGATCCCGCACGCATCAAGGATCCAGTCTCGTCGCGAATCGAGGGTGTGCCCATGACAGTGCTAGCATCGCCGAACAAGGAGTCCATATCCTCGAGGCGCACGCCGCAGGTTTCGGGGTAAACAAAGTATACTGCGTTGACGGTCAATAAGGCGCACACGTAATTGCTTCAACCGGGTTTGAACTCACCAATAACGAAACTAGCCACGCAGAAAAATGCGTGGACCAGATAAAGACGCCACTTGATCCACTCCTGCAAGATGGGAGTCATCTCTCCTACGAGCCAGTTGCAAGCCCAGTTGGTGGCAGTCGACAAGCTTGCACCCTTGGATCGGATGCTGAGAGGCAGGATCTCGGGGGGGTACAGCCAGGGGATAGGGCCCCATGAGTACCCGAACGCCGCGTTGTAGACCATGACGAACAAGACGACGAATCGAGGGGTCCACTTGATGTCGAGATAGATGAAATATGAAACCATGGACAGCGAGAAGGCCATGGCAAGAGCGCCGGTAAGCAAAATCATCCTGCGGCCCCATCTATCGACCAAATACCATGGTGGAATTGTTGACAGCAAGTATGTGATTCCGTTGAGACCAGTCATCAGGACCGCGTCTTGGCCCTTCCAACCCGCAGACTCAAAGACATACGGGGCGTAGTACGAAATGACGTTGATGCCGTTCAATTGCGCCAAAGCCTGCGCAGACATGGCGATGAAAACACGGGTCCGGTACTTGCGAAACATTTCAGCGTAGGTACGCTCGCCTTCCTGGCGCTGGAGGAGGACGTTCATCTTGATATCGCGGTACTCGTCTCGAGCCTTGGCATTGTGGATGTCACCGCCACCATAAAGGTTAGCAATCACAACCATGCCCTCCTCGTCGTGGTCGTTGTCAAGAAGCCATCTAAGGGCGACGCATGTTAGTGTTTTCGACGGTAAGAGCAGCTGTCCATGAGGTTGCTTACCGAGGGGACTCTACAATGATCAAGCTTCCGAGGCCCAATAGGCCTCCCATGACACATTGCAAGCCGAGAGGAATCCGCCAGGAGAGGTTGCTTTGGATGAAGCCGCAACCGTAGTCGACCCATACCGACGTGGTGTATCCTATAATGTTTCCGGAGAACTCGATGCAGGCCAATTTCCCACGATTGTGGGGAGGCGAGATCTCTGACTGGTAGACAGGGACAATGGTTGAGAGCGCGCCCACGCCAAGACCAGCAATAATACGGCCGAGCATCATCAGTTCAAGTGACGTTGAGAGCGCCTGCAATGCACCACCAACGAAGAAAATGCACGATCCGTAGAGGATGGTACGACGTCTGCCGATAATGTCTCCGACACGGCCGACAATGAGCGAGGCGATGAATGCGCCAATCTCAAGAATGGCGACTGTTGTACCGATCTGGGCATGGCTGGGATGGTTGAAGTAGTCTTTAAAGTAAGGGCCACTACGAAGTTGCGTCAGCGTCGGTGCGAGCACTCTCCCGAGAGCGGGCCTTCAACCTACGTAATGATACCCGACATGACACCTTGGTCGTAACCGAACAGGAAGACACCCAGCGACACGAAGATGCTCGTGAAGTAGCTATAGTTTCGTCAGCACCACTCCCAGTATAGTCACGAGCTAGGGCCGTCATCTCCATACACGAGTGCCTTGCCCGTAAGGCCATGGATGGATCCTGAGCGTCCAGACATAACGGTACCGATGCAACGTTCTGCGCGGGAAGGCGGTTTGGTGCGAGGGGTTGGGATCTCGATGGCCTCCTTCTCGATCAGGCCGGATGTAGACCGGGACCGGGACCGGCGCTTCGGAGACGGATCGTAGATGCGGACCTTCTTCTGCTGCTTTTTGGGCCGTCGCGGGACACGGGCGAGCAGTTCCTCCTCGAGCTCGTGGGAGAGCTGGATGCGGAGGGGATCGTCAGCGTCGTCGGCAAGCTGCTCGCCGATATCGCCTGAGTCAATCCACGACGACTCGGAGTCGGAGGAGGATAGCCGACGGGAGTGGTGGGAGTCGTCACCCCGGGCGGGGAGGAGTGAGGCCGATTGTGAATCACTATACGAGTTGCTGGCTGCACGGGAGGGGAGAGTTCGCAAAGGGATGTTGGAAGGGAGACGGGTCGTCTTTTGAGGAGGAATCTTGAGTGGTATGGGGCTGTCAAGCAGCAGCCGCCCACCTGCACTCTGGTCAATGGGCTGGGAGAGGAGACTGGGGGAGGGAAGGGAGAAAAGGAGGAGGAGGAGGAGGAGGAGGAGGAGGGGTGGGCTTGATGGGACGAAGATCAAGGCAAAGAGCGAACTGGGTAAGGTGAAAATAGGCGATGCGAGACTTTGACTTGTGGTGCAGCGAGGTTGTGACCCGGCGGAGTCAATTATGGGGTCGGATGACGAGACAAGACAGAGATCAATCAGGGTCCGGACCAGTTCAGCCAGTCAAACAGGCCTCCTCGGGTAGGGAGGGAGATTGTAGGCTGGCAAGGCTGCTTGCTGCTGGCGTCGGTCGCTATCTGTCGGCTGTCTGCGGCGTCGGCAAGTCGAGGCGTGCAGTTTGCAGGTGGCAGGCAGTAACGTAAGGTCGGTGGAGGCAGCGTCAGAGGTACCTGGTCCTCCCACTGTCAAGGGGTGGTGGCAGTGGGTATAGGTAGTAACTGGGTATGGAGTTGAGGTAGGTCAGGTAGGTAGGTAGCTAGCGCAGGCTAAATTACCCCGGGGTCGTCTGGCACAACCCACGCTGAACCGACTGACTCTGCCAGCTGATGACGGGCGGGTGCAGCGCGTGCTGGGTCCCGGCCTGCACGATGCAGATGACCAACCTCACTCGGAACGCCTGATTAGAGTTGCGGTATCCGGTTGTGGGGGACCTTGCGCTTGTCTTGGTCGGCCTGGCCTGAAGCGGATAACCATGCCAAACAAAGCCGGGGATCTTGGGGTTGAAGGGGTGTCTAAACAAAGGGGAAAGAACCTGTCGACGTGAGGAGCAGACGAGGAGGATGGAAATCTAGAACGATTCTCCCGGGCTGAGTTGAGGGAGCACAGGACCAGCACTCGTGGCCTTGAAGCAAGTCACGTATGATAAATGCTGCTGAGCCCTACAGTTGCTTCTCAGGGGCTGGCTGATCATCTCCTTGCTCCTTCGTCCTCTCGGATGTCGTCCCAATCTCACTATTGCGGGTCTCACACAGTACAGTACCTACCCACCTTATGTATCTGGGCATCCGGCGTCGCGCTGTGCCTTGCGTATGCGACTCATGTACATGTGCATGGTGAGCATGCGGCCAGCTGTTTTTTCTTCGGGATCTCCAAGGCATTGAAGCCCTCCAGATAAGAACCTATCGTGTTACGCAAGGTGCAATCTGGGTGTTGCCGCGCAAACTCGGCCGGCTTCTCTGACCCCTTTTCCGACTGTCCGCCCAGCAGCAGTTTCGGTACCCTTTCGAAAGGTTTTTCAACCGCCATGTGGAGGCTCTGGCGAAGATCATGCCCATATTGATGCGGTCCGCAGACTTTAGGCGCACTAGCTCCTCACGTGAACAGGTATCATGTCGTCCCTTCTCGTGTCGAAGCAGAGGGAGACCCTTGATGCTCGCAGGTGACGGTGGATGTAATTACGTCAGAAGGACCACTTTCCTCATCCTTGAGCGCGGTGCTGCGGGTATTGGCACCGTTGCCGGACGCGCCCTGTCTAGCCATCCTTGCCAAGCACCTCGCACGCATAGATGGGGGCCTTGAGGACCCTTGGTTGTGCTGATGCTGCAGGACCTCAGGATCCTCGCGGCAACCGACGGAATCGAGGATGTTGGAGTACCAACCCCGAACGTCACTTGTCGCGATGTTGATGATGATTCGGGTGTAAGGCATAGCGATCTTATCTGTCATTTCCTCCCGCATTCTTGTCTCACGATACCGAGCTGTTGCCATGGATTTGCCGCGGCTTTCTTGGCTCTTGGCTCTTGGCATGACCACATCCGGGGGCCGGCGGAGTCTGTCGCAATGGTCAAGGTCGGATTTTGTTCTACTGGCTGGACATGTCATCTCAATAATATGTCACGCCGATCAGGGACTTGGCGCGCTGTCCTTGGACGCCGACTTTTAACCCCACCTGTATACAAGTAAGTAGTCCTTGGTATCATGCGGCGGTGAGCACTTTCTCAGAGCTCGTTGAATTTGAATGGGCGGGTTTATGCATGGGACGGGGTCAGTGCTGGGGCTGTTATGCGGAGATGGTTCCAAGTGTATGGAGCATGACGTTGTGGAATTGTGATACTAATCTTTTCGGGTATTCGAGCTTGAACCGTCACGATATGCTACCCTAGAGTTCAACGATGTACGAGGTGTGGATATTGTTCCATGTCCATGCCATGCCCATGTTTGCAGCCGATACTAGTCGTAATTTATTGATTGATTAATCGCTGTGCTTGCATGGACGTTTTCTCGCCCGCACCATGTTCGAGGTGTTTCCGGTTACATCAAGTTTCTTCCCGCATTGTCGCATTCAAAATACGTTGTGGAAGGACAAGCGAGGCCGATGCTATATCCAAGGACTTCACCAAATAGGGATTCGTACACCAAGTTGACCGGGTTATGTATGTTGCTAAATAGTATACAGCATCCGACAACGCGGAAGCACAATCCAACCCGCCGTAACCTCAAATTCATGCCAGCGACGTGCCCCGGCAAAAAACTAGGCCTCATATCACTGCAGCCTGTATACCGGAAGCACTGGAGCATCAAGATCCGAACACTAGAACCGAGGCAAGAGCCGGGAAAGTAGACTCTCCCCGAGGACATCCCCCTATTATGAAAGACAAACATAAACATATATTCGATCGTGTAGTGTAGCACGTATCGCAATTATCCCCCCCTGTGACATACGCAATCCTCAACGTGATATAGTGACATATACACTAGAAGGTAATATCAGTCCACGGGCGAGAACGAGAGGGAAACATCAACCACAATCGTTTGAATCGCACGTGCGTGTCATCTTCAAGCATGACATTAAGAAAAGTGCACGTTTAACTACTCAAGCCAACAAATGCAAACGAGGATATTGGCCATTGCACGTGTAAACCGTTGCTGAGAATGCGATGTCATAACAGCGAGCCTGTTGCTGCTGGCCCAAGAGTGCCGCAACCTCAAACAGACATGAGCTGTTCGCCCACAGTAGAAACGCCGCTTACATTATTGTCACGAGTAGTACGTGGAGACCTCGGCTGTAACGGCGACTCAGATCCTCGATCCTACCCCGAATTCCGGTACTGCTGCACCATCATATCGACAACGTGGCGGAAGCCTGGAACACCAATGCGTCCTGCAGGTCTTACACGCGCAGTTACCCTACGCCGACTGATATCAGCCCTCGATAAATTTAGAAAGCCAACATACGCCGGAAACTGGGTAAACTGCCCTTTGAGGAATCCGATGTCCTCTTTGCCCTTCCTTCCGCCTCAGTCTAACCTCCTACCAATATCCGAGGGGTGCAGGGAGACTCGATACTATTCAGATAAGTCAAGGGTGTACGACGGAGCATCACCGTAGGGTAGTGCTGCCACGAATGTGTAAGAGGCACATGGCTGCCCTTTGCACGTTCCCTCAGACATTGGAGGCGTAGTGAAGGATTGACAGACCTGTATCTGGGATAGTGTGGCACAGGAGGGAGGGCTGTAGATCTATTTTGGGCTACAGCCACATCATGCATGCACTTCCACTGACAAGCAGGGAAGGAACAGCAAAAGAACAGAAGCGCGGGATGGACCAGGTCATCATGCATGAAACTACCAGACCATCCTTCGTCTGTTGTGCTCGCCAGATGCCGAAGGCCAATGAATCGGGTGGAGGAGGGCTCAGGGAGCGGCAAGCGCCACATCATCGTGTGGCGATGCAACCACGCCACTCCCTCGTGCCAGCTGTTCGACGCCCAGATACCGGAACCAACACGTTACCTGTGGCGTTGAGGGTTTTTCCGAGGTCGAAGGTGTGGTCAGCGTCGTACTGTAATAAGCCTCACCAGGGCACAGCTCTACCAAGTCGGGAGCTCCAAGAAGAATGGATCCCGACGCCATTTGCAGTGTCAGATTACAACATGCGAGCCTGGAACCAGCCGGTGAGTTCAATGGGCGGACTGTGGTTGGCCGACATCGTCATGGTGAGCACGCATGAAGAGCCAAGACGGCGACAATCATAGCAAGTGGCTGCTGGCCATTCGAGGTACAACCAGATGTGGCAAGTGATGGGCAAGGGAACAAGTCCTCCGTTCTTGAATGCCCATCTCCCGGCGCGGGTAGCGTGGACGGTCCCACTGTCCCAATTTGTAAAGTACCTTGCCCTAGGGAGTAGGAGACTCGGTACTTGTGAGCGCCTTGGGCAAGGCAAGGTACCAAGGTACGCGAGGTAGGTACTAGGTAGGCAGGTGGTAGGCATCCCAGGTGATTGAGCAACCCAAAGACGGCAGTCGAGGGCGTCGTGTGGCACGCATCCCCTCTTCCCTTCGACGCGACACAATTATCGTCAATTTATTGTATATCTTCTCGGCTCCCTTTCGCCAATGCATCGATCCGCTTCAATCCTGCCCTGGCCTGCTTTTCTCCTCAATCCGAGGGGTCTCCCTCGGTACGAACAATCACTGGAGGAACCAGTAGCCGAGCACCTGCATCCTGTCTGTAAACCCTGGCCTGGTCCACATCTCCAGATCGGCCCCCTGGACAGTCGCTCACTTCGGCATCAACAGCTGGGCTTCGCCGGGCTTCAGGCCGTGCGGCAGTACCTTGGAGATACCGGTTGAAATCAGAGACTTCGCACCATATCACCATACTACTGCCAAGTAGGTGACTAGTAGCACACCATCGTCCCAGCCCGTTTTCGAGCCCGGCCGTCTTGTTCGCCGTCGTCTAGCCAATGGCGTGGGCCGTCTGCCTCACCATCGCAAGACCAAGTTCTGACCAGCCACTCATCATCCCTGTTCCTGCCTCTCGAGCCCCCTGTTGATACATGAGACTGACCAGGGCTTTTATTACCCAGACTCCTCCAGCCTCGAAACCGGCTTTTGACTAGAGTAGCATTCATTTCGCCTATCCCACCAAGTCCCATCCTTTCTATTGAACCTTCCCTTTCTGCGAACTCAACATCATCGTGAGAGGGTTTGCTCCTGTTGCTGGCGGCCATTGACCGACGAATTGGATTGACCAGCAGAGACCAACGCCAATTTCGACTACTGATTGCCCTCGACGCGCCCCCTTTGCTTCCAACCAGCCACCCGATCGTCTTTTGTCGCCAATCCATAACCACTTTACAGTCATTTCACAGTGGGAGAGACAGGGACAGAAAGAGAAGGAAAAAGAAAAAAGACAAGACGATAATAGAGACAAGACGACACAAACCACCGAGGAAAAAGAAAAAAGAGAGACAGAGTCGTGGAAGCAGGAAACGAACGCGCATCACCAACCGCCCTAATTGTATCTTCAATAACGCGCCGCCGCCTCTTCTGCAACGCGCCACTTGTCGGCAATTCGAGAACCTCTCTTCCCCCCCAGGAACTCTACGAAGCCCTCACGTACCCGAGTGCGACTCGAAAGCCATCTTGCGATTAATACCCAAACGCCAGGGCAGATACCGTCACAATGGGGTCAACCCAGTTTGGCAATTTCCATGTACGATCAAACGGGCCCCCAATTGCTTCCCAAACTTTGGGTCTAATCAATTTCTTCACAGGATTTCTGTAGAGACTCAACATTACCTGTTTGCAACGTAAGTTACCGCACGAGTTTTGTTCAACCATAGTCCACGACTAATCGTGCGACACCACAGCTCTTCTCGCCCAACCATGATCAAAATGGGCCATGGGGTGGTTGTGAGTTGACGGGAATATCCCTCAGTGGTAATAGGCATCTGGGTAACCTGGGCTCCATCATACTTGCCGCTACTGCCATTGGCGTGGCTGGATTTCTGCTGTTACTATCAGAGCGCAAACGCGCTGCCGTCGGACGAAGGTCAGTGAACTGATGGAATCTCGTCATGACTGGAACATTAACTAACCATAAACAGAGAAATGCAACTGTTTCTGCTCGGTTATATCCTAATTAGCATTTGCGAGATATTTACTGTCGGCGTCTTCCCGATCAGCTCAGGCCCAAGCGTGCGAATTGTATGCCAATTACGTTATCTTGTCATTCTCAACGTGGGCTAATCTTTCTTGCAGGTGTTTACTGCCATTCACATTGGCATGATTGCTGCCACAACATGGATGCTGCTACTGAATGCTCTTGTTGGCTACCAACTGCTCGACGACGGCACCGCCCTCTCCCTTGGTCTGATGGTTGCCTCTGCCGCCGCCTTCCTGATTGGCACCGGCTATATCGCCCTTGACACTGGCTTCGAGTGGACTGGCTACTGGAACAACAGCTACACCTCCCCCCCGAACCGGCACATTGCCTTATACGTCTTGTACCAGCTGGTTCCCCTCGTTTTCATCGTCTTCTTCTACCTCCTTGAGGCCTTCTTGGTTCTTCGGGTCTTGGCCGAAACTCGCCCAATGATCTACTTGACAGCCGGCGCCGTTCTCTTCGCCATCGGGCAGGTCTTCAACTACGTTATTAGCCCATACATCTGCGACGGCACAAGTGGGGCAATCGACGGGGCCCTTTTCCAGACCCTGTTCACACTTCTGGCGGTGGTGATGATCTGGGTCTTTTGGTCCAGCATTACCGAAGACGATTGGCCGATGCCGACTGGTTCAGCATACCCCTAATGAATCAACGGCACTGTACCTTTCGGATTGGCGTTGCATGGCTGGGCAGCAATTATTTAATCATTGGTTCCTAATACGGTCCTCGAGTAGAGGCTTTCTTCTTACCGGAACAAAATTATCCAAGTATACGTACACACACAAACACACACACACACACACGCACACGGAAATGATTCCCCAATACCACGAAGGAGTTGAGAGCTGGGCGATGAGTTGGACCATGTCTTTTCTTATCACGAGTGTTCGAGATGCTGTCTGAGAGAAAACGGTTGACAACGGCTGAGTTGCCTGCCCTCACACGTGTAAGGACAGCTCGATAGTGGTTGTCATCATTAAGTGAGTCTGGTTCAACGAGGCGCAAGTCGTGGCGGAATGAGGAATACGCCTTCGGCAACTTGTATAATGGTTTTTTTGCACATCGCACAGAATACCCTGACTTGACAAATTAATTCAAATGAATTTAAAGTTGACTCTTCCGTTTCACATCGGCTTTTCTTTCTTTCTCTTTGTTGCGTTCATAGTGTTGACTGCTGAATGCAGGCTTTCTGGTAATTCTGGAAACAAGAAAGTTTCTGATTGGCTTGTGGAGGCATTAGTAAGGCTATGAAAATAATCCACCACAAGGCTGATAGTAGTCGGAGCTCAGCCTTGCCATTACTTTGCTCAACCTCTCCGTGTAGCCGAATCTGTGTGTACAAAAGGCCGTTTTCTCTTTGGTCTTTTGCATGCGCTGCCTTCACACTGCAAAGCTGCTTAGCAGAGACACGTCTGCCGACTCTCGAAGACATGGCGGACTCGGACGGCGAGTTCGTCGCTGACGACATGTCGGACGATATGATGGACCACAGAGTAACCGAAGGCGATGCGCGCGAAAGCAAAGGCAAATCCTCACGATCCCGACGGAAAGGCGAACGCAACCAGGCCCAGGCATGGGAACAGTCTAAAAGAACATGGGAGACGAACCTTCCCGAGGAGGACCAGGATGGCGTACTCAACCTCACAGCCTTGGAGGCAGAGAAGCGCAGACGGCTTCTGCGCGATACGACGCCGCTGCAGAGAGGTATCATACGACACATGATTCTGGTGCTGGACATGTCGTTCGCGATGACGGAGAAGGACTTGTTGCCGACGAGGTATAGGCTTACTCTGAGCTATGCCGCGGCCTTTGTGAAAGAGTTCTTTGAACAGAACCCGATCTCTCAGCTGGGAATCGTGGGGATGCGAGATGGCGTCGCGGTCAGGATAAGTGATTTAAGCGGCAATCCAGCAGAGCACTTGGATTGCTTAAAGGACTTGGATGGCCAGGACCCCCAAGGAAATCCAAGTCTTCAGAACGCTCTTGAGATGTGCCGGGGGGCTCTATTGTTGGTTTCCTCCCAGAGTCATTGCCCTGCTATTGTTTCCTACTGACATTGGGTCGGCAGCCATGCTCCGTCGCACGGCACACGGGAGATACTCATCATATACGGAGCTCTGCTCTCCAGCGACCCGGGCGACATACACGAGACGATCAACAACCTGATCACCGATCGAATACGGGTGTCCATAGTTGGGCTGTCGGCGCAGGTCGCCATCTGCGCAGAGCTGTGCTCCAAGACAAACGCCGGAGATGACTCGCAGTACAGCATCGCCATGGACGAAGTCCACTACCGAGAGCTTTTTCTCGCCGCCACCACACCCCCGGTCACGAGGACGCAGGAGCAGAGCAAGGCGAGCCTGCTCATGATGGGGTTCCCGTCTCGCACACTTGCCCCCGGCGGCAGCATCAGCTACTGCGCCTGCCACAACAAGCCGTTCCGCGAAGGCTACGTCTGCACGAGGTGCTCGGCCAGAGTGTGCCGGCTCCCAGCGGAATGCCCCGGCTGCGGCCTCACGCTCATCCTCTCGACCCATCTCGCCCGCTCGTACCACCATCTATTCCCGCTGCGCAACTGGCTGGAAGTGTCGTGGGCGGCCGCCGCCAAGTCCGCCGTCTGCTTCGCCTGCCAGTGCCCCTTTCCCGAGAACCCGCGGGCGAGGACGGCGCAGTTGGAGCAGGACAAGAAAGAGGAGCCCCGGCCAAGCGCCAAGGGCGTCAGCGAGAGCGGGCGGTACGCGTGCGAAGTCTGCGGGAACCATTTCTGCATAGACTGCGATGTGTTCGCGCATGAAGTCATCCACAACTGCCCGGGGTGCCAGAGCATGGCGAGCCACGAGGCCGTGGATGGACCCGTTGAGACGAATGGTCACTCGCACACGAATGGGCAGATGGCCATCGACGGGTGATGCTCCTCTCATCCGCTTCTTGGAAGCATCGGCGAGGATTCTATGCGTGCGTGTATAGGGACATGAGAACGCCTTCTTATGTGGCACTGTGACGATACTGGGTTAGATGTTACGAATAGCACTTTTAACGAAATTATGGCTACGGAGCGGGCACAGTCAGTAGGGGACGTCTAATGATATCATTCTGTTTTATTGACAGATATAGTTGCAATAATTTGCCTATGCAAGTACGCCCTCTGAGCTTCCTACACAGGAGGAGAATAAGCTAAGGATGACAAGAGAAACGACAAACGCCCCATCGTAAGGTCATGCTCATATGATGTGTGCTAAAGCACGGCAACTTCAAGCCCAGTCATTTGCTGTCAGGCAACCCCCTTTGCCTCTGCTACAGATTACCCCTCTCGGCCTGCTCCCTCTCAATAGCCTCAAAGAGACTCTTGAAGTTGCCGGCGCCAAAGCCGTCAAACTCGTTGCGTTGAATGATCTCGATAAACACGGTGGGACGATCCATGAGCGGTTTTGTGAAGAGCTGCAGCAGATAACCACCCTCGTCGTAGTCAATGAGGATGTTGAGTCTCTGGATGGTCTCGAACTCCTCCTTGAGCTCCCAGCTGCGCCTGTCCGTCTTCAGGCGCTGCCGCATGGTGTCGTAGTAGGTCGGGGGGACGTTGATGAATTCGACGCCGCGAGCGCGCAGGGCGGACACGGCGGAGATGATGTCGTACGTCAGGAGGGCGATGTGCTGGACGCCGGCGCCCGAGTTGAAGGTGACGTACTCCTCGATCTGGGACTTTTTCTTGCCGGCGGCGGGCTCGTTGATGGGCATCTTGACGATGTTGTTGGGCGACGCCATGACGATGGACTTGAGCGCCGAGAACTCGGTGCAGATCTGCGAGTCGTCGACGGACCAGAAGCGGTGAAAGGACAGGCACTGCTCGTAGAAGGCGCAGGCCGAGTCCATCTCGTCCCACGACTGGTTGCCGACGCAGTGGTCTATGCGGGCCAGCGGCACGCGGGGCAGGGAGCTCGACGGGCCGGGCTTGTTGACCGCTCGGAAGCCCGGGAGGAAGGGGCCGGAGTAGGACTGGCGGGAGATGAGAGTGTGTGTAGTGTCGCCGTACGTGCAAATCACAGCCGTGGTGACGCTGCCAAACTCGGGATCCTTGGAGATCAGGGGCTCCTGGACCGCCACCGCACCCTCCTGGACGGCCTTGTAGTACACGCCCTCGACGTTGTCGACCTCGAAGGCCACGTCCTTGACTGCGTCGCCGTGCTTCTCCAGATGGGCATGCATGTCCCGCAGCAGCGTCCTGTCCTCGGGCGAGATGGGCTCGTCCGCCGGTAGGTTGGCCTCGGAGCGAAGCGGGGAGGTGAAGACGAAGCGCACGTCATTGCTGGCCACGGCATACGACGCAAAGTAGCGGCTGCCCGTTTCCAGCCCCTTGTACGCGATGATGCGGAAGTCGAAGAGGTTTGTGTAATAGGCGGCGGCCTGCTTCGCGTTGCCCACCCACCACGTTACGTGGTCATAGCCGGTGAAGTTGGAGGGAGGCTGGACGGCAAAGGACTGCGCCTGAGGGGGGAGCCGTGCTGCTCGTTGGGGTGGTGAATCTGTGATGGCAGAGGGAGCCATGATGGTAGACGAGGTTGAGCAAGAGGGAGAGTGCAAGGAAAGGCTTAGACCAAGAGAAGAGTAGCTGTGGCAGCCTCTTTCAAGGGGGATAGAAGGACCGTGGCGAATGTAGCTGTCCTTTTATACAGGTCTTGAAGACAAACAAACGAGCAAGGGCAGTGGTCAGACTCTAAATGGATGGCGATGGAACAATCGAACGTCAGGGAAGAGAGATAAATATATTGTGTGAAACTGCCTGCATTACCAATGATCCCAAAGATGTAAGTCCGATGGCCAAACCGGGACTTTATATATCATACGTGCGATGCCCGTCGAGCCGGCAGAGACGGCTGGGCGTCCTGCTGGGGGGGGGGGNGGGGGGGGGGGGAGTCGCGGAGTACCTGAAGCCCATTCGGCAGAGCCGGGTTTCAGCGGCAGGGCCAACGGTAGGATCAGGATTACGATAGGCCGCCTCACGGGAAGGCCACCGAAACTCGAAGAGCATTGATCAACTGGTCCATGATAGGCCGGCCAGCGGAAAGAGGGAACTGTTGGACGTTGGAGCATCGACCGCGGAAATCCGCCGCAGGGAGCCGTGGCGCCCGCGCCCAGCCGCAGAAAGCCGAAGCTGCCCGCGGGACGAACCCCCACACCCTGCGCAATCGTTGGCAGCGGGTTTGCGACTGCAAACAGAACCGTACGAATACGCCATATTGACGTTTCTCATGCCGACTCTCGCTGACGTTGTCGCTGATAGGCCCCCTGGGCCTCTCGCTATGGCATGCATTCGGTGGGTGGAGCCGCGTGCTTGGACACTGCCGTTTGAGACGCCTTCATTAGCAATGCCGCCATCTGGCATGAGACTTCCAATAAGGCGGTAAAAGATGTCTTGCATCCAACACCGAACCTCCTTCTCCTTATTGGTCGAGCAAATGTGCAAAAGGAGCCGTGCCCTCTGTGTTTTTCCTGTGACTTGATCAAGAAACAAGACCACTTTCCTCTCCACGCCCGAAGCCGTATCCAACATGGCCAACGTATCATTGAGCCAGCACGACATCAACGTGCTCGAAAAGATCAAGGACCCCGAGTCGGACCCGACCGCCGCAGTCGTCATTGATGCTTCCCTGCCTCGCGACCCGTACATCACCGACGATGCTCTGTATGAGCAGGTGGTCGGCAAGGAGCGTGACATCATCCGCTCCATCCAGCAGTTGGAGACCCAGCTTAACGAAACACAGTCCCTCGACAATGACGAGGTGGCCATACGGGGGTATCAATATTGCATTGCCCAGCTAGACCATCTCATCTCCGACCATCCGAATTATGCCAGTGCACGGAACAACCGCGCACAGGCACTGAGGCGTTTGTATGGCGATGCCATGCTCCTCAGCCAAACGACCGACATGCCTATGCCTCTGGTCGCACAACCAGAGTCCTCCGAGAGAAGAAAGGCTGCAGCTACTGCCTTGGGAGATCTGGAGCGCTCCATTGTACTCCTGTCACCGCCTTCCCCCAAAACCCCATTATCACCTCAAGTGGTACGCACTTTGTCCATGGCCCATACCCAAAGAGCCGCGATATACCTGAAAACATCCAAGATGCTGGTGCATAGATCATTGGATGTGGACAACGTTCGGCCAGAGGCACAATGGACACGTCTGACCTTTGAAGAAGCGGCATCGCAGGACCTGGCGATGGGTGGACGGTACGGTAACGAGATTGCCAAGGGATTGGCCGTGAGCGTGAACCCTACGGCGAAACTATGTGGAGAGATGGTACGCGAAGCCATGAAGAAGGAGTACGGGCAGAATTTCGATATTTGAGCCTAACATAGAAACCATCTGATATATTGTTCGAGGATGAGAGGACGTGGTGGAATCGGGTTCTTAAATTGTCGGCAGAAGAGCTCAAGCAGTTTTCTTGGACAAGCCCAGTCGCCTGTAAGCAGTAATTAGAGATGATAAACAACACTGAATAAACATCTTGGAGGCAATAGGTGCTCATACCGATATGCAGCTTCGATAGTCTCGTTGGTTGTTTTCCCTTTGGCCTTCTCCTCGCGATTGATCCTGGTGGCAGCAGCCGAGAGGCCAATAAAGACGGCAAATATGGGGTCGGCCACCCTGGAGATGATGTAGGCTGGTGCAGACATGACGGAGCGTATTCAATGTTCAAATGGAAAACAATTACAACACTGTATTGACGTTGCTATTTTGCTTGTCGAGAGGGCAAGCTTCTTAGCTTCATTCTTCCACGAAAGAAATGATGACTAACCGGATGCAGCCCTCCAGTAAGCACAGACCACGCCTCACTTGTCCTACTCACAAGCGGAAGCCTTCACGTGATTTTGCACATGAGCAGCGCTTGCCCCAAATTACCAAACCCACAAACCCCGAATTTTACACCAAATTCCCTATCAACGGCCAACGACGTCGAAAAATTCCCAACCCATCACCATCCCCGACCACACACAGCAGGACAAGATGAAGTTCCTCAAGGTCGGCCGAGTCGCCATCATCACCCGCGGCAGATACGCCGGCAAGAAGGTACGGTTTCCCAGCGACGTCTCCGGCTTCCTCGAAATTTCTGTTCCCCCCCCCTCGTTGCGCGCATCCGAATTAGAGAAACGAGGCCTGCGGGTGAACAAAGGGGTGATTGGGGAGCACAAGAATGAATTGGCACAGAGTAATCAGGAATATGGACTGACTGGGTTGGTTCTTCTAGGTGGTCATCATCCAGCCCGTCGACAACGGCAACAAGCCTCACCCCTTCGGCCACGCCGTCGTCGCCGGCATCGAGCGCTACCCCTCCAAGATCACCCGCCGCATGTCCAAGGCCCGCCAGGAGAAGCGCTCAAAGATTAAGCCCTTCATTAAAGTGATCAACTACAACCATCTCATGCCTACCCGCTACACGCTCGAACTCGAGGGCCTCAAGGGCGCCGTGTCCGGCGAGACCTTCAAGGAGGTCTCCCAGCGTGAAGATGCCAAGAAGTCGGTCAAGAAGGTGCTGGAGGAGCGCTACACCAGCGGCAAGAACCGATGGTTCTTCACCCCTCTGAGTATGTTCTTCTCCTACGCCCTCCGTCGCCTGTGCCTAAGCTAACCTGGTCAACTAGAATTCTAAATCAAAATATCGTTTCTCCATCAAAGGTACAGGGAGTTGGCGGGATGTAAAGAGCATCAATGGCACTTAGGAATCCCGGTTTATGGGCTCAATACGAAGTTCTTCAAATGACCACATGTGCACGTTGTGCCCTGCGTGATTGCAAATGTCGGATATATCATGATGGAACAAAGAGGGATTGCAACTCGCTAGGGCACGGTTGTGCTGAGCAGCATCAATACAACACTTGCCTCACTTCTGAATGACGAGGTGTGAATATTAAGTCGACTTCCGTTAACGACTATCACAAGTGAGGAAGGCAGCACAGCGAGCTCAAAATTGGTATTTCGTGGATTCAATGCTTTTTATACCTATGCCCAATTTCCGTCACGCACAGTTTCTATGGGTTATGAACGCCATCTAAAATACATAGATTAGTCCTTCCATGAATGCAATTCATGCAGCTTCGCCCCTGCGCGCTCTGCGCCCAGCTCTATAGCTTATACACTCGTGGAACACCGCCTCGGCAGCCAGAAACCAAGTATCATTGCCATCTCCAATTGGAAAAAAAAAATTGGAAAGAAAAGGAAAAAAGAAAAGGGGTTCGCAAATGGGGAAGAAAAAGGAGCAGAAAACCGTAGTATATACTAGAACAGTTCCGGACAGAATGCATTTATCAAGAAAAGCCTGACCCTGCGATCCTTTTTCGCCAGCCAAAACACCCGCCTACACAAGATCGCGTTCCGTGTCGTGCTGGCAACGTGCCAGGGGATATTAAAATAGCTTAGTTGGCACCTGCCATGTTGAAGCGGTTCGTAACCTCGCTTGCAAGCTTGGATGGGTTGTATTCGGGGGCGTATGTCGGGGCAAGGCCGCCGAAGAGAGTGAAGAGAACGAAGACGGATCCAATGATGATGCTGAGCTTGCGGAGCACGGGTTTGCGAGCGCCGAACTCGGCCCATTGGCGGTTGGCCTCGCCGATATAGCCCTTGAGCTGGTCGTAGCCGAGCTTGTAGTAGACCATGCCACCAAGGGCGATCGAGTAGCCAAAGAACTGCAGGGGGGAAACGGGGGTACCCCAGATCATCATGGAGGCAATGACAAGCATGATATCCTTTAGTACACCGGAAAGGGTGAGCACGACAGCAGAGGTCTTGCCAATCTAGATAGGAATATTAGTGATTGGTCAAATCGAGATCCAGAGCAGAGCAACGTACCAGGAAGACAACCGACACGTTGAGCAGGAAAGCGCAAAGACCGTTGAGGAAGAAGGTGAAGAACCCGACATTGTAGACCTCAGACATCTGGACTCGGGGGAACTCCCAGAAGAAAGCAACCACACCATTCATGACGGCGCAAATTGGGGCAAAGTAGTAAAGAGAAACGAGAGGGTCCATCTTAAAATCAGCGGAACTCAGCAGGCGTTGGACCATGGTGAGACGGAGGGCTTCGAAGATGACACCACCAATCTGGTACAGAACTCCCACAAGGACGAAGTGGATTTCACCCAGAGAAGCAATGATGACACCAACAACGATAGTAGACACGTTGAGAAACTGCCTTAGGTTGGGCTTAGAAACACCCAATGCCCAGCCGGAGATGAGGACAGCAACAGGAGTAGTGGCCTTGAGCATCTGGATGAACGCCACCGAGAGGTATAGGTAGGTGACGTTTCCGCAAATCAGGCTGAGACTGAAAAAGACACCAATGGGGACAACGGCGCGGAGGTACACGCGGCCTGTCATCTTGACCTTCTTGCGGCCATCAAGAACCGTGGTGAATCGGGCCATGAACTGGGTAACGACGGTCGCGAAAGTCAGGTGGTAGGTTGTGAGGATGACAGGGTAGCCTTGACGCGTTGAAAGTTAGCAATACGATCCTATGGGTAGATAGATTTGGGTGTCGTACGGAAGTTCAGGGTATCGAGGAGCCATTTGTTGAACAGGATAACGGATGAGGAGCAGGCAATCCAAACACTGGAAATGTTCTGTCAGCGGCACTGTTGGAGAAGCATGTGCAAGCACAGAAGCTGGACAAGACTGCTTACACGATGTAGAGAGATGGGTGTATGACGGGAACCGAGAGCGCCGACTTGTCGGCCTTAGGGTTCACCGTAGGCAGAACAGGCGCATCGCGAGGGGAGTCGCCAGAGACACGAATCTTCTCGTCGTTGGACATGGTGCCGGATTCGCGGTGGATTGGGTGAGAGAGAGCGGTGGATGAAGTTGGATGTTGAACGGTTGCGAGGCGGTTGGTGACAGTTTTTAAGGGGAACGCGCAAACGAGCGGACGGACAACCTAGTCCTGCAATGGAGAAAGGGGGATACGGGAAGGAGGGGCGAGGATTATGCAATTGCCGGGGCTTTGACAGGGCAGTTGAGGAAAAACCCGAAACAGGGAGCGATATCAGGCTTTCCTGTGCACCAAAGACTGGCTGACGTTTGCGGACGGTGATGGACTTCGAGGCAAGGAGACAGCCCGTGGATGTGGAAGGAAGAAAGGAAGAAATAAGGAAGGTTCTGCGTGGCTAAATTTTCTCCATTTTGGAGGGAGAAGCAAGATAAAAGTCACGTAAGTCGAAGGAAGGAAGGGGGAGAGAAAAGCTTGGGCTGGTGGGAACGCACACGAGGAAGGGGGGTGCGGGAGGGGGGTGCGGGAAGGTGTGCAGATACCGTGGTAGATGTTAATTAGCAGCACCAGGGCCATCGTAAATTGTCTCTCTGGGGCAGCCAACGCCCACTTTCCCCTAGGTCCCTTCGATCCCTTTCCCCTTTTCCCTTGCCCTTCCCTTTCCCCTATCAATCCCACATGCCCCTGTATCTGCTACAGTGGTTGATTGGACCAGTGAGTCGGTCTCACCACTTCAGGCTGTCCACACTGCCGCAATTGGACAGATGCTATGAACCACAGGCCGGAGGATGGGCAGTGGTTGATGAGATTGAGTTCTAATGGCTGGCCTTGGGTGAGGGTCGAGCCAAGGGTGTGTGTGCTTGTACCAAATGCCATCCGTCTCGTCGTTGCTTGAATTCGACATACAGTATCACCACGCAGTCAATGTGCATTTAGTACTCTGTTATCGTACTATACACATTATGCAATCTGTCCGCGAGTGACCGTGCTTCAAACATTCTCATCTTCCCTCTAAGATGACTTACTATCTTGCATGTACTTCCCATTCATTATGTCCTGAATTCGGTGTGGCTTCGAAATGTGCCAGTACCGATATCTTGCTACCGAACTTGCCGCCCCGGCAGGTCCCCAAATGCAGTAAACGAATATAGTACTTTATGGGTAGTAGTAGCTAAGTAGCTAAGAGGTATGACCTGGAGAGCCACTGGAGATTTGGCAAGGTTCACTATGAATAGCGCTACCTCGCTCTAGGCTCTCGTGCCGTACAAAGGAGGGGGAGGTGGCGTGCCCTAGAGCGGGTCGCTTGATCGTCGGATTGTCTCTGTCTCTCCTGCCCATCGTCCCTTTCTCCCCTTCCTGTCCGAGAGTACGTACCTTGCCCAGCTAAAGGCATGATCCTTGGGGCTGCTTACGATGGAGGGACTAGGCCCTGACGAATCATTCCGCCCACGTTGAAGATTGTCACCCAAGCATACGTGTTACATTTGGCGAACCAGCAATTGCAAACCCCTGCCTACTATACTCGGTACCGTAAGTAAGGTAGGTATTAAGGGTTGCTTTGTCGGTACAAAGTACACTCCTTTATTATTATGACCACTTCCCTGCGTAGTGTTTTGGTAACCCTCGCTACGATAGGATAGCATATAGCCTTTGGTAAGTACACGTCGGCACCAGCGATTCCTTTTCGGCAGACCGTCTTTGCTGTGTGCATAAGCCCACCCATTTGTGGTGGATGAGGCTGAAGCGGGAAACCCCATCTGGCTGTACCGTATTCCTTTGGCCACCCCCTGATCGATTCAAGTCTCCACCAGTTTAAGAAAGCTAGACATTCAGCCAGCGCTTATCGAGGCTGCGTCTTTTGATTACTGGTGCTCTAGGATAAGGTAAGTACTTGACGTGCCTCTAGTACAGAGCATCGATGCCATGGTTCATATCATTGTGTAAGTAGGTAAATATACACCATGTGTTCGCCCGTTGAGCTTCGTGGCTTACTGGGAAGTGTGTGGTGAGCATGGTTGCAGTTACCTAGGTACTCCTGGTCGTCTTGTCTTCCCTTTTCACATGTAACACCTTGAACTAAACAGCATTTACGTACGGACATGCCCAATAGTCACAGAGAGCAACGCGTAGGAAAGATTGAACAGGAGTTGAGGTTTGCTGGATGGTCCTTGTTTCATATGTCCAGCGAACCCTCCTTGAGAAATGGCGGTTGACTGATGTTGTTCATGCCAAGCTACTGTATCTTGTCTCGCCTTAGTTTCTATTTCTATCCTCTAGTCAGCCCCGTCGCACGCCACCAGCGGGTCTAGTTGTATGCATTGCAGGACAATGCGTCTTCTGAATCGACCTACCACCAAGCAACTACTGTGAATCCCACACAGGCTAAAGGGCCTCGCCGTTTGCATCTATTCTTGTGCGACACCTTTAGACTTTGAGGTTCATTGCTAACACTGGTGCCTGGGCCAGCCCTGTGTGCTACCTGTCGTTTAGACCGGACCAAGGAGAGTGTCTCCGTGAGCTCTTAAAGCGATATGCTCGGCATGCAGGGTGGGACACTGTCTTGGGTCTGTAACGGTACCAGGCAGACTCCGGCCCGTCTCCTCGATTGCAGACGACCTTGGCCAATACGTATAGACATTGAGAAGGTCCCTGAACGGACACTGAAGCTCATGTTCTGTGCCAGGTACCAAAGAATAAAGAACGCGGTTTTCACAGTCAGTCATGGGCAAGATGCAATGTGACCAACGGTTAAGTCAATATCTATCCGATAAAGCACATCAACCTTCATTTGCCGGTTGCGGCCAAAGAAAATCTTGAATAGTGGGGACAAGTCGATCTTGGATCTACAGTTGTTTCAGAATCGAAGGGCCTACCGGACTAGCCCTCTTCAACAATGCAGAGCCGTTGATCGGCCACGGGCCCCGTGGGTCTGATGCTTAGCCTTCGTGCCGGAACAGAGGGCTCCAGAGGATTACGACGACTTTCGACGATTTATCTTCAAGGAGATGTTCATGTAATGTTCCCACGGGATGAACAGGTTCAAAGCGTTCTCGAGAACTTGTCCTGCACGGTGTAGCAGTATGAGGATCAGCATCGGTAATGGGATTTGCATGACATGTTCTGGATCAGGAAACTGCCTGATTCCGACTCTAAAATAGTCATAACCACAGCTGCGCCCGCATCTCATACTTGCGATTAGGAAGCTTCTTCGAGTATTGTTATTGAAGCCGGACCGTCCGTTATCAAGGCCAACGAGGGCTGGCTACATAAGTTTCAAAGGTCTGCTCTTGCGTCTCTTCCCGCGGCCCTTCCGATTGTACACCCTCAAACTTGCTGTTGTGGTGACACTAGACAAAATAGCCAAGTCAGGTACCGAACTGGACCACACTGTTGGCTGCCCGGATGTGAGGCTGGCTCAAGCAGAGAGATGAGTGTGATGCCACAGGATGACGGATCATATCCCACATCCTGCTTGTGCCTTATGATGATCGTTTTATTTCGTACCGTGGGCCCTACCCGGAGGTCCTTGTTCAGCTGGCCGTTTCTCTATTGGGACAACCCGCCAGTTCTGTGGCATTGACCACGTTGATCTGTTACGTCTCCCACTACATGTCCTGGCTCGATAGAAGTCAACCCTGCACGTATCACGTCACTACACACCTAGCACGAGGTACGGCCGCTGCAAGGGCCGGGTCACGGATTTGTCCATATCAATCTTCCATTTCTTGCTTATGGAAATTATCCTGCAGGTGACTGGTTGTGAGCCTCACCGTTCACAATCATCATTTGACTTCAAGTGCACCACATAGCACCCTAGCTCGGCACGGTAAGCCATTGCTGGCGTACGATGAACCTTGTATGAGGCGGCATTTCATGAAATTACAGCCCGCTCCAGCTCCGGGGTGGGGATGGGCATGCAACGCCGACGTTTGATTGTGCAGATTTTGGGGGCACGGGAAGCGGGACCATGAAATGGCATAATCTTAAACTGTGACGAAGCATCGTCTGGATGTGCTGGGCAGGCCGCAATGCCGACGCTGAGTGTGGGTTGAGGCTGGGTGGATGCGAGCTGTCTGTTCAATAGTTCGCCAGACGAAGGAAGGATTGACATCTAGTAAGATGACTCTACTTGAAGATTCGAGTGATGGCTTGGGTGATCATATGCACCAACCTGGGAGACTTGAAGTGAAGGACAAGGGACTATGGGGGTTTTTCTCTTTTGTTATTTGGGGAAAAGGGTCAAGGATTAAGTACAAAAAAGAAGCTGAGTTATTATCACTGGTGAGCGAGCCTTCAAAGGACATGGGGGACGCTTGGTTGACGTTGGAAGACATGATCGTGTACGTGGCAAGGCCTATCTAAGTGAAATTGTCCAACCCTTCGAGTCTCCTAGATGATGGACCGTTGCATAGGGATGGGAGGCAACTCTGCGGAAAGAAGGGGATACGCATTCGTGGCGCCTGGTGACGAGCGTGATTGACACTCTCCACTCTCCAATCAGAGTCTATCTTGCCATTCTGGACGAGCATCACGGGTAGCAGTTGAGGTTGCGTGGTTCGGAAAGGGGTGCACAGCGCCCGGTTAGGGGGTGGCCAATAACCATGCGGCGCACAGCACGGTCGCTACTTAAAATTGGATCTCCTGTGATCCCTACTCGTGGCTCTGGTGGTGTGCCGAATCTGGCTACAGTGGCAGGCTTCCAGGGGCCCAGATGTGGAGCCTGCAACGTTAGCCAGGGGTTGACATCGAACGTACCGCTACCTTACCTGCCGCTGCTCGACCTGTGCGCGAGTCGGCAAGCGTATCAATGGGGCTGGCCAGCGAAGACGATCCGCTCCTCCAAGGTAGCGCTACTTACGGCGCGCACAAGTCCCCTAGTACAGTAGTCGTACCCTGGCCCAGCATCTAAGGTTCCCGTACCGGGTGGCCACCACCGACTCCAAAAACAATTTTAGCCCCTCCATCACCGACTCTCCTTTTCTTCCCACGACGAGCATCTGGCGGTCAACCTTTGGTATTGCTTCTCCTGCTGCTGTCGACTTCCTGTGCAAGCATCACCAGTCTATCCATCTGTCCTGCCATCCTGCTATCCTGCTCTCTCGACCTTGACGATTGCTGCATTCGTTGTTTCTCAGCCACACTCCTCAAGCTCACCCACAAATCCCCCACCATGAGTGCCGACAGGTCAGTATATCCCCAACAGAGCTAGTTCTGCGGTCCCAAACGTTACCGCAGCAAGTTTCGAAGGGCGAATCTGGACTGACAGATTACAGCAACGTTGACGTTCTCGTCATTGGCATGGGACCGACTGGTCTTGGTGCTGCCAAGCGTCTGAACCAGATCGTGAGTGCTCACCGCCAGCATCCTTTCGTGGGCCTCGGCGAAGCTGACATACAGATAGAATGGTCCTTCATGGCTCATTGTCGATGCCAACGATAAGGCTGGTGGTCTCGCCAGCACTGATGTGACCGACGAGGGCTTCGTAAGTTGTCGTGCCGCTCTTTTTCTTCAAAACGTAGCTGTTCTGACTTTGGACTCTGCAGTTGTACGATGTCGGTGGACACGTCATCTTCTCCCACTACAAGTACTTTGACGACTGCATCGACGAGGCCCTTCCCAAGGAAGACGACTGGTTCACCCACCAGCGCATCTCCTACGTTCGTTACAAGGGCCTCTGGGTCCCATACCCTTTCCAGAACAACATTTCCATGCTGCCCAAGGAGGACCAGGTCAAGTGCATCGACGGTGTCATTGATGCTGCCCTGGAGTGCCGTGTCGCAAACACCAAGCCCAAGGACTTTGACGAATGGATCATCCGCATGATGGGCACCGGCGTGGCCGACATCTTCATGCGACCTTACAACTACAAGGTGTGGGCTGTTCCTACCACCAAGGTGAGCTTCCGTCCCTCAAACAGCCGAGATGATTAACGACGACTGACTGGTGTCTAGATGCAATGCCAATGGCTTGGTGAGCGTGTGGCTGCTCCCGACCTGAAGCTCGTCACCAAGAACGTTATCCTGAACAAGGTTGCTGGTAACTGGGGTCCCAACGCTACCTTCCGTTTCCCTGCTCGCGACGGCACCGGAGGTATCTGGCTTGCCGTGGCCGACACGCTTCCCAAGGAGAAGAAGCGCTTTGGAAAGCAGGGTGAGGTCACAAAGGTTGACGCCAAGAACAAGATTGTCTCCTTCGCCGATGGCACCACCGTTGGCTACAACACTCTGGTTAACACAATGGCTGTTGACCACCTGGTTGAGAAGATCGGAGACCAGGACCTCATCAAGCTCTCCAAGGGCCTTTTCTACTCTACTACCCACGTTATTGGTGTTGGTCTTCGTGGTGCTCGTCCCGATCGCATTGGCGACAAGTGCTGGGTAAGCCGACTTGAATCAAAGCACTGCTTCATTGCAGCCAACGCTAATTGCTTCCTTTTTTATAGCTCTACTTCCCCGAGGACAACTGTCCCTTCTACCGCGCTACCATTTTCTCTAACTACTCTCCGTACAACCAGCCTGCGGACAGTGTTAAGCTTCCGACCCTCTACTTGGCCAATGGAACAAAGGCCGCCTCGACCGATGCTCAGGAGGGTCCTTACTGGTCGATCATGCTGGAGGTTTCTCAGTCAGCCATGAAGCCTGTCGATGTCGACAACCTGCTCAAGGACTGCATCCAGGGCCTCATCAACACCGAAATGATACTGCCCGAGGATGAGATTGTTTCGACATATCACCGTGCCTTTGACCATGGTTACCCGACTCCTACGCTGGAACGCGAGGGTGTGCTTAAGCAGCTTCTGCCCAAGCTTCAGGACATGGGCATCTACTCCCGCGGTCGTTTCGGCAGCTGGAGATACGAGGTCGGCAACCAGGACCACTCCTTCATGCTCGGTGTCGAGGCCGTGGACGCCATTGCTCTGGGCGGTGTCGAGCTCACGCTCAACTACCCCGACTTTGTCAACACTCGTCCAAACACTGAGAGGCGGCTGGCGCAAAAGTTTGGTGGCGCCCAGGCAGAGCTGCTCCTTCGCAACTAAGCCGGTTGCGGGAGTGCTACAGGTTTAGATTTGAAGACGTGATTTGAGTCATGATTGGGAAGGAGTCTTTTGACAGCGTGCAGTATTTGCAGACACATGTGCGGATTTGAGGATCCTGCGGACCTGAAGTCTATAGAGGTGTTCAACCTCCAAACCCCAGAGAGGCTGACACGCATTTTCGTTTCCCGGACATCGCAAGACGATAGGATATCATACAGATAGAGCAGATTACGGTTCTGAATTCATTAGATGTGGTTGAAGACGGATATTGGAATTCAACCGAGGCTGCAATCGGGTGGACTCGAATTTAGACTTTACAGGCACGAGTGATATGCTTTGGCTGTTGACAAACCAGCCTCCGTGCTTTGTCCAAACAAGGCCGTCACCACTCACGTTGCTTGAGAAAGCATTGTTTGGCGGGGTCTTTGAGCCAATCACATGTTGCGCGTCTTACCAGCTTTTCCTGCGCCACAAAACAGTGAACCCTGCCACTTACATCATCTGCATCATGACGGTGCCAAAGAGGGCCAGGGGTGCGAAGGCGGGCTTGTTGAGCACCGCGGGGGGGGGGGAAGAAATGCAAAACTGGCCGGAGCAGAATCGAAGGGCCTAGGTAATGTGTGATCAGGCCAGCCATTAACGGGAACAATCTCCTGAAGGACAACATGGCGTTTTAAGGGTGGAACATTGTACCTTGGATGCCAATGATAGCATCATCAAGTGCCCTGACCCCGTAACGCCTGAGCTAGTAGGATGAACCTGGCCGCCAATTGACGGTGGATAGGAAAATCTGCAGGTACCTTAGGCTGGACGCGGCGGCGAGACGGTGGATGCGTAGGAGGTCATGAGGACAGGAAGTTGCAATAAAGGAAAGCGGAAGGGAAGCCAGAATTCCCTGATTGTCCTCGAAGTGGCTCGTGGTTGTGTTGTGAAAATGTTGCAAGCAGGATAAATGCACCTCGACTGGACCCCCCCGTCTCTACATAGCGTCGGGTGTCTGTTGGATTGCGAGCCAAAACCACCCTTGCGCCGATCGGAGGAGGGCAGGAAAGTCAACGGTGAACGCTGCCAAGGGCAGAGCGGGTGTAAGCTGATGATGGAAATGCAAATAGTAATGCTTGGAGAGGCCAAGGAATGCCATGTTGGCCACAGTCACCGTCTGCAACTATGGGCAAGTCTCCACATATGGACGGGCAGTTGTCATTGACCATCATGATATCGAGATGGTGGTGGTGCCAACCTAGGTAGGTAGGTACCAACCTAATACTTGCGGCGTACAATTTCACATTCCCGCTGGTTGATGGAAGTTGAAAGCAGGCCCCGGTGCAGGGGTTCTGTTGGACGTTTCGACACGGCACGAGGCAGTCACTGGAAGGACACGGGTGAACAAGGCAATGAGGTGTATAAACATAAACGGATGGCAAGGTTTTCCTCATCTTTCCCTTCCATATGAAGTAGTCGACAAGGTACCTGCTATCCCTGCAAGCTGTGACAGCCGTGGGGGGGGGGGGAATTAGACGAAGAACAACCACAGCGAGCGGAGTCTATCTTGGGCATGGCGGACCAAGGTACCCTTTTTTCCTAGCACCTGAGTCCCTCCCATTCAGGACGCCCACCAACAAGGCTGTTGAACCTCAATACCGCACTCACAAGGTAGCCAACGCTTGCCGGAAGTCGTCAGGCACACAAGGTCGAGCCTGGTCCAGCGCACCCCCGCGCAAATCTCGAGCCCTCGCGGAGAGGCTTCGACGCGATAGCGCTCGCCAGCACCACGTCGCCAGCCCAGCAGTCGGCGCTGGGTCGCACCCCATACTACATCGGTACCGCACCGAATCGACCACACGAACCTCTTCACCTCCCAGCAATACTACACCAGACCCAAGAGCAACACTACGGCGATAGACGATCAAGCATGGGTCATCTCGGCGCACTCCAATGATCGTTCGCCTGGATGCACGGTGTTTCTGACCTCATCGCTCCTTCGCCCATCGAGTGACCGCGAGCGCGAAGATGGATGGAGCATCCAGCGTCGTGTCGGACGACATACTTGATTCGGCGTCGCTTCCTCCACGGCTCTTCGAACGGCTCCGGCAACTACCTGGCTACACTTGGGACGAGCTGGATCTTCCTTTCCACTCGTCCTACGACTCGTGGTGAGTTTGCGTCATGTCCTTGGCTCCCTTCACCAAGCATCACGAATGGGCAAGAGCAGTTGCTGAACCTTGCGGCGTAGGTGTGTTTTTGGTACTCGATCCGTCTCCCAGACCCTGGCAAGTCCGAACACTTCGCATAATGCCTTGACTGCGGATTCCGTGGCCAAGCTCCAGTCAGGACGGCCTTCTTCCTCGGAACAACCCGATCCCTTGGCCTCCCACGACGCCGGCACCGCCAATTACGCCCACATACAATCTCAGCCAAATATCCCGTCTTCATCCACGCCCTCTGCCGACTTACCTCTCGTCCTGGAACCAGTCGTTGCCCGCGTTTCATACCATGCCGTCCGGGAGGAGAGGGCGTTCCACTTCGCCAAAAGCCTGACGCTAAATGCCGATCCCGACGGAAATCACATCGTGAAGCCCATCGACCTCGTTAGGCTTCCGCCCGCCGCGGGAGATCATGGCGTCGTCATTGTCGGAATATATCATCACCCCGGGCACAATTACTTGACGGACACGCTCGACATGGGACCGGCTTACTACAAAGTGCGAAGGGTCGGTGACAATTATGTGGCGTATCGCAAAGACGACTTCAAACTAAAGTCGACAATCAGCCTCCAGCACTTTCTCGATTTTGCCATTGGCGCTGCCCAGTGCTTGGAAATTCTTCACCATGACCAGGGGATGATACATGGCGAGATTCGCGCCGATGCCTTCCACTTCAATGTGGACGAAAACAAGGTCAGGGTCGTCTCCTTTGGATCGGGCGTCAGGTCCTTCGAGCATGGGTTGACCAGTACTGGATGGTCAACCCTGTCCAAGGAGGTGGGAGCCAAGAATAAGCTACTCTACATCAGCCCGGAACAAACAGGTCGCATGCCGGCGGAACCGGACAGCCGGACGGACATCTACTCGCTAGGCGTCCTATTCTGGACCCTCTTGACCCAACAGCCCGTCTTTGAAGGTGACACCCCTCTG
This sequence comes from Stachybotrys chartarum, assembly GCA_001021365.1. NCBI lineage: Eukaryota > Fungi > Ascomycota > Sordariomycetes > Hypocreales > Stachybotryaceae > Stachybotrys > Stachybotrys chartarum. The sequence goes on from LDEE01000004.1 coordinate 874,556, forward strand.
GATATTGTGCAGGGAGTCCTAGGTCGCCGAATTCCAAATGTTTCGACTATCCGGATCGATATCCCCGACGTCATAGGACGAATCATCCAAAAGTGTACCGCCAAAAACATTGCCGACCGTTATCACTCAGCCAGCGGTCTCCGTTTTGACCTGACTGAGGTGCAAAAGTTCCTCGGCGACGGAGACTGGCTGGCTTTGAAGGAGTGGAGGATCGGGGCCAAGGACGTCTCTTCGTTCTTCATGCTGCCAACGATCATGATAGGACGGCAACGCGAGAGAAATGAGCTGCTCAAGGTCATCGACCGAGTAGCCAGCAGCCATTCTATCAACCACAAGGGCGCAATGAATAGGTTCTCTGATGCCTCGGCGCTTTCAAGTGAAGTGGCTGCCATTGACGACGTGTCCAGCGAAGGCGCCAGCTCCGCCGAAGGCAACAATCGTCGCAGTGGATCTTTCACTCAGTCCGACGTCAAGGCCCCGAGAAACAGCTTCCATCCGTCGGTCCTATCTGAGAATAGCCAGACGGCGTCCAACGAAACTCTTGCGTCCTCTCAGTCCGGCGGGCCTATACGGGCACCTCGGCCTTGGGAGCGTCAGCATTCCATATCCCTGGAAACGCGCAGCCTCATCGAAAGCATCGGCACTGATGGAAATCGTCAAAGCGTAACCGATTCTTCTGCGTCGAGCCTCTCACGGCAGCTTGGCTCCGCCAAGTTTCGACGGCGCGGGCACTGTGAGCTCATCACCGTGGAAGGCGCGGGCGGGTTGGGCAAGAGTATGTTGGTACAGACAGTTCTCGCTGAAGCTCGGCGTCGTGGATACTGCGCCACTGCCAAGTTCGACACCGCCAGGAGAACAGCCTTCGGGCCTCTGCTGAAGCTGCTGTCATCGCTGTTTAAGCAGGTTTGGGGTGAGAGGAATACTGAGACACCTTTCCACCAGGGGCTGAAGCAGTACATTAGACCGGTCTGGCCAATGCTTCATCGTGTGCTCGGCCTCCCAGAGTTCCTGCTCGGATCCCCGGACGCTGTTATTGGTCGTTCGCCGTCCGCGAGTCAAACCTCAGCTCCTCGCGCCAACGGGCGATCCGTTCCGCGGCGCCGGGGATCGTCCCCCGAGAACCCCCCAGGACCCTTGATCCGGAACCCAAGCATTACTTCGCAAACTTCCCAAGACTTTTTACGAGCTGGCGCTTCCACAAAAAGCATGCGTTTGATGAACACGTTCCTCGACGTGCTCAGGGTATTCACCTCCCATAAGTTCATATGCTTCTGCCTCGACGATCTCCACTTCGCCGATGACGAGTCTCTGGAGCTTATCTCTCAGATAATAGGGGCGAGAATGAAGATGGTTGTCATTGTAACTTACCGGCCGGACGAGCTTTCGCCGGAACGATTACAGAGCATTATCCATCCTCCAGATTCCGACGGTACGGCCAGAGAAGCGAAGACGAAATCCGTGAGAACTGACCGCAGTACAGAATTCCGCCGTTCCAGCGGTCCTGTGGTCACCAGGATAAGCCTGTCGGCACTGTCTGAAGAGGACATTATTCAGTATGTCTCGACCACGCTATGCAAGCCCAGAGATGAAATCCTACCTCTTGCTCTCGTGATCCAGTCCAAGACGGCCGGCAACCCGTTCTATATCCGGGAAATGCTCAGTGCTTGTCACCGAAAGAACTGTATCTGGTATGATTACAGGGACAGCCAGTGGCATTTCGATTTGGACCGACTCTTTGAGCAATTTCAGGGAGAGAAGGACTACGACACTCTTGATACTGGCTTCATCACCAGCCGCCTGAGTGAACTGCCACCAGCTGCTCGGGCTATATTGGCTTGGGCCGCTCTTCTTGGCAGCTCCTTCTCCTTTGGACTGATATGCCAGCTCATGAGCGGCGAGTTTGACTACGACGATGTGACGGAGGACACTTGCCACTCATGCTCCCCAAACAAGGGGTTTTCCGAAGGAGATGCCATCCAAGGTCTCCACGCGGCCATCCAGGCATACATCATTGTGCCAAGTGAGACGGACGATAGGTTCCGCTTTGCTCATGATCGCTACATCCATGCATCGGCTGGGCTGGAAGAGTGCCAGTCCCGCAAGATGCATTTCATCATTGCCCAAACGCTGATGAAGTACTACAGCGCAGAGGTGGGACAGAGAGACAGCACATCGTCACATATATGCGAAGCTGTCGACATCATAAAGGAGCGTGTTCTCATCCGGCGGCACTACCGCAAGCTACTCATCGAATGCGCCCAGTCCGCCACGGAGAACAGCGCCCGACCAACTGCTGCCAAGTACTATGATGCAGCCGTCCGCCTTCTGCAAGACGACCATTGGGCTGAAGGGGCAGAGGACGTGTCTTATGACGAGACGATGCAGCTTTACCTTCGATCTGCCGAGTGCTATTCGTTCATGGGTCAACACAATACGGCGAACACCTTCCTGAACACCATTCTTGCCAATGCTAAAACGCCCAGTGATCGAGCACCGGCATATGTTTTACAGTCGAGGATATATGCCCAGACAGACGATGCCTCCAAGGCCCTCGTTCCCTTGAGGGAATGTCTCGGCGTCCTGGACGTCGACCTCGACCCAGACCCTACCTATCAGAAATGTGACGAGAAGTTCGAGAAGCTGTCGATCCAGATCCAGACTCTTGACCGGTCCGCCATTACGAGCCAGGTGCCGACCAACGACCCTACCCTGGCCTCGATCGGTGCTGTGCTGTCCGAGACCATCGGCGCAGCGTGGTGGAGCGACTGCCTGCGGTTCTACCATCTTACCTTGATCATGGTTGAGATGCACCTCACTCGAGGGGCGTTTCCTCAATCCGGCATAGCCTTCCTCAACTTCGGCAGCATTGCTTTGGCTCGCTTCAACATGACCCAATTTGCAGTGGACCTGGGCAACACTGCCATGGCGCTGCTCTATCAGGCTCAAGACCCCATTTCCATGGCCCGGGGCCTCACCTCCTATGCATCCTTCCTTGGACACGTTCACTGCTCCATGCCAACACTCTTGTCTCAAATGGAGGACGCCGTAGAGTATGCATCCTTCTCCGGTGATCGCATGTCGACCATCCTCAGCTATGGGCTAAGCGCCGTCGTCAAGTTCTTTGCGAGCGAGAATTATGCGGATCTCGAAGGATTCTGTCACTACGGCTGTGAGGAGATTCCCAACTGGTATTCGGATTCGCGTGGTGGTGCACTGCTCCTGGCGATTCGGCAGACCTGCCGTGCCCTTCAAGGCAAAACTCGAACCAAGGATCCCTTGAATGCAATGTCCGATGATCAGCATGATTCGCCATCGTACAAGACGTGGCTTACTGGGCGCGTAAACCGAAGTAACCGGTCCATTCTGTCATACCAGAGCTTCGAAATTGTCGTCCTGTTCCTGTACGGCTACTATGAACACGCCGTCGAGGTTGGGCAACGATGCAAAGAAAAGATATCTCTTCTCTGGTCGGCGCGCAGCAGCAGGCTCATGTGGCTGTTCTACGGGCTGGCGCTGACAGGACGCCTGCTTCGAAAAATGCACCTGCCGCGCTCCCAGCCGGAAGATTTTTCGAGCGAGATCCAAGAGGTCGTACGAGAACTGCGCGTAGCAGTAAAGAGCATCAAGGACTGGGCGACTGTTTCGGACATCAATTACTATGCCTGGTGGAAGCTTCTCGAGGCCCAAGTCGCAGAGTTGTCCCAGAGCCACGGAGAAGCAATTCGGCATTACGAGGAGGCCTTGGACCATGCTGCCGAGCACAGCTTCCTGTTCGAAGAAGCACTAGGCAACTACCTGATGGCGGGATTCTTCCTCCGCTGCAGGTCCCGACGGTCAGCCCGTGCAGCCCTGCTGGACGCGGTTGGGATATACCGACAAATGTCGGCCCCCGGCATCGCGCAGGCCATTGAGGAGGAGCACAGTCTGTTGCTGCACGGCCCGACCAGGAACCCCCGAAGTGCCGAGGTGGGCGTTCAGACAGACTTTGTAGCAGACCCAACGGCGGTGCAGTATCGTCCAGGGGTAGGAGTCGAGGCCAATGTTCTTGTCCAAATGCCGCCGAACGGCACCATGCAGGACGTCAAAGGCGAGCGCCTTGGCGCGTGGCGTGGCTCCATGAATATCCAGCCTGAGGCTGGGGCCGGGCTTCCTGCGCTCGATATGATCGACTTGCATGCCATTCTAGTCTCTTCCCAGGTTATATCCTCTGTGCTGCAGGTGGAGGAGCTGCTCAAGACCATGTGCGACGTCGTTCTGCAGACCTGCGGCGGCTCCGCGACGCTTGCCGCCATCGTGGTCCAGGAAACCGACTCGGACCAGTGGTGTGTCGCTGCCAGCGGTGACCCCGAGAAAGGCGCTTCGGCACACAAGCCGGGCATTGCACTGGCGGGGACATCGTTGATCGCCGAGAACGTGGTGCTCTACTCGACGAGGTTCCTGGAGCCTGTCTTTACCCCAGACGTGATGCTGGACGAGAGGTTCGGCAATGTCAACGACTCTTGGCTCCAGAGGAACCCGATGGGACGATCCATCATTGCGATACCTATATCCCACGGCAGCAAGCCTCTCCTGGGAGTTTTGTACCTGGAAGGCGAGCCCGGCTCGTTCACGGACCGCAACGTTACTGTTTTGCAGCTCCTGGTGAACCAGATTGGCATTAGTTACTCCAACGCTTTGGCGATGAAGAATGTCGAGAAGATCTCGGCCGAGAATCGCTCCATGGTAGCAGTTCAGAAACGAGCGCTGGCCAAAGCCCTCGAAGCCGAGACCAAGGCCAAGAACGCAGAGGCAGAAGCCAAGCGCAATGTCAAGATTGCCGAGGAAGCAGCAAAAGCCAAGTCGATATTCCTTGCCAACGTATCCCACGAACTACGCACACCGCTCAACGGTGTGATTGGCAACTCGGAGCTCCTGAGGGATAGCAACCTGAACCGAGAACAACTCGACATGGCCGATTCCATCCGTGTATCGGCGGATCTGCTTCTTACGGTCATCAACGACATCCTGGACTTTTCCAAGATGGAAGCCGACAAGATGAAGCTCTACGTCAGCGCTTTCAACCCGGAGGAAATGGTGCGAGAAGTCGTCCGTGCATCCTCTTACAGAAACCGCGAAAACACCACCAAGAAGAATGTCAAAATCATACAGGACATCAACCTGCCTCCGATACTCATCTACGGCGATCCCATACGCCTCCATCAGGTGCTCGGCAACCTGATCGGCAACAGTCTCAAGTTCACCGAGGACGGTTCTGTAACCATCGGTGCGCGGCTCGACTCGGAGACTGCGGAGTCGGCTACTCTCACGTTCTGGGTGCGAGACACCGGCATCGGAATCCCACCAGAGCAACTGGCAAACCTCTTCCAGCCATTCAGCCAAGCAGACGCTAGCACGGCAAGGAAATACGGCGGCAGTGGCCTGGGCCTGAGCATTTGCAAGTCACTGATCGAGGTGATGATGAAGGGCAAAATCCAGCTGGAGAGCGAGGAAAACGTTGGTACGACTGCGTGGTTCACCGTCACCTTTGAGAAAGCCAAGCCAGACGTGGCCGCCGGCGACGCCCGCTCTCAGCCCTCTCCCGTCGATCGCTACGCGGCGTCCAACACTCCTTCCGATCGAGACACGTCGCCGAACCCCTATCTCGACTTGACCAGCATACCCAAGACAGAACTCCGCATATGCGTCGCCGAAGACAATGCCATCAACCAAAAGATTGCCATGCAATACGTGCAGCGACTTGGATACCCGAGAGTCAGCGCCTATGAGAACGGATTGAAGGCTGTCGAAGGACTTCGCCGGAACGCCTTGGAGGGCAAGCCCTACCACATCGTTCTCATGGATGTGCAGATGCCTATTCTGGATGGCTACGAGGCTACAAAGCTCATTCGCAAAGATCCGATCGAGTCGGTTCGGAAAGTACTTATCATCGCAATGACAGCATCGGCGATCCAAGGGGATAGAGAAAAGTGCTTAGCCGCCGGCATGAATGACTATCTGGCCAAGCCAGTCCGGACGGACGTGCTCAAGAAGAAACTGGACGCTTACGTCTCGGATCCCGTATGTATTCAATGAGCTCTATGCGTCACTGCCAACACTAATGTGAACAAGCAGCCAGGTGCCCCCGAGATACCCCTGAGGCCCAACCCTGTTCCTTTCACCGAGCCCAAGGCAAACGGTTCCGGCGAAGGCCCAGCTCCGCCTCTTTCAACTGTGTCTCGTGCTTCGCCAGACGCAATTACGGTAGCGAGTAGCAAGGTCATCATAGACTCGATTCAGGAGGCCGCGGTCTTCAACCGGCCTCTCGACTCGTCGATTGCGAAGCAAGCGCTGGACAGTCCAGTCTATGACGGAGCAGCAGCAGCAGCAGCAGCAGCGCCGGACGCACCGCCAATGCCATCATTGAACCGGGACAGCAGTGCACCAAGCAGGACATCCACGGCGAGCCGCACGTCATCCGGTCGGACCTCGAGCGATAACCGGTCAGATGGTGACGGCTCGGGTTCGTTGTACCCAAAACGTCTGCGGCGTAAATTAACTAAGATGAAGGGCGATAGCGAGAGCACGCTACGAGACGCGTCGGACGAAAAGGCGGTGGAGACGGTGCCAGAGAGGGCATCGAAAGACAGGCCAAAGGGCGTCTTGACAAAGAAGGCGCCTCAGCGGGCCAGTGCCCCGAGCGGCGTGGTTGATGACCGTTTGGGAAGGGAGAACAAGCCTCTCGAAGCGAGAGATGACGATGCCCACGCGTCACAGAGCTCGACGTCCCTGAGAGATAGGTTCTTTGCGAATTAGACAACTCGCAGGATCGAGACAAGACCAAGGAGGGGCAGCTTCGCGAACAATCGGTGGCCAGTCTCCGGCACACCTGCGTGAGTGGTAGCTACGGGGCTTGCGAGGGCAGGCCGAACGTTCCTCGCAGTTCCTTGTGCGGTATGCTGCGGCAGTAATCTGCAGGCTGGACGATGACGCGTGGATACCAAAGAACGTGAATCTATTTACAGCGACGATTTATCGGCGCGCATGCAGGAGACGGGACGTAGCGACGGGCGCTGGGCTACACGGAAAGTTTCTTATCAGTTCACCGCCATGGCGAGTATCAGTTATGGTTTTCTGGAGTTTCCCTTCCGGCATATATCCTGAGCAGAGCATCGATGTATAGAGGGCAGCGTGAAGCATTTTGCGGGCTTGTCCAAAGGGGGGGGAGAGGAGAATCACTACGTATCTCATTATTGTTGTTTTCTATATTCTTCTTGCCCTTGGGCATCCAACACAAAACAAAGTCGATCAAGGGGATTCGACTTGGAAGGAAAGGAGCCAGGGACACGACATGGATGGTACACGGGACATGGGATACTGGTTGGTAGTCAGGAGATTTGGGATCTTGAACATTTTGTAAACGCTATTGTGCCGAAGATTTATTGGCATTTCACTGTTTCAAGGGGCCGTGTCCAGCAGAGGAGAAGGACCTGGGGACGTGTCTGCTCTAAAACATTGAATGTTCCGTCGTAGTGTCTCAAGGGTGTAAGGTCTCTACATCCTTCCCTATAGCGAGAGAGCCCCAGCTGATATTACTATGGAATCACAAGTATGAGGGCTATGTATTCAGGCCAAGCATGTTCTTGGTCGGCAGTCGGTTCGAGAAGACAAGCGGGCTCTCTGACGTTGAAGCAATTGCGTCTAATGAGACTCTTCACAAGGGGTTGCCCGTCACGCCGAACCTTGCCCACGTTCCAAGCGCGCGGTTGGTGCAGGACGACGTCCGAAATCGCCCAAGAGACTGACTGTCAAACGGTCTATTTGACGGCGGCAGATCTCGGCTCGGGGACCTGGGATGACGGAAAAACGAGGAGAAAGAGAAAGAAGACGTAAACGAGAAACACAAATGCTCTAGCTATTTCCGAAGGGTCGCAGGCGGGAATCAGAAGCTCGACGATTAAGTGCTGTTAGCAAAGCCTGCCTTTCGCAGGAGGGCCGCTGATGGCAGAAGGAGCCCAAGGGGCCATGCTTCTAGAATAACGCCCCTCCCTCATTGGAAGAAATGGGGAATGGGGTTTGGGGGGAGGGGTTGAACGGCCGGCGTCGGCGAAAGTTGGCATGACGTAAAGCGAGAAGCAAGAGGCTGAGACTGATGAGGAACTTGTGACGCCGAGCACAACCAAGTGATGCATCAGTACACGAAGTTGCCGCTTCGTCCAGATGTCATGAAATGAGGAGCCCAAGGCATCCAGTCCGACATCCATGTGCATGGAAGAGAGGAGAAGTGCGAGGCGAGCTATGCCAAGGGTGGTGGTGCTGGCTCCAACGGGCCCCCAACAGCTTCAAGCAATCGTGAAGCGCCAAACGCAAACGGCCCCGACCCGGCAGGGGGCGGCCGAGTAAGAGGCCGACACAGCTGGGCAAGGATCATTACTGTGGCCGAGTGCAAGTGATTGGCCGCTTGAGCGAAGCCGAGGTTTCTTATGCAAAAGAAAAAAGAAGGGGAAAAGAGCAAAGACATCCATGCACCACCATGCTAGCTCCAAAGATCATCAGCCTTTGCAAGGCAGCTTGAGGCTAAAAACAGGGATCTGCCAGATGTGCTGGAGGCTGCCACGCCACCATGGCGTGATTTCGCCAGTGCCACGAAACACCTGGCGGCTGAGGACCGACATGGATCATCACAGCAACGCTGATCTCTTTACCTTGAACATCGTCGCGGCCAAGGCAGCACATCCCGCGAGACTACTTCTGGACTCGGTTAGATGGGGATCTGCCATGGCCTCATCCGTCCTTCCTCTGCTTCGTCGCTATTTTGCTCCTAGATCGGCCACGTGAAGATCATTGGGGAACATCGCAGAACTCCCAAGTCGGGTGCTAGCTTTGGTTCGAGGAAAGGAACAGACTGATTTGTCGCGTCCGCGTTGATGACTCCAGCACCAGCGATCCCCGCCATTTTCGGCTCTTGATGGCGAGCATATAATGGCCTGTATCCATCAGGGCCATGGAGAGACTGGACTGGTCAGAGCTTCTCCGGTCTCCTGGTGCACCTTCCGGCTGGAAGACAATATCCATCATCGCATGCCTCCACTGAAGGTCTCAACATGCTCGTGGTGAATTGCAATGGCTGTCGTTGGCAACAAGGCAAAGCCGGTGGCTTGCGTGCCACGCTCGCCCCACCCGTCGACGAAACAAGCCGTGATCTGCAGTCGGAATAATACAGCGTGCTTAAAAGCCACGTTACATGAGTTTGCTCGACGTTCAAGTTGGAACGTTGAGCAGCCACATTCCGTGGCAAGCTAAGCCCAATCCGAAGCAGAAGCCTGGTTGAAACGGTTGCGATCGCCTAAACATGCAATGGTTCATCCCTTAGTTAGGAGAGTTTTGGCCTCGGCAGTAGACTGGCTGAGAGATCCCCTAGGATGGTGTGATGCCACTTCGGCGAGAGGTTGGTATATCGTCCTCGGGACGATGGCCGAGTAACCACCATTGTAAACCCCCGATGGCGAGGGGTTGCACATGGCATGAACCGACATGCTGTGGGCTATCATTTCCCTTTGTGTTGTGTTCACGTGGCTCGGCTTACACCTGCAGCCTAGACCCGCTGCCCCCTGTTGAACGAGGGGTTGTCTGATAACGACCAGAAGTCTGAGGATGAAGCGCACTTTCAAGTTGGATCCTACAGAAACTGGTTGGATCGAATTTCCCCGGAAGAGCTTCATCATGCTGTTCGCGTTTCGGTTCCCTGGCTGGCGGCGGCAAGGTTGTTCAGAAAATGCTGCACGGCATTCGCCAGGGCGGCATTGTTGCAGTGTGCGAATAACCATTTTGCCTGTACAGCTCCAGGATGCCATGGCTGCATCCCGTTCACCTCTCAACAGATTATTCTTCTCTCGCATATCGAGCAATGCCCTCGGCGTGAGTATGCGGAAGCTTGTTGCCAAGCAAGACAGAGTTCAGTGTAGGAGCTTCCTGTGTGCTCGAGGAGGACGTTTCGTGTAGCGAAGGAAGCGTGGAAGGCTAGTAGGGTCATTTACCTTTCGACTTAGCAGCAGAAGAGACGTATCAAGCCCGAGCTTCGCGGTACATGCTTTCCAGGTCACTGATTAGGCTTTCGAGTGGTCAAGCGCTTGTGGACTCGAGAAGAAGCCATGCGCCATGTGTCGCCCCGAACCACGAAATGGTTCAAGAACATGCAAGAAACCTTTTCTTCTTCCTCGTGTCCCTCTTTTAGGTTCTTCGTTATCATCTCATCGCTCAGGGATTCAAACCAAGCCGGAGCGTCACCTGAGTTTAATGTTATGGTTCTCGTCGGACAAATGGTCCAATTGCATGCTCGGATTAGGTTGGTGGCTCCCATCCCAATGACAGGGCAGTGGTAGGATGATGCTGTTCGTTCCATCGCGCTTGACGGGCCAAGTCACGACAACGACCAGTCGTAGGTGAATCGGTGATGGCCAACGTTGGAACAAGGAGATGACAACGAACACACTCCCGAAACATGAGCCTCCCAGAGAAGCGGCACTGGTGGCTGCAGTGATGTCGCGTGCTGAAGGGCACTAATGGAGAAGAGGGGGAAGACTTGCTACTTGGTGGCTTGCAGGTTTAGAGTTGCGGATCACCATGATAGGCCCCAACGTTCTGCCGAAACCACCGCCACCCTGTGCTTAGGTGCAGCAAGTTCTTTTCCAGTGGAGGGGGAAGGGAGACGGCGCTTGATGGAACCGTTACATGGCGCAACCCATCCTCTGCTACGCACCTCGTGCATAAATAAGGAGGCGAGGGAGGTAATGGGGACGGGACGAGGGTAGCGTTAGGGTCGCTTGCATAGACCTGCCCTTTCCAGGTCTAGCCATTGAGCTAGTCGGCGTCGAGGCAAGTGACTTGTGTCTATGGAAGAGAGTAAGCGCCACGATCGCTAGGAATTCTGTCGTCGATGAATCACAAAATCCTACCAGTAAGGAGTATTGTTGCCTAAGGCCAATGAACTTCCGAGGCGGTCGGGCCCAGGTATTGGGCGTAAGGCGAAATGCGATCAAGTAGGCGGCCAATAGAAAGGAAAGTTTGGCTATGCCTTTGCGAAATCGATCGGAGTACCAACCCGTGCCTAGGATTTAAGCTGAAATGGTGTTGGGTGGGTAGCAGACGACGACGGAGGCGTGGATGTTGGCACAGGGGGGATGAGGGGTCAGATGAAACTACTAAGTAATGAATGTTAGCTACGAACTCCGTACTTGGATCGGATATAGGAGCAAGTACAGTTGTGATGGAGGGGACCATATTATAGGATAGGATAGGATAGGGTAGGAGGGACCTGGTGAAGACTTTCCCATTCGAGGTGCTTCAGCCGGTCCAGGAGGAGCACGGCATGTCCTAGGTGTATCCAAGTAAGATAACCTATCCATGGGTAAGAGGATCGTGCCTTGGACGAAGCTGCGGCTAGGTGGGCATGCTGTATCCGTACAACAGCATGCACGGCACGAGTCTAATCCAGTCGCATACCGGAACAATACCCGAAACAGACCAGATTATACATGCAGCAAGTTCGAACTTGCTTCTGCGTCCGTTGCGGGTCAGGGCTGGGCCAGACTGGATCCTGGGTCGCAGCCGCGCGCTGTTTCATGTGGAGGGATTGCAAGGATGCACTGCATGATGATGAATGGGGGATAATACTGTAATCAGAGACAAGAAGGAAACAAACAAAAGGGCTCCAACCACAATGCCGCACCCCTATTTCCTGCTCCTTGCTTCCTGCTTGCCTTGACTGTAGTGGGGGAAGCCACGTAGGGAGGTACTTGCCAATTCCGTACTCGGCAGGGGCAAGCAGGAGACTCGGGAACCTTAAAGCACTACGTGGAGCATGTACCGCCTTATCCCAGGAAGCCACTACTCCCAATTCAAGCTAGGTATATGCGGCTGACGTTGGGCCTTCTGCGTGTGGCTGAAAGGGTGCGAGCTTCACCTCGAGCATCAAGGAGATTAAGACGCAAGCAGCCTGCATGTGGAATTAGAGCTCTGCATCCCGGCCTAGTTGAAGCTGCATACGACCATGTCCAGGGCCACATCGCAGCATTGTGTTCTATGCGGCCGGAGCGGGACTTGTACAGCGTTATGTGAACCTAGCTGACGGGCAAGCCGTTGCGGAACGACGTTGTCGAGACGTCCTCCCCAGGCGACGTAGAGCCTTTGAAACAGGCCGTAGTATGGCGAGGAGACGAGGAGTTGATCGGGTTGATGGCCCATGGCAGGACTCTCCCTGACTTAGCCTTTGTGGGCTTGTGCATCTGCTCAGGTCGTTGTGTATGGCCTTGCCTACATGCTCGAGCATCTCCCAGTAGCCGTCGAGCCCTCGAGGACCAGCCCTGGTGGACTGGGCCAGAAGTGATCGCTATCGGGCCAGAATCCCTTCAAAGTTGCCAAGGCCATTGCATCGCAGTTCCGGACAGGCATACATGTGCACAGGGGATGAGTACACTGACCGTACTCTTATTGGTCCGTTACCCAACGTCTTGGCAAATCGATTTGGGCAACCGTACGTTACGTTGTTGATTTATTTGTCCCATCCAGGAGAGGTTTGTATGTTGTTATGCGACGTCTCCTCAGCCGCGGGACGCCACGTTGATGGGTGCTCTCGAGCGTAATACATCCAATCGTAAGCAGAGTGCTCGCCGAGGGTTTGGGTCACCCCATTCACTCGAAATTTGCATCGGGTTCTACGAAATATGGTTGTAAAGGACATGGGAATTGTCTGAGACCATGTCCTTGGTTAGCTAGACCCGGACTAGCATAAGGCGCGACCGGTTTTAACCAACGCTTGATCATGTCAGCTAACAAGAAATCAGCCACGCAACCTACCTTGAATCATGGCAGAACCATCTTCATAGCTGGGAAAAGTGTCAATGGCGCCTAACCTTGAAATCCAAAGGATTGCCCAACCATAGAGTAGCCGCATGAGTGCGGGCACACGCGCGTCTTTTTCTTCTAGGCAAGCGGGTCCACTACCACTTGCAAGATTGTCCTCATCACACAAGGTCGAGCTAATGAGCTTGGATTCAGGACCATATGCGGATCGTGGGTTGGTTGATGCTTGGTGCAATACCCGAGGAGTAGTGCTCGGGCACGGCTCTCGAGCAAGTCGTCGTATGTGGTAGAAAGAGCACACACGCCCACTGGACGGGCAGCCATGACGGGATGAAATCCTGTCATGGCTGCCCAGCAGTAAGATTCGGCAAACAGACCAATCCCGAAAGGGTCCCCTAAATGGGTCCAGTAAGCCGACCATCTGTGCTAATCATTCGTCTTGTATAGATGGAAAAAAGCTCGTCACAACATGACAGCGGCGGGTCATCCTCGTAGGCATAATATGACGGAAAAGGCACCATGCCTCTCTGCTGGGTCCCCGAGTCGGTGTACGGCGTGCAGCGTAACCAAGCATGGAAAGCCAAGCGCTACAAAGGGGAAAGAGTGGCGCCGACGTTTCCACAGGAGCTGTTGGAAGCGGCCTCTGGTCCCGTACGGATGTATGACCGAGAGGCGCTTGTCTTACCCATGTCCGTGGACCATACCGGCACGTAACCCTTCCCAAACAACGCACCCCGGTCGAAAAGAAATCAAGACTTGATTTGCTCAACCCTGGTCGACCCAGATCGACCCTGCATCCCTGCTCCTTCTGTCCGATCCTGGCTCCCGTGTCGGGCAAGCCAGGAAAGCCACAACAACCGTTGGACACCATGCCCGCGGAAATTTAGGTTTGTTTCACCTTGCTGCTTCTCTCGAGGGCGACGGGTTGGGCTGTAATTTTAGGGGAAGATTGAGGATTGCGCTGAAAGGACGGCAGGGGAGTCGGAAAGAAACCGGAGCGGGAAGCAGCAAGAGGGCATCATCAAGTCTCGGAAGGACGATGGGCAACAGGGACCATGGGACGGGGGAGGGGGTCATGAACCGCTGGGGTTGGTGCTGAGGTGTGCAAACGAGGTCCTCCAGGCGCCGTCCCTTGCCGATATCCGGACCATTGAGGCGGCGATGATGAGTTGACGCACAGCCACTGGTAAGGGCAAGCCAGCAGCCCGGAACAGCTACAGTGCAGCAACTGCAGGACTGTGCCAATGTACCTGTCGACCTTGTTGTGGAGAAGCAGGTGGCTGCCAACTTCATCTCACGGCAGGCAGGTGTTGAACACTCGGTGGCACCTTGATACTTCGTAATCAAGATCAAGTGCTGCTGCTGTGGTTCCTCCTCTCCGCCGGGATTTTCTTCTCCTACTCTACTCGCCTCCTTGCTATTTGTTCCCGCCCTTGCTTGATTACGCTCGTACGCCCCTCGCGCTCGCCAAGGTCACACACCGACGCGGTGTCTGTACGTACTTTGGCAGGCTGGCAAGGTAAGGTAGGTAAGGTAATCAAAGCCTTTGTTCCATCTCAGATTGTCTAATATCAACCCGCCTGTGGGGGGTCTGATGAAGGATGGGATCAAGCAGCAACCAACTTCGCAGTACCTGCCGTGAAAGTACCTCAATGCCTGTTGCTTCGCTCCTTCCAGTCATCGAGGTACCTCTCTTCGAGTACTTTCCCTGTCTCGGAAGCGACATGCTTGGGAGAAGGTGAGATGGGTTGGGACGACCTTTCCAGGTTTCGTGACAGCAACCCCGAGATGATATCAAGACTCGCTTCAACCTTCATCCTCAAGTCAAGTCAACGAGTTCAGCTGGTCGTCAATCCTTCCACAAACCCCACTCGAGCAGCCTGGGGTCTTTTCACGTAGCTTCGGTGATCTTCGTCCTGGTTCATGAGCTTTCGACAGCATCCGTACCTCGGGTTTTCTTAGCACTACTCCTCGACTCGATGCTACAAACAACATGGCTTGTGCCAGTCTTTGCCTAATACTTCCCGAACATGGGCAGGAGGCATCATTACTCGGCCGGGATGGTGAGTTACCATGTCAACCCGTGCCTGGCTTTTATGTTTGCTTTGTGCAGATTTCGTGCTTTCTCTTAACGGTCAAGTAGTACATCCGGTCTGGGCAGTCCACATCCGAATTCGTCGTGCCGGCCCATGCTATACTACAACACATTCACACACACACACACACACTTCCCCAGTCACTGGACATTCCACACTTCCCGACTGGGACTTTCATCAAAGCCTTGCCCTGTCCCGAATGGGGGCGCCTCTGTGGCTTCTGCACGCCACCACTTCGAAACAAAACCCCACCCTCTAGCTGGGTACTTCCTTGGTGGATGTGGATGCGTCGGGGTTCTCACACCCATCCTCCTTGGCTCACCCTACATTGTGCGAATCCCAGGGTCGGCCTAAGCTCAAGGCAAGACCAGACAAGACTAGACAAGACTAGACCAGACCAGACCAGAACAGACAAGACCGGACAGGGCCGCACCAAGCAAGCTGCCAGACAATATACCCTGGCAGTCTATATCACTCCCGGAAACCTGTCCTGCTCTGACACACACGCGCGCACGTATTGGTGAAATAAACCAGGCCCATCCGCTTCTCCACGCTAGATTTGGTATCCGTTCCGGCCCTTACCTGATCGTCAACAAGCCGTTGCTGCTGGAGGATCCCCCAGAAGACCCAAACAAAGGCCCCATTAGCTTACCTATCCAGTCTCGCCAGTGCCGTCGATGCACTTAGAATCCAGTAGCTGAGCAGCTGAGCTCACTTCAGGGCGCCAGCGTTTGCCTCGGCGTCCAGTCCCCTTTGCTCTCTGCAAACAAGACACCCCATCTTCATCGAATCTCACACCTACAGCTAGGTTGCGTATCACGCGCGGAGCATGCTGCCAGTTTATGGTTCGGTCTGAGTGACAGGATCAGAGCGTGGCTTCTGACGGATGTTTTCTGTGCCTATGTGCGCACAGTACAGTCGCGTTTCCGACTGGTTCCCCGAGTTGCCCATCATCCAATCTGCTTTACCTCGATCTCATCTCGCACGCACACGCCCCATGGCCTGTGGTCCCGGTCCCCCGGTCCCATTCTGGGAAAACACTGAAATAACGGGCGGACGCCGTCTCATACCGGACGTGCTGCCTTACAGGGTACCGCTGTCCTTCTAGATCTTACCGCATGTGGCAGCAGCAGCTCCCAAGACCAAATGAGGTTGGCTGCCTTGTCCAGATATTCCATCGCCCCGCCCGGTTCGACCTTTAAGCACTGCCAATCTCGAGCTGTTCGTCACTGCTAGCTTCTGTCTTCCCCATCTTGTTATACCAAGCTCACGGCCACATCGTAAGCTTGTCCGGTTCTCGTGCACCACAAAGCTACGCTGCTTCCCCGTTCCTTTCTTTTCCTTCCTTTTCGCCATGCCCTCCGGATCCTGTCCCTGGTAACAGTCTCGATCCGCCCGGCATATCAGACATTGCCTCACCACGCACATGCTCTCTAGCTGTATATACATACGATGATGCTTACCGTCAAGCAGCCACCATCCTATGGCTACAAATCGGTTCATGATCTACCAACTCCTCCCTCCACCACACGAGCGTCGCCTCCTTTGCCGCATCTAGAGGCTACTCAGAAGTCATTCTCAGCTATCCCGAGAAGTCGGAGCCCAACTTCCCAGGCCATGTCGGGCCCTCATCGGGGGTTGCCGCCACCGGCAGCCATGGCCCTACCTCCTCAACAACCTGGTCCTCCAGCCGCCTCTGTGGCCCCTCCCTCATCACTCGCGCTGCCGCCGCCTCCACCGCCGACACATCACAGTCAGCCGCCCTCGTCCATTCCACAGTCCCACCAGCATCAAGGCCAGCAGTCGTGGACGGCGCTGCCCGCACCGCCGCAGCAGTGGCAGGGGGCAGAGGATGCGATGAGGAATTGGCTGCAGACGAGAGCAGAAGAGGAAAAAACCAAGCAGGAGGAGGAGAAGACGAGACAGGAGAGCTTACGTCTGGAGCAGAGAAAGATCGAAATGGACATGTTACGAGCCTCTCTTAGTGGGGGCATCCCGCCGCCCATGGTGCCTCTGGTGTTTGCGGGCATGAGCTCTAACGGAGTGCTTCCGCAGGCAGCGTTGGATTGGGCCCAGCAATTCATGCAGTCTGCACAGCTCCCGCCGACGCAGCAAAGCCAACATGCTACGGATCACCTGCGCGACGGACCGTCGCAAGCGCATGGACGTTACTCTGGGCCAGCATGGCCCAGCTCCTCCGCCCAAGGATCTGGCACATTCAACCCCTTCCCGGGATCGCCCACACGCGGAAGAGGTCATACGGTTTCGGGGGTGGTGGGTAGCCGTGGCCTAGGTTCGGGCGCGAACCTGCCAAGCTTGAATACGAGCACTGTACAACCAGCACAGGCACCAGCTGCGTCTGCTCTATCAAATCAACACGCACCCTCGCATACGCAGGCGCCCCATACACAGCAGGAAACCAGCCCGTCCATCTACTTTCACCATTGGCAGCCGCCAACGTCGCAGGCCGGGCCCAGCTCGAACCGACCGGGCACACCCTCTGGTTCGTCCAAAACCAAGAGAAAGCGTGAGTCGCCGTAGGCTAACATGGCTCTTCTTCATTGCTGCGATATAGAGGAAACTTGCAGGAAGCGCAGGACGGCAGGCTCCCAGCAGCTTGCGGAGGGTCCAATTCAAATACGGTCGTGGGAGTCTCAACGAACAGGCCAACATGGCGGGCAAGGAAACGCATCACCGAGTCGCACTACGCATAAGCGGCAGAGGAGCGACTTTTCGTACCAAGGTTCGGGTCAGAGTCCGCGAAGCGGAACCGAACCAGGGTTGCACGTCGTGTCGCCGGGTTTCAGGGCGGCGGCAGCTTCTGCGTATCGCAGCAAGGAAGACGACGGTTCCAGGAAGCAGTCAATAGCATCGTTGTTATCTAGCGAAGCTAGCGAAGCAACGCCGGGCGCGCTGGGGAGGGGAAGGGCGCACAACGAAGTCCACAGTCACGCCCATCAGCCTTGGGACGAGGTCCAGGAACGGAGATGAAAGACAAACCGAGCGGGCCAGGCGGTTTTGAGCCAGGATGGATCTGGAATCTGTCGGGCAAACTAACGGATTGCTCCCAGTGTCTTGCGAATGCAAGTCCATGGAGAGCTTCTTCTTCTTCTTCCCCTTTCTTTTCACTTCTTTCTTTTCTTCCTCTTTTCTTCTTCTTTTCTCTTCTTCCTCATTTTTTCTTCTTCTCCTTTCTTGTTGGAAGATGTATGAGATTGGCGAGAACTGAGGGTCCGTGACCCAAGGTCGAGCGCATACGGGGGTGCCTCCTTGTGGTTTCTCTCCTTCGTCGCGTGACTTTATGCTCGCTTCCAGCTGATCTCTGCGAGATTGGCGTCGTCTTGGCGGTACAGTAGTTGTTTCGGTTTTCTGCTCCATCTATTTTTCTTTGCCAAGTATGTACAAAGGCCGGGCGTTACGGTAGCTAAAGCATATATCCAACCATGATGGATAGACCGGTGGGCGGTTGATGGAATCCCAGGCACTCAAGGCGTTGGGCAGGCATGGTAACCAGACTGGCTCGTGGTTATACGTTTTTCAGTTGTCATCTTTGCTGGGATACCGTCATAAAATGATATCGTTCGTTTGAGGGCGGCTGGCATTCACAATGTACTCAATTGCCAAAGCGGAGCGTGTAAGCGTATATTGGTGTATATGTATCGCCAAAGGGACTTGAAGAATAGTAGAGGGGAGGGCGAACAGAAGGAACTTGCGAGTCCCCGAGTCGCCCATGACACGATCCGTCTCGTCATGTACGGCGCCGAATGATGGTCGACACGTTCCCTGCAAGGGTGGCACGGATTCAGTGTTTCTCAGCACGAGGCACCGGTGCTTTGAATGTGAGCTCACAAGCAGCCCTTGGCTATGCCTACGTCACCACCTGAGTCCATCCCCGACAACGGCAAACAGGCAACCCGCTTTGCTATGCCGTCGTTGACAGCTGAACGAGGGGGGGGGGAGGCCGCGCAGGGGTCTGTGGCTGTTTTATCCGCTTTGGGACGGCTTCCTTGGCCAGGGGNATCTCAAAGGGGGGGCGTGCCTTTGTCGCTATATGGGGAGGAGAGTAACCAAGGATAGTCCCATCATCTACACAAGGCGGACGGCCAGCAGAGAAAAGAGCTGCTGGCTACACCCTGTTTTGCCGTGTCATGCCCTGCACTGCGGCAATGGCCCATCCCATGCATGCCATCTATCTCCCTCACCTACGTCGACTTGGATCCCCCCCCCCGGGGGGTGTTCGGAAATCGGGGAAACGAAACAGGGAGTGGGTGGACACGTTCCGTGTCAGATAGATTCGGTGAGAGCGGGGGACCCTCGAGATATTAAGTCAAATGTCCATGAGGCTTCATGCCCGGCTGCCGTGGTTGGTGCTGGTGCTGGTGGCTATCCTTGTTCGGCAATACCGCTCGGCTCCTTCGTCAAGACTCCTATCTCAGCTACTGCACAGCGCAGTACACAAAATTCCCACCCATCGTCGCCTTGTCTACCGAGTCCTATCTAGGGCCATGTCGCTGGCCACCGATGGGCGTGCGTATTTCGCCGTGGGAACATCACGCCACTCTTTGAGTTGGATTCTTACACGAAACAGGGCGATACTTGTACATTCATTATGGCAGCACCGGCTGCTCCGTCGCGGCAGTAGTCAACGACCAACTCCCTCCCTCCCCTATCAATTACTAGTGGCCACGTAATCTGCGTACAAGGGTATATGTAGAAATGCACCATCAAGATCCTCTCTCTGTACCTCAAATTTCCGCGAGCAGCGGGCTAGCCCCCCTGAAAGCGCGACCGACACATCACACACTTCCCCCGCCAGGTCAACGCTGTAATGGGTCCAACAAAGGAAATATAATCTGCTGCTTCATGGCGAGCGTGAGGCGGGCTAAGCCTGAGCGCTGCTCCAACCACACAAAGGGGTATACCGTCGACAACTCCGGCCTCGAAAATAGCAAAGCGCGCGTCCGACATCATTCCATCCGACAGGGGAGAATGGGGGAAGAGCCAGTTATACAGGAAATAAGACAGCCTTCGGGAAGCAGAGGGCCGAGGCTAGGTATAGTGTTCAATGCAACCAAAGAAATGGCTCCGCAGGAACAAAGGAAAAGACGCTGTGCCTGTCAAGGCGAAAGGGAGGGAACGAACACTCGCTAAGCCCTCCTCCTGGCCGAATGGCCCTTCCATTCCGCCTTCATCACCTTCATCAACAGATCCTCGTCCTTGATGGCCATGGGCGAGGTCAATGCTTTCATGGCGTTCTCAAAGTCCGAGTCGAGGATCATCTCTCGCAACGCCTGCACCAGAGCTGCTCCGGCGGCATGCAGGATGTCGAGCCCTGTCGTCTTGGGAGACTCGGGCGATAGATCTGCACCCGGCTTCGTAGGCTCGGGGAATGGGACGCCCTCGGCAAAGGCTCCGTCGCCCAATAAGAGAAAGACGTCCCAGATGCGCAGCTGCGCCCCGAAAGGCACTGACATGTTGAAGAGAGTCAAATACCACTTCGTACCATAAGACATGACGTCCACGTCCAGATCCGCCTACACACGTGGTTAGTCTCGTCCTCGCCACGGCTGGGAGAGGGCATCGCGGGGGCCCGGTTGTTGACTCACCAGTCTCTTGGCGACGTCCCTGTTCAGCCAGTCGTTCTCAAACTCCTTGAGCGCAGCCATCAAGCCCACAAAGTTGGGGTGGTAGAGATCCCTCAGGCCGCGCAGCTGCCACATGCGTACCATCATGACGAAACACCTTTCTTCGTCGAAGTAGCACAGCAGTGTCGCCGCCAAGGAGCCCATTCCCTGCCCGTAGCCCGTCTCTGGGAAGTAGATGGAGATGGCATGCAGCACTCGGAACAGCAGTCGCTGTCCGCCCCGGTATCTCTTTCGAAACATGATGTGCCTGCCAATCGTTCTCGGCACGTCCAAATCTATCTGGCCGTCGTCTTTAGAACTGATGTCTTGCAATTGATGGAATCTAGCAATGATTTCTTGGTCCGTCGCCGAGTCCCTGCTTCTTCTCGAGCTAGACGCAAGAAAGGACCACCAAGCCGCCGCACGCCAACGATCTGGGATCCCTTTCCACGTTCTCTCAATCAATTTGGGGTTTTTGGCGTCGAACTCGAACTCCATCCCTTGACCTTGCCCGCCGTTTCTGACGACCTTGGCCATTTTGCGCCACTTCTCGGACCTCTCTCCCTCCTTTCGTTTGAGGGCCTCTGACACCTTCTCCGCTTGCACCTCTTCGGCAATGTCCTGGAGACTTGGAGAAATGGTCAGCATGTCTCCCGCTTCATCTAGCCACCGTCGTTCACGGTTGTGAGGTAATAGGTTGCCGGCCTGCCGCATGACCGAACGCGATGATCGAAAGGACGCGACGGAAACGTCTGTGTGCTGTGTGTTGAGAGATCTTGCCGACATCTTTCGACTCGGCGAGCGTCTCGCGGCCACGGTGGACGAAAGCCCCATTGGGTCTCTCGGGTCTTTCTTGTGTAAGACGTTTCTTTTCCGCGGCGAAAATTGCGACGATTTTAGCGAGCTCGGGGTGCCCAGCCTCGACGTTGGCGTGGGGTCGGCGATGAACCCGTATCGATCGACAAGCGCTCCGTCGACATCCTCCCAATCTTCCAGCCCACCAGCCAATTCGTTTTCTGTATTGTTGTCATAGTGGGAAGAGGATGTTGCAGCTCTTGGCATGTCTCCGTCAGGGGTGAGCTGCGCGTGTGCCCTAAGAACAGAGCAGGACTCGAGTCAGCACAAGGACGTGTCCGCTGATGTCAAGCCTGAGGATTCAACAAGACAGGATGTTCGAGGAAACCATACACATCATGCCCATTCTCCAGGACGGGCGTCATCGGGCGAGGCTCTGGTTGTTGAACGGATACGTGTCCGCCTTGTTCCCCCGCCGGGTCTGATCCGCCATCGTAGAGAGACCTCACTTTTTGAGACTCCTCTTCACGGTCGGCCTCGAGAACGCGGATATCTGGCAGGGGAAGGGAAGCGCCGGCGGGCTTCGAGGGGATGGGCTCGTCGGCGTCGCCAGGCGCATTGCGCCGATCGTCAGGGGCATGGGCGGTCGGGAGTGTCTCCATGTCTGCATCGGTTCCCGGGGCGCGCTGCCCTCCGAACATGATACTGCCGCGCTTGGAGAAGGACAGGCCGGTCAGGAAATCATCATCGAGCAGGCTGTCGGTGGGGATGGAGACGGCCAGAGGGATAAAGGGCGCGACGGTTTTGTTGTTGGGCGAGGTTGAGACTGAATGGTTCGGGGACTGGCTGTGGTGTTTCCGAAAGGGGGAAGACGCCCTGGGCCGGTGCTCCGGGGGCTCCTGACTGGCAGAGGGGCCCCACAGCAATGGAGGCACGAGCGCCCCGGCAATTGTGGAGGCCGGGACATGCTCAGCACTGAAACTTCGTCTCCCAAGCACGGACATGGAGATGGACCGCAAGCTGAAGCTCTTGGCTAGCTTGCTGGGAGGCTTTGCTCGGTCGTGTTCAGGCAGCGTGCGAGCTCGTGAGTCGACGGAGGCGACGGGGCTCCGAGGTGGAATGCGAGCGGGGGTCGTTGGCTGCTGTGCCGCCAACACCTGGTTGCTTACAACCTGAGAACAAACGGATGCTACGTCCTCCACCACGCTAGGTGGACTCCCAACGAACTGCGGCGTCGTCGTGGGTGACACTGGTGCTATCACTACCAAGTCGGCCCCTTTTCTCGTCGTCAACTCATCCTCGCACTCTTCCTCGTAGATGGTGGTGGCTGCGCTGGTTGGAGCGTGGCCCGAGTCTCGCTTCCAGGCGTCGGCGGCGGTTGTCCGGGGCGGGATCGAAGTGCGCAGGGCAGGATGGTCCTCGGTCGGTGGAGCGACGACTGGGCGAGGCGGCGAGACGACGACCGGGCCATTGAGGGACGAGCAAGAAGACGACCCGGGCCGCGCGGCGCGCAATGGACTTCGAGGAGCCATGGGGATCGGAGGCTCTGCGGCGACCGTCTTTTCGTAGCGCAATCCTACCAGGTGGGTGTCGTCTCTAAAGGAAGCCCGGCGCATTGGGCTACTTTTGTAGCGAAGACTGGCGGATTTGGTTGGTGCCATGGCCTAGATGGGCTCTCGGACGACTTCACCGTCGACTTAGTGCCTTGTGTAGCCGTCAGAGAGCGGGCGTTGTGGAAGTCCTGAGAGCAGCACAGATGGAGCTGGGCCGTATGTCGATTGACCACTCCGAAATGTCGGGGTTTCGCACACAACACGTGCGCCAGCCTGTATTCTCCTTGTCGGCAAAGAAGAATTACCGTCAATCCCAAAGGCCAGGACAAACTAGTCAAGGCTGGTGGATCGTGGGTTGGTGTGGGCTGCGGCGGCTTGCACGATGAACTTGGTGTAAGTCAAAGTCAAGCGAGTGGGCAGACAGGTCAAGTCGCGAACTCGAGAGAAACGAGAGACGAGGCAGATACTGATACTGATACAATGGCACAATGATGGCATGACGGTGGGGATGGGTCAAAGGGGAGATGCTCCTTCTTTATCAGTTGGGCAAACTGCTCGCTTTGGGTTCCTTCTGTACCTTTTTGCTTGGGCCCGGCTTAGACGGAAGGAGGAGGGCAGGAACCGAGAAGGGCGACATGAACAATGGGCCTTGCTGGCATCACCCACCTCCTCGGGAACCCAGACAAATGGGCGGGGAAAAAGCAACTGCGTGCCCTACCGAGATGACGAGACTGCCAGTGCCAGTGCCAGTGCCAGTGCCCGCGCCCCCGTGCCCGTGCCAAAAGAAAGGGAAGGCATCAAATGAAATCGCCGTGCCTTGCATTGGCGTGAGAGAACAGCCACCCACTCCAACCAAACCTTGGAACATCCCTGGCCGCATGCACAACCCGCATAATCCGGCTGGCGTGAGTGTGGTGGCTGGCCGCGGTCGTGGCGGTCGTGGCCATGGTCGTGGTCGTGGTCGTGGTCGTGGTGTGCTGGACGGGCCCACGCCTGTTACCGCCTCGACTGTCCATCCCCGGACCAACCTCGATCAGGCAACATGGCAAGACGGGGGAACAACTGTCAACGGCTACAGGCTCGTTGATGGCACTCGGGGCTAGGACAGACGTGTTGGCCCTTGGTTCTAGCCCACAGAGACCTCGATTGGGCACCACCGCCTTGAACCTCCTCGGTAGCCAGGTCATCCCGCTCAGACTTGTTCCCGTGCCAGAGGCGGTGGGGAGGCTGGAGGGGAATTACTTTGAAATTTGTTTTATTTTATTTCAATATATTGTTTTGTTATTTTCTAAGTAGTCGGCCAGCCAGCATCTACCACACCACGACAAGGCTAACATGATCAACGAGCACTGACTACCCTCGGCTGGAAAAAAAAAAAAAAAAAAAGGGAGGCCACCGCGAACCGCCAGGTCAAAGCATTCTCACCAACGAGCGAGGACAAATCGGGCTAAAGTGCTTGCAGGGTTCATCAAAAAGGCGTCAAGTGGCCATGTCACCTGCAGCAGCCGGTGTGCCCTCTCTTGCTGGACCGGGCCTTGGTCCGTAATTTGCACCCGTGGCTAACAAGACACTGTGGCTGCCCGAAAGAAGAAGAAGAAAGCGCCATCGGGATGGATGGTGTTGGTGCCGTCCACCTCGAGCCAATCCCGCGTCGACGACAGCGTTGCATGGATGCAAGGTACCCGCACATCCCGCTGTCTGGCCCTACCACCCACCACCCACTTTACATCCAGCCCTTGGGCCTACAGCTTGGACGGCGCAGGTTCCGACAAGTCAGTCATACAATGGTCCCGGGAAAAGAAACAAAGTCTTATGTGAATCCAGCTGCCGAACCAAGCCCCCGATCGCACCATAAAGCGTAATAGTACGCGCGAGCACCAGTCGTCCGAACCCGACAGACGATGCACTCAAGAAGCAAAGTTTTGAGACATCTTAATTTGCGAACCGATAAAGTCGGCCGCGCTCCCCTCCTTTCCGCACACTCTAGATGAAAGAGGGTGAAAAATCTTGTCAAGGGCAAACGCACGTCGGCAGCAGGTCTCGCAGCCACATTTCCCCATCCCCAAATCCACGCTGCGGCCCAAGCTCTGGTTCAGGTGATGGAAGCACGCACGCCCACAAACTGAATAGCACGGATATTTGCTTCTTCTTCTTCTTCTTCTTCTTCTTCCCCTCCAACATCCCTTGAACCCCGCGAATCCAGGACCACTGCATTCTCTCTCTCGACTCTTTCCCCCTTCCCTTCCTGCTAGGCTCGTCTACCCAATGATTGTTGCCATCATTTGGGATGGACGCATTCCGCCCAATCGACCAGGGGGTGCTCCGTTGACGTGGCACACCAGCCAACGCATCCGACATGCCCACCCTACAGGCCTACGCTCATCTCACCGTCATATAGCTGTTGCGGAAACGACAGCAATGTCACAGTGAGTCGGGATCCAGGCATATCACATCCTGGCAATGCAAGTTACCCTCTGCTAAACGACCAATTCTGTCCGCTCCGGTACCGCTCTCGTGATCCCTTCCCTCCCTCCTGCTCTGATTGTCTGGTCCCTGGGCGCCAATCCACTCCCACACTTACACGCCTGTGCTCCAATTGGAAGCACGGTCACTCGAGAAGGAGAGAGGTATGTATTCAATGACAACCCTAAATTTGAGCCATATCGCCTGCCAATGCCTCGTGACTCGTCACACCTCCCAAGGGCACGGTTCCTCGAACCCATGAATATCCCGCTACTCTTCGCTCGACCTGTCCTACCAGATGCCAGTCGCCCCGCCCTGCCATTTGCCATGGCTACGCACCTTGCGTCTCGTCTGCGTCTCGTCGGCCTCTTCATGCCAGCTCGAGTACGCTTTCCTTGATCCAAACCATAGCTGGTACGGACCCAGTATAGTGCTGCCTGTGAAAACCCTGACATTGCTCTGCGTCAGGCCAGGTCCGCTTTGTCCGCCAGCTTGATAATGATATTCTGCGAGCTGACCGGATACCTGACCGAACCACCATAGTCTGTGGGAGCGGGGGGGAAACAAACAATGCTCTTGTCATTTCCTCAAACCTCCTCGTTTTCCCAGTCCTGCTCCCCGAACATGGGACCTTTCCGGGCGCCGCTAATCTCGAGTTTCTCGAGGAACTCAGGCGGCACAGTAGGGATGTATTTGCGCTCGCGCTCGCGATTCACACCGCCAAAACCTGCGCCGTAAGATACCAGCATGTCAGTCACTGACGGCAGGGTAAAGGGCAGCATCAGTGCTGGATCCAGAAGTAGATTTTCCGGCGCATCGTCATCATCGTCCGACTGCTCGTGTCTGTTCTGATTGGGGGTGCCTTGTGCGCTGCCAGGAGTATCGAGCCTCTTGTCAAGAGCGTGTCCTGCCCTGACAGGCGTTGAGGGTACTTCGTCGTTTGCCGAGCCCGGCAGTGGCGATGTCGCTCTGCTTCGGCGACGCTCTCTCTTCAGGGCCGCCTCCTTCTGGATCGCCGTTAGATATTTCAATGCGCTTTTTGGTAGACCCTTTTCTCCAACTTCGGGACGGTAATGATCGGCTGCATGGATAAGCTGCTGCGGCGTCAATCTCTTCAACTGCTGCAACGTCCCAACCAGGGCCTCTAGGTCGTCGGCTCCCAGAGAAGAAAAACATTGGAGCCACTGAAGCAGTTGAATGATGGGAGCAAGATGTCGCCTCGCGGCATCCGTGGTAGTCTCTCCTGTAGACTTGGTCTCGCCTCCTTCGTAATGCTCGGCTTGCCTGTTGTTTGTCCGGGCCCAGTCTTCCAGAATCGAAATGTTCATGCGAATCTGCATCGCCTTCGTTCTGGCTAGGTATTTCCTGTTAGACATGACTCTGTTGAATAGTTCTGCTCCGATCCAGTAAAGCAGTTGCGAAATGATTTGTGATGTTATCACAGAGTGAATATCGTAGAGATCGAGGACGAACAGCGTGGACGAGAGAAGGGACGTGACGTTGCGCGGTGCTGGTTTGGCCCTCTGTTTCGGCGAAGGAGGCCGGAACCTCTTCTCGAGCGGTTCCTCCTTCACCGCTGTCTTACGCTTGAAGATCTTCCACTCGTTCTGGAAGGTGATGTCCTCAAAGCCCGGGATGGTTTCGTGATCAAGCATGGCAACATCCAGCACCTTGTCCAACCGTCGCTCGGCATCTCGCACAATCAATATGAAAATCTCGTTGATAAGCTCAGCCAACTGAGCCTGGAACTCGACGGTGGCCTCCACCAACCCGGCATCCTTCTTGAGGTAATGCAGCAGCAGGGTCGCGTTGGATATCCAAAACGCAAGAATGGTCATGTCCCACTGACATCGTTCCACCACGTCATTGATAAGGTCCATTGCCGATACAAGGAGCCGTTCCAATAGATCCGGGCTGGAGTGATAATGAGCATAGCGTGCGCTGAGAAATATCATGTTTGCGGGGACCGGCTTCTGTGATGGAGATCTTTGTGGTGTCATCTTGGTTATGATGATATCGAGAATTCGATCCAGCTCATGTTCTTGAAAGACAAACATTTGGTCATGTAGACAACGACTCCAGTCAAATTCCTGTTGCTCTTCTTCGAACTCATCCACGGGCTAATGAAGTCAGTAGGTGCATAGGCATAGAGTATTGAATCGAACTGGATTTCACACGCACCTCTGGCTGGTCGTCCATGCCCACGTTACCCAGGTCGACCTCGAGATCACGAGCGCTTTCCATCATAAGTCTCCTCCGCATTTCATTCTCGGCCATTTCTTCCTCGAAGCGGTCCTGCGAGAACCCCGGGCTGTAGAAATCGTCCGTGACACCAGCGCTGCCAATATTGTATCCGTTGTCGTGTAGGTAGTAAGACATTTCGCTGTCCGGAGGCACGAAATCGAAAGCCGTCCGGCCCGAAGAAGTCTTTTGATCAGAAGATGCCTTGTTGTCCAGAAGCAGCTTTGCAATTCCTTTGTGTCGATTCGTCATCGCCCACATAAGTGCGGTCCATTGGTTTCGGTCCTGTTTGTTGACGTCGGCGCCGGCTTCGATCAAGGCTTGAACTACGCTCTCGTGGCCCTGCCTCACTATTAGCACCAGCTTTGATGATGGACTGCCGGGAAACAAACAAAACAGCTGGCATATATTAAAGGCGGAGTCCCATCCTCGTCTGGGGCGTTGACGTTGACGAAAGTTTTGGCCTCTCCATCCAGTAGTCTCGTGACTTTTTCGACGTCGCCATTGCTTGCGGCCATGGTGAGCGCCCTTTGCAAAATGCTACTTTTCTCCGCATCCGACAGTTTCTCATCCTTAACAATGCTCTGCTCGTCCTCCAACCCAGGGCCAGTATGATGCGCGGCCTGGGCGGCCAGCATCTCCATCAGCCTGGTGTCGCTATCCGTAGGTCCCCTTGTGATATCGGCCTCGAAGTCGGTATCGTTGAGAGACAGGTTGCCGAAGTTGAGTGGCTTTGCCAGGGCTGGTGTCGTGAGGAACTGGGATTGGCCTGGAAATGTGTTAGTTGTGAACAGTCGTGGCTGCAGCTTGCGCCCAAGCTGTATTCAGCGTTGGACTGGACCTGTACCGACCTTGCCAGCCATCGTACATCTCCGTCTCGGGGACAAATGTAGCTGGAACATGCCTGCGATCATCGAGGGACGTCGGAAGATCCGAAGGCAGCTCCCGCGGCTTGTTGTCGCCGTGGTCGCTGGTCGTGTCCCCAAGGTCCATGGTCGGAGGAGGGGCACTGCCAGGCTCCCTGGCTCATGGAGCGGCAAATGGGCGATATGGGCGAATCAAGCTGTGCGGCGATGGGAAGACGCCCTTTCAGTGATGGAAATAAGGTGTCGAGGATGATCCGCGGTTAGCCGAGTGTACCTTGCTCGAAGTAGGTAGGGCAGTCTGGGGGTGGGCGTTCGTAATGAGGCTACGAGTTGCTGTCCTTATCCCACCTTGGGTAGATCTGGCAGCGGGAACACATCAGTCGACAAGTCGTGTGTGGAGTACTTAGTTACGAAGTACCTCACCTCACTAAAATTGGAAGGGGCCATTGACAGCTCAATCCACTTGATGAAATGCGTCACTGGTACGAAAAACAACCAAGAGGCAGTTACAGGAAAGCCCTACTATAGTACTGTCTGTAGGTACGCCAAAACCTGCCACGTTTTTGTATTGTTTTATTTCGATCTAGTGGTGCTTCAGGGTGCGTCTCTAACACGAGGGCGCTAGTTGCCCTTGAGTTACCTACCTCAAGCAGAGTCCGCCAAGAGCCGGAAGGAAGATGGATGATTGCAGCCAGCCTTTTGCCATCATCCCCAGCAAGACAGTTGATGTTACATGCGGCTAGGGTGCTCTATCAATTGCTTAAGTAGGCCTCATGTGAAGACGCACTCGGTTGCTCTATCTCAAACGACGTCACCTGTGTGCGTGGCGACGATGCAGTGCACACCCGAGCCCCTGGCGTAGGTTTCGGCAGGGCATATGCAAGGCGTCCTCACTGAGCACGCTTGCCGTAAGCTCGCAATCTCTTGATTCCTCCATCCGGAATCATGATGAGCTTCACGTGCGTCAAGACTCTTTCTGTCAACGAGCTCGCAAAGTCGTGCTCCTGGTCCGGTCCAGTCTTGCTAGGTGCAACCACCTCTTGCCAGCCCTCGGCCTGCGCGTCGGGCTCTCCCTCGCCGCGCCACTCGATGCCTTGAACCGCAACCTTCTGCGGAAAGTTGCCTCTGAAATGCGCCGTGTCGACGACGAAATTTTGAATGAAGCCCGGTGCGCCCAGCTTGATGATGGTCCAGTCCACGTGGTTCTTGGTGCGCGACCGGGTTGTCTCCCACCCGTCACCCATGTCCTTGCCCCGGCCCGGGAGTAGCAGGTTGTCCTTGGTGCCGAAGTGCTGGTCGCTGCACGAGATGGCGACTCCGCCGTTCTGCGCAGCGGCCAGATCGAAAATGGCGTCCTTGTCCTGGGGGAAGACGGGCACAGCGTGGCCGAACAGGCGGAATCGTGCGATGCCGCCATCGGGGTACATGTTGAGACGCACGTGAGTGTACTGCTTGTCGTTCGGCTGGTCGAGCTTCCAGCCGAAACGCTGAGAAGGACCGCACTCCTGGATCCCTAAAATCGTCTCCCACTTTCCACGGGTGCCTTGCCAGGAAATGACTTCTTCATCGTCGGCGTTGAAACATCCCTCAACGGAAATGAATGGTGCATGGTTGCCCGAGAAAAAGGCCGTGTCCACCTCGATTCCCTTGACAGTGCCCGAAGCCACACCCAGACGGACAACGACCCAATCAAAGGGCTCAGAGTTGTGTCTTCTGGTCTCCCAACCGTCGTACCAGGCACCGGTAAAGACCATTTTGCCAGGCTGCCGAATGGGCGCCGTAGGCGTTAATAGATTAGAAGCCTCTGCAAACCATTGGTCCGAGAAGGCCAGAATCTTTCCACCTAGTGTTGCTGAAATGAGGTCTGTGGTTCGAATAAGCGGGTCGTTCTGGAGGTTTGAATGATGAGACATGTCTCTTACCAATGCTGCTGGATCGAAAAGTGCTGTCGATCTCGTCGGGCTGAAGCGGAGTCGCTTTGACAGCCTCCAGCTTGTATTCGATTTCATCGGCCAAGGCTGTCATTGTGCTAGACTCGGTGCTATAGCGGCCTGAAAATTATGTCTAATAATGTCGTGGAAATAATGTATGTTGAAAAGGCAAGAATAATTTGTCGCTACTAGGAAGCGATACGGCGTTATGCTGGCGAAACCGTATCGCGGGGCAGGCCGTCGGCCAGCTCCGACGCCGGCCGGTCCATCTCCGGGGTCGCATCGCAACGAGCCGATCGTGTCCTTAACGGGCACCTCAGTTAGTTGTGAAGTATAATTGGCAGATTCAAATCAACCATAGTCTTATAATATGCTGATCACGCGAACAACATGTGTTGTCACCGAGTCCGTGTAGCCGGGAACCCTTCACCTAACGACGCCTGGCGGGCTACGACAATGGAAGTATCACACACCCTGGATTCTTTCCGCAAGGTGCAGTAGTATGGCCTAAACGTACAGAGCCTTTTTGGATTGCATACGTAGGATGTCAATGCCGAGAATTATGTGAATTTTATCCCAACGTCCGGGCATCGCGGAGATTACTCGGATTCTTCACACTCATGGGATCGTAGGTGATGCAGCCAGGGCTAGATTTACCCCGCCATCGCTGTTGCATCGGATTACCCTAGACCAGGGTCATTTCAAAACCTTGGCGCTGATTGGTCGAAGCTAGGCCAGCCTGCACCTCACGTGCGATGAGCTCACCATTTCCACTTCATACGTACCTCATCCATCATGATCTGTAGATAGATATTCCTGCTGACCCCCAACCCTTGTGGTTCCAAGCTCTTCGCTGCACAATCGGTTTGTGTGAATTGGCCTGTCCGTGACGTTTTGGAGCGATATCTTCCGGCTTCACCCATTACCAACTTGATACCCTCGAATCCTGCTTTGAAGGCTCAATCGTCTAGACAGTGATTCCAAACTTCACGTCGCCATGGCAAGTGCAACAGGGATTCCGGAGCAGCGACTTGGGGATGATAGTGTGAGATCAGCTGGCCTCGCGCAGGATGAGACGGAACCTCTGCTTGGGCGTCCTGGTGACGCCGCTCAACACCAAGGCGCCTCGTTCTTTGGCAACCTAGTCCTTGGTAAGCCGTCTCACGTATTGGGTCATGGCCATCCTTATTGCCATGTCTTTCTGCATTGAAACCTGGCTGACACTTCCCACAGGCACCGGACTCATCGCCGAGGTGGCCGTTATTCTCCTCTTCATCCTGGTATGGGTCAGCGTCCTGACGAATCCCGTGATTCTCTTCTCGGGTCACCCGCTGGCGCAATCCTTCGCCATCCTGCTCTTGGTGCAATCCATACTCACGCTGCAACCCACGCACACCGCGGAACAGAAGCGCGCCGGGCAGTGGATCCATGCTTCGCTGAACCTTGTGGCGTTGGCGACCCTCATTGCTGGCGTCACCATCATCGAGTACAACAAGGTTGCTAGCCATGGCGTCCATTTCCACTCGGTCCACGGCTACCTCGGCGTCATCACCTCCATCGTGCTTGTGCTTCAGTATTTCGTTGGCTTCACCATGTGGGCGGCGCCCAGTCTCTATGGGGGTGTGGACAAGGCTAAGTCGATCTGGAAGTATCATCGCTACAGCGGCTATGTGGTGTTGGTACTTCTTCTGGCCACTGTCACCAGTGCGACGCAGACTCCTTACAACGAGAATGTGCTCAAGATCAAGTTGTGGGCCACACTCGTGCTCTCAGTCTTCATTCTTATTGGCGTTTTCCCTCGCATTCAAAAGCAAAAGCTGGGCTTTAAGCCCGCCACTCAGTAATACCCAAGATATTATTGAGGTGATCTGCATGACCATCTTAGGTAGCAGGCTCGCCCTACTCCGCACGATGGCTCCTTTCCAACACCGCCCTAGATACAGACATAATTTCTACAATGTTGAGTCTGGCGGTGTATTTTCTTCTGCTTCTTTGCTTTGATACTGCTATTGCCCAACCTTGGACCTGATGGGATCGCGCATGTTTTGACAATGAGGCGATTAATAGCATCTTTAGCCAAACAGTCCACAGCTCAGATATAAATTTCAGGTTGACAAACAGGAGCTGATGACTCAAAGCCTGCGAAGGAGAATAATTGATGCGCAATCTTTCTAGCTCCTGATGGTGCCCTTTCGATGCTGGCCAGTATATGTCACACCACAGCATGTTTAAGTCTCGTCTCGCTTCAAAGTCCCAATTCCCGAACCGAAAACAGTTGTTTGCCAGACCAGAAAAATATCAAGCAAAGTCTCATCTTTCAAGTGTGACGTCACTGTTCAAGTCATTTGCGATCATTTGTATAATATTTTAGATCTCACCACAACCTCTAAGTACTGCTGATCAAAGGACTAACAGGATGTTTGCCCAAAGATGACTAGAATCAATGTTGTGGCACATTTATTACTGCCAATCACCTTCATTTCATCTGCTTAGACGTAATACATACTTGCCACACTCTAAAATGCCGAGCCCGCAAGTCGGTATGTAACGACATTTGGACTCGGCTCGTTGTTGGAACGATTTGCTTCATGGCACCCTTCTCTGCTGATCAGCGCACTTCACCGGACTTAAACCCATATATAATTAAGGTCATGGGCGGGATCGCATTTACTTAAGACAAAGATAGGCTGCTGAATGAATGCTCGGCCACCTGGACACGTCTGCGATGAAACCACCACACAGACACTGAGGCGATAAAAGACCCGCGTACCTAGTCAAGACCAGCTAACGTACACATTCTCTTGCAAAGTCATTGCACGACGATACGGAGCAACCGCGATTCGTTGAAACTTACCCTACCTGATCAATTGGTACATGGCTTTCCAGTATGGCCAGGGAAAGAGATCTGGAACATCCAGGCAAATAACCATGGTAGAAACAAGGAATTTTAGACTGCTTACTACAACTTCCTAAAGGTCTCCGCCTGATTTCGTCATTATTGTTAATATAAAGTTATTAGTAGTATCGATCATACCACGGATGAAGGGGAGGAGTTTCGGTCAAAGCTGGACGCAAGAGAGTCTTAGGCATTGCCGGTGAGAAATGCCGTCGAAGCCGAAATAAAAACTTGAATGGGGTAACCATTCACTCGGTATATTTAATCCCCAATTATGTAGCGAAAGGTTGGGTAGAAACATTTACATCGGTATGTGGTGAAGGTATGCGGTGTAAGGCACGCCTCCCGTGAGAAAGAGAGTCAGAGTTACTCAAAATAGCTCCCCGTGTAATTCGTAGTTATGAAAGGCAAGGCTTAGCTTCACTTGTAGTCACATTGGGCACCGCGATCAACCAGTCCAATGTGACGACCTCGGCTAGCGCTAACCATTCACTTGGATCATGCTCGACCAAGTCTCTGCGGCTCCGAATGGGGCCGGTGCATGGTAATTTCACCTGGCCTCGTGCACATGGCCGATTTCGACATTGGTCCTTGATTCTTTCTTGCTAGTGATTTTTGGAACCAGCAAGATGTGCAAGGATGAACCCTTGATTCGAGATCAACACTGGATTACATCCCCGAGCAACGGATCTCGATGGAAACGCCCAAGCAAACCAGTACGTGCACAACGCACTGGTGGTTGGAGAATTTTCATGCTGACCGCCGCCAGTGGTCTTGCGTCGACATGCCAAGTGGCCATCCTGGGAAATCGATAGGAAGAAAGGGGGCAAGTTTCGAGTGATTTTAGAACTCCAGTTGGTTGTTCCGAAAGCCCTGTGCATTGTATGTTAGAAAGAATGGGAAGATCGGGCACTGGACTATAGGCCTTGGATCTCTTTGGCGGTACTCCGGTGAATAAAGGGGCCTTGAGGAGTTCGTATGAGGTTAAGGGGCATTGGCAGTAACACGTCGACGAGGTTCTAGACCCATCAGGATGAGGAAAAAGCTTAGGCTTGCACTTGACTGGAAAATGGTTGGCTGGCAGACGAGACTGGGAACCGGACCGTCGGATGGGGCAAGGCGGTGCAAAAAGTCCATGCTGGAACTACCGCAATCTGGCCAACCGATGGTGCTGTTGTCTTTAACGTTATGGACATTGTAATGTACGGATGTCGGAAAGCGTATTCTGTAGGCTGCGGCTGATCGGGATCGGATCGCCGATTGTCCAGGGTTTCGAGACAGAACAAGGCCTAGTAAAGGCGTTCTGGTATGGGGGAAACCTAGAAAGGAAACCATTTCCCTCATTCTGTTCCTGATTCAGGCTGGATGGACGCCAAGAGGAGGAAGTGTCGACACTAATTTGAAGAAGCAGGACACGACAGTATGCGGGTGTGTGGGTTACGTATGAGCTTTGTGGTTGACGGATATCTGGTGTCATGATAGTGCATAGACGGAAATGCGCGTGTCCTCAGCTAGGAATCATGGGAAACCAAAAATTGCCATGGCGTACGCATCATGCCCGGACACGGACATTCGACCAAGGATGAACCATGAGCGTGGGCGTGTTGGACGACCGGCGGCCTGGGCGCTCACGCGCCAGTGGACGTGACGCTTGTTTGACGATGGTAGCGAGCGAGAGTCCCGAGTACGAGAAACCCATCGACTAGGTCGAATTTCCCTGTAACCACAGTCATGCTAAGTGATTGGCGTGCCCAGTGGCTGCCTGTTGAGAACAATCGGCATACATGCGTGTTGTATAACGTGACATCAGGGAGAAAGAGGAGGCTATCCTGCCTACAACAAGGCAAGGCACCAGACCATGATGGGCAGTGTAAAGGTTGACCACAATGCCGTCAGCGATCTACCCACCAGTCGGCTTGATTACTCTTGCCTATCATAATCGGCTGATTGCAGGACGGTTCGGGGCGACGCGGCTGCACAACGGATTTTCCACCTGACGCTGGCCGCTCGGAGCGCCAGTAAAGATATGGCTATGATAGGGCGCGGCCGCGGAGAACCGTCTACCAAGCGTCCTTTCTGACCGCCACCCCAAGGCAGAGAACATTACGCAGTGCTGGTTTCGTTCGCCCTACGGCCCCCTTGTGTAGAACGCACGCATGTTGGTTGCACTGGCAATGAGTGTTTACCGTGGTTCAGAGTGTGCGTGGCCTCGCTGGCTGTCCGAACTCGTAAAGCCTTTCCTCCATCCAAAAACCGGAACCCTTCGCAGGTTAACTTCCAAGTTTTGGTGTGGACCAGAAGGTGGAGCGAGCTCGGCGGCTGTAAACCCCAGCTGTTGAAGGAGAGCATGTGGACGCGGAACGCTGTGGTTAGCGGCCTCCTAGCGTCAGGGTTGTCACGGGTCAGGTACTCCGGGGTCTTGGTTCGAGACATGTTGTAGGTATTCGTTCGTCGTTGAAGGGGTTCTCTGGTGTACGAGTTAAGGCATAACGTAGGTAGAAAAGGCGTTGATATTCTGGACATGATGAGCTGGTGCGTATGCACGGGCTGGATGGCCTACTGGCCTACCGGATACCCCATACTTTCGCATCGGCCCTGGAGTTGAGGAATGTTGGAGATTAAATTCGAGGACGGATATGCGTTGGGTTCGAAACCCAGTGCCACGAGAGCCTCCGTCCATCCCATCCCATCCCATCCCGTTTCTGCATCGTTCCACATCATGGTTGTACTGTACCTTGCCTTAGCCTTGGTGGTGCACAATGTTTAGAGGGCAGGCGCCCAGCATAAGGTAGGTACCTTTTTAACTAGGGCCGCCAATTTACCTTGCATGAGGTCAGGGTGGGTTGCTTGGGGCGGGCGGGAGGAGGGCTCAAGTCTGGCAGGCGTCGCTTCTCTTTGGCTCTTTCCCATGCCGTGGGCCTTGCATGCAACGCAATACCTTCTCCTACGTCATAGCCCAGCCCAAACCTAATCTATCCAACCTGCCCCCCTTCCTCCCCCACTCACTCCCACACTGACCAACCCCGTCCTTCCTTCCTTCCTTCCATCCAATTCATCAAGCGCCGAGCGAACACAGTACATCCAGTGCCCCTTCGAAAATCCAGACCAACTGCCCATGCCTTTTGCCTTGCCTTGCCTTGCCTCACCTTTTTTCGTTGCCAGAGTTACCCTACCATACCTACCGACCGTCTGCCTGCCTACCTACTGACCTATGATACCGACCTACTACCTGCCTACTTGAGTAATTCACTCAGCCAGACCATACACCTTCCCCTCGACTCGACCGACCGACCCTCTTCAACACCTTGCCCTTAAATCCCGGCCCGGCTGCATCTCAGGTCGCCGGATTGTGCTGCACTAATATAAATATCATCTGGCTTATTAGGGCAACTCACACGGTAGCAATCGCCGGAGCACTCCAAAGATCCTCCCCTGGCCTGTGTCTGAATTGATACCACTTCTCTACCCTTGCGCCCCATCTTGTGCAAGTGGCTCAGTCCTTTACACTACCTCGACCCGCTTTGCCCTGTGCAAGTCCCCATCCTGGACCGCTGTTCCAAGTAAATCCCCCAGGTGAGCCCTCCAGGGCTAAAACGCTTAGATTCCCTTTTATGCTTCGGTCTGCGCCTCTACCTGCGCCTTGCCCTGCATATGAGGCATTCCAGCAACCATCGAACCGAAAAGCACCCCAAGCCGCCCTTTTCACATGAGTTGAGGCATGTCAAGTCCGAGCCACTCGGTCGACAAGAAGGCCTCTAACTCGGCCCGGCGACTGAAGCTGTCCAAGAAACGCTCCTCTTCGGAATCCCAACCACCGCTGCTGAATAGTCCTTCGAGCCCGAGCACAGCCAGACATGGACATGGACGGGCCATGTGGGAACCTTCAGTAGACGCGCACGCGCGTGACGACGCTTTCGATCGCTCTGCAACAACATCGGAAATCTCGTCGTCCTCGGCTGGTGCTCCAGCTACGTCATACGGAGGGGGGCAAATCGAGCAAGGCGGGATGGCCGAAGGAGTTGGACTAATAGATGTCGGAGGCGGCGCAGGAAATCCCCACGACTTGGCTGGTGATGATGAGGAATTAATGCGACTTGCTGGAAGGGCAAAGACCCTCGCCAGGGCCGAGAAAGCGCTTGGTGCAACCGACAGCTCCTCGCAGCCAACCCCTTCCCAGCAACAGTTGCACGAGTATCGCGAGAAGCTTGCTCGAGATCTAGAGCGGCGAGAGCTGTCTGCGAGGGGCTTACTGTTAAGTCAGGCTGACAAGGCTCGCGTGTCTCCCATACCCGAAGAGAGCATGTCCAATTCTCCACTCTTAACCTCATCCGTCACGACAACTTCTACCGAGTCAGGGAACACTATCCGCGGTGGCATTACTCCGGCTGCGATTGCCAGCACACCTTCTTATCCGTTTCCAAGAATGATGTCTGCTGGCTACGCGCCATACTATCTGCATAAACCGTTCACGACACTCTCTCCCACTGTCGCCCCCCAAACGTCGCATTCGTTACCCATGGAGTCTCTTACTATACATGACAAAGTTCTATCCGGCAACTCAACACCGGCCTCGAATTTCACATTTATGCCCTCGGGCTTGGGGATTGCACCAGAGAACTTGGATTTTCCGACTCCCAATCTGTACGAGTTGTCGTTGATGCTTACCGCTGAGCCGGGGCTGGATGCCTGGTGGACTACTGTCATTCAAATAATGAAGGATGTATACAAGGCTGAGCGCGTGACGCTGGCTGTTCCGGCTGACACAACTGATATTGAGAACGTACCATGGGGTCAGAAAGCAACATACAATGAACACCAAGAAGACGATCTCAGCCTGGGGTACATTGCGAGGGCAAGCAGTGCAATGCCGAGTACTGAACCAGATACTTCGGAAATCACAGTCCCGAATATATCGGAAGCTCAAAGGAAATTGTCGGTGCTCCGACCTGGACTTTCTAGCCGTCACTCCTTCACCACCTATGAGGAAAACAAGGAGAAGGCTCAAGGCCCAACGTCAGCTTCTAGCCGGCGCCCTATTCAGCTCTCGAGGAGCCGAAGCTACTTGCCAGCAAGCCAAAACACTGGGAGTATTGATGAGGACCAACCGCAACTTAATAAAGTAGCTCTTGATCAGCACGATGCTCAGGCAGAGCAGCAGGACATACCCAGCTGGGAAGTTCCCTTTGCGGGCCAGCGCCAGGGTCAAGGGAGGGTTCTTCCCGTCCTCCAGGCTCTCGACTACGAGGCTGATCCGCTAATCGATCACGCCGGAGTTATGCGAGTGCTTGAGCGTGGTAGAGCTGTTGCCCTGACAAGAACCTACCCATACCTTGACAATACCGCTTCTACTGAGCAGTCGGCAAATCAAAAACAAGGCTTCAAACCCACACTCGACTCTGTAAAGAAATCCAAGAGGCAACGACCAGAACCAACCACCAATCTCTCGTCTATGCTTGTCAATCCATCTGCTTCTCGAGGCCAGAAAGACAAGAGCCATCATGCAGACCGAACCAAAGCCATGTCTCGATTAGAAGAAGAACTTCCTAGGCCGCCGACGCCGAAGTACGAAGAATACGAGCAGCAACCCCCAAGCCCGTGGTCTCAATCGCCGGCACCTTCTCCTGCAGTTCGCGCAGATCCTAAAGAGAATCCCTTCTTCACCGATGCCATGGTGGACGAAGAATCTTTCAATCCAGGCTCAGCCCCCCTCGACTACACTTCGATGCGTCCCCCAGAAGCCATTGGGGTGGACAACTCTTGGACGGTGTTACACATACCGCTGACGCACGTTCTGCTTTCGAAACCTACAAGTCTATTCAAGCTTGACACGGCAGCTTTGGAGAACAAATACAATCCAAGGAACAAGGATGAGACGAAGCCTGGGCACCATGACCAAGAAGAGATAGGAGGTGCAAGTCCAGAAGGTACAAGGAGGGCTAAACCAGCACCGATCGCCATTTTGTCCGTTCTGAGCCCCATGATACCATATCCAACTAACCTGCGCCACTCCTTGGAACATTTGGCGCCTCATTTAGCGACATCATTCTCGTTATGTCGGCACTATAGCAACTTGGAGATAGAAATGGCCGGCCTGCAACGGAGACGACCGGCGACAACCGGCTTTGGGGCTATAGCACCGGATGGGCGGCCCTTGGAAAGTGCTCCTTACTTGGCAGCTAGCGACATACCTAGGCAGCAGTCATTGGCAGGCAGCATGACAAGCCCAAGTGACTATTCTGCCGTTTCAAAGAGTGCGACTGGCTCTCCTGCCGGAACTCCTGGATGGGACCAAGGCTCCCTGAATTTTGTATATGATAAGCGGCCAGCCGCAGCTAGTCCAGCAGCCATTCAGCACGGAGGCGAGAGCTACTTTAGCAGTAAGTCTCGACCTACGTCCAGACAAGATACCTGGGCGACCTCGTCGCAAAAGCTCAAGGCAGGATCCAAAGATGGTTCTCCCACAGAAAAACGCTCTTCGCGTCTCTCGAGCTCCAAGGGCGTGCTGGATGCATTGGATTCCCATGAGCAGGCCGACAAGAAACCGGCTAGATCATCAGAAGAGTCTACATCCAAGTCGGCACTCTCGCACGACCCAGAGGTGCCGGGGGAATTCACGGAAGTATCTGCCACAGACAAGCCAACGGAAAAGCCATCCGAGCAGAGTCACAGTCGTCAAGGTCACACGATGCTGCATAGCTATGGTGCTGAGTTTTCGTCGACGTTTCAGTCGCTTCCTCCAAGCTCCAGTCTTGTCAGTCGTGCGCCATCTACAGCTGCACCGTCCAGGAGTGGCTCCCTCACTGCTGTTGTCGATATGCCACCGCCGTCCGACAAACTCAAAGGCCTTATGCTGGACACACTACCCTGTCATGTCTTTGTTGCGCTGCCACAGACTGGTGAAATCGTGTGGGTAAACAGCCGCTATTTGACTTACCGCGGGCAAACCGTAGCAGATCTTGCGGTAGATCCGTGGGGCACTTTCCATCAGGATGATAGGGATGAGTATCTCAGGAACTGGTCTCATTGCCTTCGTACTGGCGAGCAGTTCTCCAGGACTGTACGAATTCGACGTTTTGATGGTGCCTACCGATGGCACCAAGCTAGAGCAGTGGCTTCCAAGGACAAGAGAGGCGTAATAATGCAGTTTCTGGGCTCATACATGGACATACACGACCAACACATTGCAGAGCTGAAGGCAGCCCGACAGCAAGAGATCGAGGCTTCAGAGGCGAAGCACCGACTATTGGCCAATTTGATTCCACAGATTCTTTTCACTGCTACAGAAGATGACGGAATCACGTTCGCCAACGAGCAGTGGCTGTCGTACACGGGGCAAAGCTTTGCCGATTCTCTGGGGCTAGGTTTCATGGATTACGTGCATCCGGACGACTTAGCCAAGTGTCGCATTCCCACTGGGCAACCCCCGACGCCAATCCGCCGGCCCACGGCAAAGATGTATTCAGAGTCCACCCTGTCAGGCTCTACCTCGACTAGTACTTTGCAGCCGGGGATGTCGCCGGCTCCTCAAGAGCAAAACTTGCGAGGAGTGCATCAGGCACTCTCGCGAAACAACAGCTCTAGCAGCAGCGAGATTTATGAATTGCCTACTGCCGACCTGACAGAGTTGGCGCGCAAGGGCGTTATCAAGGTGGCTACCGACACCAATGGCAGAATTTCATATACAACTGAGGTTCGCCTCCGCTCCAAGACAGGGGAGTATCGTTGGCATCTGATCCGCTGCGTCGAAATCGACACCATCGACTTCGGCAGCGGTGCTAGCTCGTACTTTGGTTCGGCCACGGACATCAACGACTTGAAGATCCTGGAAACCAAGCTCAAGGAAGCCATGGAGTCGAAGGGTCGATTTTTGAGCAACATGTCCCACGAAATCAGAACGCCGCTGATTGGTATTTCGGGCATGGTTAGTTTTCTACAGGATACCACGCTCAACGAAGAACAGCGCGATTACACCAACACGATACAAACCAGCGCCAACAGCTTGATCATGATAATCAACGACATCCTGGATCTATCAAAGGTGGACGCCGGAATGATGAAGCTCAAGTTTGAATGGTTCCACACCAGGTCGCTTATTGAGGATGTCAACGAACTGGTCTCGACCATGGCCATTGCCAAGAGACTGGAATTGAACTACCTGGTGGAGGCTGATGTCCCTGCCTGGGTCAAGGGCGACAAGGTGCGGATCCGGCAAGTCCTACTCAACGTTATTGGCAACGCCATCAAGTTCACGACCGAGGGTGAGGTTTTTAGCCGATGCAAGGTGTATGTGGGTGAGCATTCCGAGTGTGGACAGAACGAGATCGTGCTTGAGTTTGCTGTCATCGACACCGGCCGCGGCTTTTCAAAAGAAGAGGCCGAGCTCATATTCAAACCCTTCAGTCAAATCGACGGCAGCAGCACCCGGCAGCATGGCGGAAGTGGTCTAGGTCTTGTCATCTCGAGACAACTGGTGGAGCTACATGGTGGGAGAATGGAGGGCACGGCTGTTCCCGGTCGGGGGTCGACGTTCACCTTCACAGCTCGCTTTGCCCTACCTACGGCGGACGACCACCCGAATCTTCCCGATAGTCCTCAGCCCACAACAACGAAGCCCATTGACATTGCCACCGGCATTACTCCTGGCACCAGGAGTCTGCTCTCGCCGACAACGCAATTGTTGCAGGCTACGGGAGATCAGGCAGTCTCCAGTCCTGCCGAGGCCGGGTTCGCATCACCCGAGGCGGCTTCGACGGGCAGTTCCAACCCATCAATCCACTCTGGGCAGTCTCATCTTACGGACAAGTCGTCAGTAACATCGGTAAACACGGGCCTGGCGCGCTTTAGCGAGGCTGCCAAGGCTAGTGGTCATGATCTGTCGCAGATGAAGCTTGAAATGCCCTCGGGACGAAGCTCGCCGGGGAGGACCGCCACGCCTGACAATCCTGGGCACCATTCGCCGCAAGATCTTCGGCCTCCGATGTATTCGATTCTGATCATCTGCCCTCAGTTCCACAGTCGTGAAGCAACCGCCCAACACATTGAAATGACGTTGCCCAAGGACGTACCTCATCAAATCACGGCCCTTGCCACCGTCAAGGAAGCTCAGAAGTACATTGGCGGCGATGATCCTATACACTTTACCCACATTGTTGTCAACCTCAGTTCTGCGGCCACAATTCTCAGTCTCATGGACCAGATAGCCAAATCGCAAGCCATGGACAGAATCATGATTCTGATTCTATGTGACTCGGTCCAACGACAGGCCGTAATGAAGCTAGCCGTCGACACGGGTTGCGAGCGTCTCTTATCTGATTCACTGGTGAGCTTCATCTACAAACCGGTGAAGCCTTCACGATTCGCAGTTATCTTCGACCCCAACAAGGTGCGGGATGTAAGCATAGATAGGAACCGGTCGACGGCACAGCAAATGGTTGAGAGCCAGAAGGCAAGCTACCAGGAAATCGAGCGACGCATGGGCCACAAGGGCCACAAAGTTCTATTGGTTGAGGACAACACAGTCAATCAAAAAGTCCTAACCAAGTACCTCAACAAGATATGGGTCGAAGTGGAGATTGCGGTGGATGGCGTTGAGTGTCTTGAGAAGGTATTTTCGAAGCCGCACGGCTACTACTCTCTCATCCTGGTAAGTCTCCCTCCCCCGTCACATATAACTCTACGCCCATTGAGCAGAGTCACTAATGGATATAAAGTGTGATCTTCACATGCCTCGCAAGGACGGTTATCAAGCTTGTCGCGAAATCAGGCAATGGGAACGAACATCACGTTACCCGCAGAAGCCCATCATTGCGCTATCTGCTAACGTCATGTCCGATGTTCAGGACAAATGCGTTGCCGCCGGGTTCAGCGACTATGTCACGAAGCCAGTCGACTTCATTGACCTGAGTAGAGCCATGGCCAAGTTCTTCTGAATTGGCACATGGGACTTTAACGTTCATCCACGTTTCCTCGAGACATTGGTAAATGAGAAAAGGGCCAAATCAGGCGTCCCAGCAGGCACCTGATGTTACCTTTCTATGTGCTCAAGCGCAAACGGACACTCTTTCCCTCCAGCCCTTTGGCCTTACAACTTGGTGTTTTGGCGTTTTCTTTTTAACATGTGTTTTTTTTCAAACAAGGTGAACATCGACGCACCGGCGTCGCGCAACTCCTCACCCTTGGATAGGATGGGAGACGACGAGCATCGATCGGCGCCCTTCATTTCCATTCTTCATACTTACTCGTTAATTCTCATCATGTATCTTACTAGCTATCGATTTTTTCCATCGCTGCTTTCCTGTATCTCCGCGTGGCATCCTACAAGACACGCTGAATGCCGCGTTTGGTTGCTGCCCTGATCCTCCTTTGGAGGAAACTGGCCTTGGTAAGTCAGAGTATGACGGTTTGGTGTCATTGAGATGAGCGGCCCTGGAAAAGAAGTGGTAGTACGGCTTACGGCTTACGGCTCTTGGTTTGCACTGTTTTACACTCACGACACTGGGAATCGTCCGGATTGCGCATTACGGTTTTGGTTTGCTTGTTTCTTTTTCTCATTGGGCAATGATGTATAGCATGGCATGGCATGGCGTGGCGTGGTATCGGTGCCCTCGAGCACGCGCGCGTTTCAATGGATACTCCCGGCATGGAATTGAGAGCGATGAGAACGCTGGTTTCGCGGCAGGCCCTTTATATTTCTGGGAAAGGCGAAAGATACATATAGATCATGATCTAAAAGGTTCACCTTCAAATTTGTAGTCTCGGCGTGGAATCAAGGACACACGTGAGGCGTCGTTTGTGTTTGCAAAGCAAATCGAGGTATCATGTACAAACAAACAGTCTAGCTACCCAGTACCAGCTCTACGTGGGTTTCCCTTGCGCCTACTCCTTTCTCTATGTGACCCCGTGCGTGTATTTGTCTAGCCGGTTTTCCCCTCTTGATATGCGTGAGTGATTTCATTACAATCTTTCACTCATCTTCACCTGTCTCTGCAAAGTCACGTCCCCAGGACATGCTCCGCGCACTCGTCATCTGCATCAGTATACGCTGCCCAAGATACTTCGGTCCTCCTTCTCGGCCTTGTCAATGTCGCCGGAGTCAGGTTCGCCGTCTAGGTCAACGCCGATCCTTGGGGGGGCATCGCCGAGGCGGTTATCAAATTCATCGTAAGCCTTCGCGTTGCTATCCACAGATGACTTACGCAGCCCATGACCATGGATGCTGAGCGACGCGAATTGCCTTCGGCGCTGAGCAATCTCATCTTCAGATGCGTCGGTATCGCTACCCGCGATGGATGTGCGGCCCGAGTGAGGACCCTCGCGTGTGAGATGGAGGTGCGGGGACTTGATGCTCTGCAGGCGGTCACTGGCATTGATGAAAGACGGCGTTCCGTCTGGTGACGAGACGAGCTCCTCCATTGTGCGCTTAACGTCGATTTTAGGGCCAATCGTTGACTTGTCAATGTCCTCGTCGTCTTCCGAATGTCCGGGTAGAGCATGGCGGTGGCAGTG
Source organism: Stachybotrys chartarum (assembly GCA_001021365.1). NCBI lineage: Eukaryota > Fungi > Ascomycota > Sordariomycetes > Hypocreales > Stachybotryaceae > Stachybotrys > Stachybotrys chartarum. The sequence continues at coordinate 919,363 of LDEE01000004.1, forward strand.
AGGGTGTTGCTTTTGCCTTCGGGCGGCGATGGAGGCCGGAGACGATCCCGGTAGTTGACTTGCCAGGGTGCTACGCTCGGCCTCCTGTTGGCGCAGGATCTCGACGTGTTCGGGGGTTTTGAAAGGACTGGTGTGGCTGCAGCCATTTGGACAGCCACCCCAGCGTCGTTGGACGACAATAGACTTGGTCCGCTCGAGCTTGACAATCTCCTTCCCATTCTCCTTCTCACCATCCTTGCTCTTTTCCTTATTGGCCAGTGCCCTCTGCCTGCGAACCTCGGACCAGGTGCGTAGTTTGTTTTCGAGGAGGTACCTACCACTCTCTTGTTTTCGCATAATGAGGAACTCACAGTGGTTAACATTACATAGGTCCTCAAAGTACTCAACAGTGAAATGATACCATTTCATAAGGAAGACGCGAGACATAAGACCATGGGTGACTAGAAGAACATTGTCAGAACGTCCACGTTCACACGGAATGGGGAAGTGGTTATGAGGGCGTTGACTGACCAAGCACGCAGACGCTGGCAAAATCGTCCTCGCCGAACTGACGCCAGAGACTCTCATTGAAGCCGCTGATACGATCGTAGGCATCGGCGGCGCTCTCGCCGTTCGGTATGCGATAGAAGAAGTGGCCGTAGTCGGATCTCTCCTGCCACATGCGCTCCATCTCGGCGCTGCAGGGCTGGAAGTTGCCAAAGTCCTGCTCGCGCAGACGGGGTTCCTCGTAGACCTTGATGTTGGAGCGACGGAAAGGGGAGGGTTCGGGGTCGTCAGAGGTCAGCGTGGCAAGTATGCCCTCGGTGGTCTCGCGGGTTCGACGGTAAGGGGAGGTGAAGAAGTGGAGGGTGTCGTCCGGACGCAGCATCTCTCGAAGACGACGCCCGGCGTCGTATGCCTGCAGCCAGCCATCCGGTGTAAGCTTGACTCGGTGGTCGGGGATGGTCTGGTGAATCTCGCGATGCTCTACAGAGGCGCAGAGTCAGTGCTGGCTCAACATAGGCACCCGGCTACAAGGTTGCGGGCTTACTATTTCCCTCGGATTGGGCATGTCGGACGAGGAGTATCAAGCGCGGCTTGGCCATGTTGGCGGTCAGTGTCCGAACAGGTGTTGGTCGTGGGTTTGAGCCGGTGTCGGGGCCGGGCAGACGAGGCGATGGCAGGCAAGATGACAGGCGGCACGAGTTGGATGTGGGGTCGGATGTAGAAATACTCCACGAAAGTATAGCTTGTCTGGACAGAAGTCTAAGTAATGAATGATGGCAAGAAGAAAGAAGAAACCTGACGGGAAAACAAGGTATGATATTTGTCAGGCTGGGCTCGTTGGAACTTGGGCGGCAGTTTAAGGTGTACGGCAAGCGCACCTCGGGCAGGACATGGGGGGAGGGCAAGGGTCGGTCAGGGAAGGAGTGACTTGAGGGGGAGGGGGCGGGGCAACCCGAAGCCTCGACGTTTTACCGTGGCAAGCAAGCCAGACAAGTATTTTCCAAGTACCCTGCCAGCCGGGCCCAAGAGGGAGGAGGAGAACAAGAGTACTGTGCTCCCACGCCAACCAGCGTGGGTTCTCCTATGTAAATATAAATATGCGTGTCTACTTGGATCTTCTCGTGAAGCCGTCCTCGTCCCAGAGGCATACACGCAAAAACTAAAAAACCAACCGCTAGTTGGACCAGGAGGCTCGTGTGCTCCGTTGCAAGTGGCCTGCTCCTGGGCTGATGCGACACCACCCCTGGCCCTGTTTCGTGCCGCCGGGCGGGAAACAGCCCCCCCCCCCTTCTCTCTCCTTCCTCGAACCTCTCTCTCTTGAGCCGTTTCAAGTTGGCGGCCTTTTGCATGGGTTTGTTTCCACCCTAGTGCCTGGGGTTCAGAAACTCGAAATATATCAAGTCATTAGTCAGCGGTGTCGCTTATCGGCGTCAGTCGTTCGATGGTGAAGTTTCGGGGAGCCGCTGCCGCGCGCTTACCAGCCCGCATCAACTTACACCTTTTGAACCACCACCACCCCGCCGGGTAGAATCAAGCATCAGCACAGCCCATCAGCCTTCCCACAGCCATTGGGCACTGGACAGACGCAAGGGGCCCGGAGCAGCGCGTACATACATACACCACCCCACGGACACCGTCGACCGAGCTAGCGATTGTTGCCTCGTCCACCCCCAGATCGCCCATCCCGTCCGGCCATCCTACCCCGACCCCAAGAACAACCTCTATCGTTCCACCGGCAGCCATGTCCGCCCCTGGCCCCGAGTCCATTCCCACCTCGGCCGACCCGCGCTCCCACCGCCCGACCAAAAAGCGCGCCCTAACCCCCGTCTCCGCGCAGGCCGCCTCAGTCGACGCCCTCTTCGCCAAGCCCGAGCAAGAAATACGCATCCCTTCCACCGCCGTCTCGGCATCGGCGTCGCGCCACCTCGCCCCGGACATCGTCACCAACGTGCAGGGCTCCAGCGCGGGCGCCGGCTCCGGCGAGTTCCACGTCTACAAGGCGTCGCGGCGGCGCGAGTACGAGCGGCTGCGCGAGATGGACTTGCAGCTGCGCCGTGAGACGGATCAGGTCCAGTTCGACAAGGACAGGCAGGAGAGGGAACGCAGGGATCAGGAGAAGACGAGGAGGAACCGCGAGAAGAGGGAGAAGCTCAAGGCGCGCAAAGCCAAGGGGAAGCAGCCTGGCGCGGCTGCTCCTGGCACTTCCAAGGACGGCTCGCGGTCGGCTCAGCCTCTGCCTACACATAACGGTGGAGATGATCACGATGCCAAGCAAGACAGTAGACCCAGCAATGCTCCAGCGTCTGCCGGTAGCATCGGAATTGTCATCCACGACGACGACTGAGTCTCCTCTTGCGTCTCATAGAAGAAGGAGACGGAGCGTGTATTCCTACATGTACACCACCAATGATACCCTTATAGACAGATTTGGCCCCTCAGAATCTGCCCGCCTGAAAATCTAAAAATGAATAAAAAATAGTTTTGGGTTGCGCTCTCATTCATCCTGGTCTTCGGTGGTACAGCTGGTATTTGTCCTTGTTTCCCCCCCCCTTATTTCTTCCATTTCACGCCAGTCACCAAAGATCCATGGGGTATGACCGAATGTACATGCAGCCTCCAAATTATGGTCTAGCCAGCTTGCCTCGTTCCTCATTCACTTCCTTTTTATCTAAGGGGATTCATCTAATCATCGCCGCCTCCTCCGCCGCCGCCGCCCACTTGCGCTGCCTTTTTGGCACTGCAGATATCATCGACTCTCAGTAGTAAACAAGCAGCCTATGAGGTAAAATCATGTCAGTAAGATCAAGCATGATGGAGAGTGGGAAGATGAACGCACCTCGATGGCAGTCTTGAGACTCTGTAGCTTGATAGCCTGCGGCTCCCACACACCATAATCCTTCATGTCCACGACCGCGCCAGTGTCGCCGTTGATACCAAATGAGCTCTTACCCTCGGCCTGCTTCGCGCGAAGCTCGGTGAGCACTCGCACGGGGCTCTTGCCGGCGTTTTGCACCAGCGTCCGGGGGATGACCTCGAGTGCTTCCGCGACAGCCTTGTAAGGCCACTGCTGCACACCCTCGATGCTCTTGGCCAGCTGCCCCAGACGGACCGACACGGCCATCTCGGTAGCGCCACCTCCTGGCGACAGTCGTGGGTGGAACAGGACGTTACGAGCCACGCCCATGGCATCCTGCAGATTGCGTTCGATCTCGTTGAGAACGTCCTTGGAAGGACCTCGGAGGAGGACTGTGCAAGCCTTGGGGTCCTGGCATTTGGTGAGGAAGGTGAAGTACTCGTCGCCAATCTTTTCGATTTCGAAGAGGCCGCACTTGGTGCCCACGTCGGAGTCTTGGATGTCCTCGACTCGGTTTACGATGGTGGCGCCAGTGGCACGGGCTATTCTGTTATTGTCCGTCTTGCGCACTCGGCGGAGGGCCGTTACGTTGGCCTTCATGAGGTAATGCTGAGCCAGGTCTAGCAGTTGTTAGCAGCAGCACCACTAGGTGGGACAACCCCGGCAAGCTGAATTACCTGATACGCCCTTCTCTGTAATGACGAGATCGGGCTTCACGGCCAAGATGGCCTCGCACATATGCTTCACTTGCTCCTCCTCGATCTGCAGGATGCGGTTCCAGTCCTCTTCTTTTGTAATTTCGATGTTGGTTTGCGACTCGCCCTTTTTGTACTCCAACGTGCAATCCAGGAGGAGGATTCTGGGGTTTTCTATCCTTCGGCGCATCTTGGGATGTGTAATGTCCTTGTTGAGCATGACGCCGTCGAGCACCTGGCTGTCCTCGATTTCCCCGCCAGGAACCTTTTCAACGCGCGCATACCGTTTGATATCGACCTCGGTCTTTCCGTTGCCGGCTTCCCAGGTGACTGTTCGGACTGCTTTGAGAGCAAGGGCACACATCCGGTCGCTCCATCGGGAGACGAACTTGGTGCCGATGGAGGAGGAGATGAGCTGGTTCATGGCCTTGTCGTCGTCAACGTCGATCGGTTGTGAGATCTCCTCGATGATCTCGAGAGCGTCCTTGAGAGCGCGCTTGAAGGCGGAAATAATGACGACGGGGTGAATGTTGCGTTCGAGTTGGGGGAGGGCGTGGGCAAGTATCTCGCCAGCTGTTGCCTGAAGTCAGCACAGAGCTTTCCGTCGACAGTTGTATGCTCGGATGCTCACCTAGAATGATGACAGTGGTCGTGCCGTCACCCACTTCTTCGTCTTGGGTGCGACTGAGCTCGATCATGCTCTTGGCGGCAGGATGCGACACCTCAATCTCTCGGAGGATCGCGTGGCCGTCGTTGGTCAGCACGATACCGCCCATGGGATCTAGCAGCATCTTCAACATGGCCTTGGGGCCCAGACATGATCGAATAATGTCGGCAACCCTAGAAATCCCGTCACTGTTCAGCAGACCGCAGGTTCGGGCATGGGAGGGGGTTCGAGAACGTACGTCTTGGCCGCAGCAATGTTGGACATCTGAGCTCTTCGACCAGTCTGCCTCTCACCACTCTGGGTGTCTGTACGTCGTCAACATCAGTGTACTCGCTGCAAAGGGGCCCCGACGTGATCCCGCCTGGGGGTTCTCTGGGACTGCTCACTCATAACGACCACCGGCGCCTGCATGGTGGGCAACGTGCGTATCAAACTCGCAGTGGGCGTAAAGCGTGCAGGAAGCTGAGGGATTGGTCGTCTCGAAGGTAGGAGCTTTCAGGAGACGAGTTGGGAGCTTGCTGGGTCAGGACGAGGAGCAAAACGATATCGCACAACCTCAGCAGAAAAGTTGCCCAGCCCACCTTTGATTTTGGCGGGGAGCAAGGAGATTTCCAGGTAGCAAGGGTGCAACGTTGACCCGCGCCGAGAAGGACCCCACCGGTGTGCAGGCCAATCACAAAGCATCTTCATCGACGTCTCACCTGCTTACCGTACAAAGCTTGAATGGAGGAAAGCCTTTGAATCGGTTCGATTCATCTCAGGTCCTCCAGCTGTTAGCCTTTTTTTTTTTTTTGTTTTTTTCGGGGCGGGTGGTGTTTCGTCAATCATTGGAATGCACAGTTTGCTCACAGGGAGTGCAGAACAAGACATGGGATTATTAGAATATTCGTGGGCTCGACAATGGTTCATTCATGATGCCCCATTTGTAACATCCGAATCACCAGTCTCACAGGACGAATCCTTGCCCATCGACCCTCCTCCTCCATCGTCTTCACTCTACGTAGTCTTAGGGCGCTTGCAGGTACGCGTGTGCTGGCCTCCAGCTATCTGGGCCGAGATCCTTGGGCCATGCACACGATTCATCCGCGGTGATGCTTTATTTATCCGTATAAAGATCTACCCAGTCTCTAATAAGTGCCGGTCGTGGGCGTTCTTCCGATTCCGGATGCCCTGTCCTGTCGTTTTAACATTGATGCTGAGTTCTTGGTTGTGTCTGCAGGAACAGCTTGCTCCAGCCTCTTCCTCCTCGATCTAACTAGATCTCATACCGCAGCTTCGAGAGGCTGCTGCGTGCTTCTTGAGAGTTCCTGTCTGCTCGGCTTGGGCGTATTGGCTCCGGGTTGAACTGACGTGGAGGCACATCAAGCCAGCCGGGGCCGGGCTTACAAACGACCTCAACAATGCATCCGAAGTCCGCCATGGCACCTTGCACCCGGAGCCAAAAATCTTTGTCCTCAGTAGCCCTGTTGCGAAAATCAAGCCACCATTCTCCTGGGGACCTACCGGGGCCCAGTCCCTCGATGTCTTCTACCGACAGGAAGTCCTCGATACCAATGGCTTCCTTTATAGCTGGCTTAGCCGCAGTGGCAAAGCTCGGGATGCCACCTTTACTGAGTTTGTACATCACCCGTAGCTTTGGGGTAGAAAGTGGTGCGGGTGTACACAGTTTCAGCATTCCAAATTCTCCAAGCTTCGGGTCCGAAATGGTCCTAGGCGGATCGGGCATATGGGAATACTGAGGGCTTCTGAATAGTGAGAAAGGGGACGATGATGCAGGCTCCTATGCCTCCTCAATCTTTTCCACTTGCGGAAGCGGGATGGCGAAGACCACCCATGAGTCCGGTAGTCCATCAAGCCCTTCGGGAGCCCTGCCTCGGCAACGGAAGACAGATTTGGTGATCCTGAACCATAACCACTTAGTTGCCGCCCTAGGTCCTTGCATACTAGCCGAATGTTAGTTTTCTTGTGCACAATCATGACCGAGCCCAGGCATACATGGCAGTTTCAAGCACCTCGATTCTGCCGTACGCAGAAGTGATCTTCTTTTCCTCCATCTCCACATCGACCTGGCTTTGGTCCGGCCGGGCAGGCAGCAGGAACCTAAAGGTAATGGATTCCGCCTCCAATGCTCGGCAGCCGCACCGCCAGGAGGCATACCGAAGAGTTCCGAGCAAACCCCGCGCCATCAGTGCACCGGCGTGTCCCGCATTCCTCGCTGGTTCCTCGGCTTCGATATCCATCACGGTCGTGGGCCCTTGGCGAGGGGAGAAGTGAGGTGCGAAGCGTTGCTGGCCAGCAAGTGCCACCGCAAAGTGGAGGGATACGCTGGCTCTGTAACTGTGACACATCAAGGAAATATCAGCACCTCCATCACGCATATATTCTGAGGTCGACCGACACGTCTTTAAAGTCATCTCTGAATTGTAGTGGCCTCTCATGATCTTCGTTGGTGGCATCTCCTACTTGCAAGCTTGGCGCTGGCCGTGGCATTGAATCAAACTCGTCGCTCGACTTTCGTTTCCGAGGCATGCCCGCAGCCGTTTATCTTCAATGCTGAATATTCTGTATGAACTGGACGTAAGTTGTAGCAGAGATGGGCTTGTTGTGCTGATGTCGGTGTAGCAGCAAGGTATATAAAGAATCACAGCATAGCGAGCTTGGGGCAGAAGGTATGTCAGGTTGACTTTCGCTCGAGGCAGGCTGAGCGGCAGTTGATGGACGAGAACATGGGAAGGAACCCCGTGCACGAGCAATACTAGCAGATTGTGAGGTGGAATATCTCAGATCGGTACCTTCTTAGCTGAGGTTCGACGGAACGAGGCGCTCGTCAAGCTGGAGCAGGCACTAACAACCACGACCATTGTAGCGACTTATTTCTATGCGAGCACACACTTTTCCCACGCTTATCGTCAACACACCCACTGAATAAAGGAGACGAGCAGAGGACGATGATTTATAGCACGGACGTCGCAAGAATCTGGCACTCGTCTGGATGCAATCTTGAGCGCACTGGAAGACATAATCACCCCAGGTTCAAAGATGTGCCTGAAGCTCTCCAACGTAGACGCTACGGCAGTAACTCATACTTAGAGAAATTCAAGAATGTCATTACCTAAAGTCAGCGGCACGCTGTAATGTTGTTGGTATCGAGCTGGAAAAGCAAACCCACAACGCATGTATGCATATTTGAGCTACGTAGCTGTTCTTCCTCCAAACCCGTCTCCGGTCAACCCGCTGGATTATCCTGCCAAAAGCCAGTTGAAGTGAGGAGCATAATAACAGGCATGAGATAGCATGGACATTTGCACAATAGAGCTGGATCGTTATTCCTCGACATGGATATCCACGGGCCAGCTGTGCAGTCTCATGCACGATTTGCATAAGAAACGCAAATAAGTGGACGGATGAAACACAAGTGCCGCCTACGACGGTGAAGCTTGCTCAACCCCCCCCCCCTCCCCGGTTCCATGTGTGTGGTGTTTCTTCACCGTCGTATTTCGAGTTTGCATATGCTGCATGCACAAGGGACGGGGAGCCAGCATTGCTTCCGCCGACGGATTCTGGAACGGAACTGTAAGTATCAACTGCACATGCAGGCGCTTGCGACCCTCCTCGGCTCTGGCCGAGGGTTACAGAAGGATTCGCGGCTGCTTCCCCCAGAAACCCTTGCACAGTGCCGCTCTCTTGCACTGATAATAAGCGAGTTTGGGTAGCAGGCGGCAGTCGTCGACCATGGCCCTGAGTGGAAGGTTTTCCTGCGGCGAGGGGGGGGGGGTCTCTGAATGAAACCCTACCATGGCCCGCGCCGCGGAATGTAACAGTGGAATAGCCGGCAGGGCATAAGGGCCCAATGGAGCGACATTGGGACGGCAGAGAAAGGCAACAGGCAGGGCAGCAATCGATCGCGCCATTATGCGGCGACTTTCAGCAGCCGTCCCGTCTTGTCCCGCATAGGCCGCCGGCACGCAGCCAAGCAGGGCACTTCGGCAGAAACCCTCAACGGCAGACAAGGGGGCAAGAGGATAAGGCAAGGCTGCAAGGGTGGCCTTTTTTTTTTTTTTTTCCCCTTCTTTCTTCCCTGACGATTGCTGCTGCTTCCAGGAAACCCTGGCGCCATCGACCGTGAATGTTGCAAGGCAGATGCCACTCCGTGCACACCCGGTCCTTACAAATGTAGGTGTCAGGGAAAAGAGTCTATCTAAATGAATGGCCCGTGCCTGGCTGTGACTCTTACGTACCACCAAGACTTGTTGTGACGATGTGTTGGCATTTCTCCATCCGTCGTGAACGGGAAATCCCTGCCTCCGAGCCCGTACACATTCATGCAAGGAGACTTGGAAGAGCAACATTTTCAAAACGGGTGGGGATTCAGCCCTGACAGAGAGGATGGCAGTTTCGGGCACCATGACGGATCTTTGGTTTTCTGTTTCGTCTGGGAGGGGTCGGTGGATGATCGTCCTTCTCCAGGATTCATTACTCAGATTGGCGGCATATTCTATGACAGCTCAACAGCAATGCAGATCAGTGACAGGGGGCTAGCTAATGAATCGAATCGGCAGGGCAATCCGTCCAGTCCAGCCTGCACAAGATGGCCACCTTCTGGCAGTCAGTCGCGGGACAAGGCACAGCCGGCTTAGCCAGAGCCAGGCCCGGATACCAGACATGGGACAAACAATTTTTCACGGCGCTCGTGCTCTGCCGAATCTTTTCGGAGGCTTACGCTGTGCTCCGTGCTTCAGGCCAGTGTTCCCCCCCCCCGGTTGCCCGGCCTCAGAGCAAGGACGGGTGCAGAGTGAAAACTTTTCCCTCTGGGCACTTGGACGCAACACGTATGCATGTCTCGATCCACAGACCACGGCCGAAGTCCAACGGCACACAAGCATGGGCTGGCTCACCAAGCACCGGGACGGAGCTATGCAAATCGGTCTCGGCTACGATGAAGCCAACTCTAGTTAGGGGTGGACGGGACATGGTCCGCGCCGCGGAAGTATCCTGGAGCTGGACGGTACAGGAGGCAGAGCGTGGCCTGGTCTGAACCACTGGTTGCTCCCAGGCAGACGTGCCGAATCGATGACATTGATGGTGCCTGGCCGGCAGCCTAGTCGCAGGGCGACGCAATGTCTCACAATTTGGCAGAAACAGCATGGGAATGTATCCCGCGGGCTCATGTCTTCACAGCAACGGCTGCGGCGCTTCTAGAATGTACGATCATGGCATGATGTGTCTCTCAAGGCGTGGGTTTTGGTTCGACACCGGTCTGACACTCTCCGAGAGACGGGTCAGCAACCACCAACCACAAACCCGGTGATGTAGCATCATTAAGGTAGCGTAGGTGTCTAGAGGTCTCGCAGAGACTGGAAACCCACACCCCAAATCGGTAGGTCCCCATGCGGGCACGGTAGGACCACGGCAAGAGACGATCAGTCAATTCTGCCGTGGGCTCCCACTTCCATGACACGTCAATGGGAGGGGTCGACAGCACGCACGCATGTATGGTTGCTGTGGGCTTGTCTTACTCGGACCGGTGCACCACAACCGAGATGTTCTATATTCCATGGTCCCGTTGACCGGTGAATGTCATGGCCAGCCATCCCGGTTTCAATTCGAGCTCATCAGGGTAACGCCCAATGCAGTATGCTGCTGTCACATATCGACGATATCGTGCAGGGAAACAACGGGACGCCCTAGACACTGCGGCTGCCGGTGGAGAATAAGGCGAAACCGGGGATGCTAACCATGGTGCTTAGTTTGGATAGTTGATACCTGCTCAAGCAAGGGGAGGGGAGTGCGTTGCGTCTGGTGGGAATCCAGAGCTGGGCTTTGCCCAGGCTCAGTCTCGACCATTGCTGTGTCGTCGACCGGCCGGCAACTTTGCCGCCTTGAACCGTAACGACCTAAAAAGATAACCCCCGTCTGTTGACGAAAGTTGCCGAAGTCTGTAGTCACTACGATGGCTGTGATGTGCAAAGGCGACCTAAATTGTGCGAATCCTACTGTGGTATATGAAGATGCTGCCGGATCCACAGCACGGTCCAAAAACAAGCTCTGCTGCATTGTTTGGAACAAAAAAAGAAATCCTGGCCAATCCGGCGCCCTGCCGGACTGGGTCCATTCGATTTCAGGCACGATCGTTAATGCCAGCACAGAAAGCCTGCTAGGGTCAAAAGGTCCCCTGTTCCCTGCACCAGCTCGGCAAGGGGAGATCCGGGCTAGACAAGGGGCCTTGAGGGCGAAAAGGGTTAATTGAAAGAAAAAAAGAAAGAAAAAGAAAAAGACAGGAGAAGAACACAAGGAGGAGGTGCGGGATAGAAGAAAAAGAAAAGGAAGAGCAAATTTTTCCAAACCGGTGAGATCGGATCGCCAAGGGCAACAAGAGAAGATCGATCAAGACAGGTAATATTTTCAGCTTCATTTTTCCCTCCCCCCCAGCAAGCCGACGTCTACCTACAGTACATCACTTGATAACAGGGAGGCAGTGCACTGATAGCATAGCCAATACTTGGCCAATCGCCAATATCCACTATACATCGAGTTGAATTTTCTCCGTACCTGGTAGCAGAAGAACCCGCAAGGCCATGGGTCATACAAACCCTTGCACAGTAACCAAGATTCCATCTGCTGCTACCCGCCCGATCCGTTGATCTGCAACTACGCGACGCACCACCGTCCTGTACCTCGGCCGTACCCTAGCTGGCCTTTGCTTATTCCTACAGGAGTGCACCTTCAATCGTGAAAGTTCTCGGCCCCTGAGACAGACAGGCGTTTTGTTCGTAATGTGTCTTTCGGCCCCCCCTCCCTCTCCTCTTCCCTGGGGATGCGTGGGTGGTCTGACCCTTTTCTTTCTTCTTTCTCTTTTTACTCTCCCTCAAGTAGACTTGCAATAGCACGTCATGCGGAAACGAATGGTGACAAGTGAAGCCCCAACAAAATCTGCTGCAACTCGGTTGTGCTCCCTCATCGGTTTCAGCCCACTGTAGTCGACGCACAGCCCAATCGCCATCTAAACTTTGGTTAAGCTATCAAGTGCATCGCGACGTCTGTCGGGTTTGACGGCTGTGCAAAGATACGCCGTTGGTTTCACAGCTGCTTGCTCATGGCTTACCTCAGCGGCAACAGCGGAGCTAGTACCTTATCTACCTACTACTATGTAAAAAGAAGGTTTCACGCAAAAAAGGGGCCCGCTTCCCCACACAGCCAACATCTCATCATGTGGCCTCCCTTATCCCACAAGGCGCGCGTCTCCACAGGCTTGGGGCTTGATCCCCAGTAGCACAGTGACAGCATTCATGATGCTATCATGACTCTAACATGATCCCAACAACCGCCCGCGGGTCTCTTACAGCACAAGGGAATTTCCAGAACGGGACAGAACCCGCGAACCTGAAGAAGGATTTCAGATCGATCGGGCAACCGAGCTATCCCGCAGGCCGCGGAGCTGGAGCACACCCTCTTCCTCTTCTCCTCGCTTGCTAGACCTGCCGACAGCACTCTGTTCGTCTTGGCCGTCCTTGGACCAGGGAACGGGTGGTTGATCACATACGCCCTGTACCATCCCCCTTCTCCGCCGATAACATCCAGCGAGCGCCATGCCCCGACGCGCGACGGCCACGGCGCTCTGAGCAGCCGAAACCGCTGCCTCTAGTGGCTCAGCTACAAGCTTGTAGTGCACACCATGTGTGGGCAGCCCTCCAATGTACGTGCACCCAACTAGCAGTCCCTTACTGGGTCTTCGCCACAGTGCGTAGTGTTAAGATGACAAACAGGTCGAGTCGCCTTCAGCCAGTCAGCTGGGCTGGCTGTGGCAGACCGGTGTGATGACCTACCTCCACGGTCAAGCCCCCTTGCACCCCGGGTGGCGGGGCACGAGGAGCAATGTCTTCAATCCCATATGGCAAAGAATTACGTCCTAGCTCCATCTCGGGCCACTGCTCTGGGCACCTGATGTGACCTGTTCAATTGCTCGGAGGACCAGTGGACCACAGCAAGCGCCTTCGGGCCGCCCCAAACGCCCGTTAAGCTTGGCCCGGTCTCTCGGTTTTCCCTGAACTCAAATGCCACGGCGGCCAACCGCCAAAGTCAATTTGCGTGCGGCATCGGCTGTCGTGCGTGGCTTAACGAAAGGGGAGGGGGCTTGGAGTCCTCGCTGTATTCCAGAATGCAGCGCTCGTGGCGTGGCTGCGCCTTGTAGATATTTGTTGTGAAATCGTTCGATTGCTCAAGTGGCCGCATCATGTGTTGTCGGCCAGCTTGGTCCGCCTATGTTTGCATGATGTGTACAAAATCACGTACGAGTCCCTGTGGTGGAACGCACCGTGGGTCCGTTTCTGAGAACCCGCCGTCGTCGCCGTGGGTCTGCTTGGGCTCTCCAGAAAAATTGTGCTGGGTGAATTATGCCCTTGTTATGGAAGCAGCCGTCATGTCGAAGCATGGGTGGAGACTCGTGGTGTGAGTAACAGCAACGTGATCGGAAATGGGTGCTTGCATCATTGTGTCGATGAGTCAATTCTCGTAGCTATCCTAGCATGAATCCCGCATGGATTCCATCCTTCAAAACGCCAATCTTGGTATCCTTCCCAATGTCTGCGCCAGCCTCAGATGGGCGGCCGACTGCTCACGCTTCGTAAGCTCCATGATAAATGCCTAATTGCAAACCCCCATGCTTGGGTTACATGTAACAAGTGTGTAAAATCAACTCCGCTCTGTGTGTGTTTGCGAGTATCATACCGCCAATCAGTTCGTCCATAGAACTCCTTGCCATCCCAGTACCCAGTGACAAACGGTGAGCCGTCCCACCAAGGGACGCACTCATGAACAAGAAAAAACAAACGAGACTTTTCCACATCTGACATGTTGTGCTCCGAAATAATGCCAATCTTGATACAACATATTAAAACAATCAAAAGGTAAAACAAGACGTCTGAAGTTGAGTGGTGTAGAATGTTCGTGGTATCTCGGTTGCCTAGCCGTGGCTGGTCGAGAGCGAAGCATGTAGCAAGGGTAAAGGGAAAAATCTTGCAAGAAGGCGTAGCTGATCAAACAGGGTATCTAGTACGAACGTCGTCGTTGCGTGCGAACTTGCTCAAAGGAAACGGCATATGCTTGTAGCTCCTTGCGAGCCTTCTCCGACAGCTGGCTCGCGTCGCCGGACGTCGAGGTGCTGTTGATGGAGCAGAGGCTGCTATATGAACTCGATGTGCTCAAGTGACGAGCAGGGGCGGAAGAGTACGAGTCGCGGGGGGTGGAGTATTTGCTGTGGTATTCGTGTGATGGAGATGCTTGGCCGTAGGGCTTTGCGTTGCTGAAGTCGTACGCGGGGGAGAGGTAGAACTTGGTGGGTGTAGCTTTCGTCGACGGTGACGAGCCCCATGAGGAAGGCTGGAATCCGGGAGAGCTGGCTTGCGAGCAAGGCACAGAGGCGGTTCTCTCGAAATCGGCAAGGCGGCAGGACTCGGAGCAGTAGGCGTTGTTGTCCACCTGTACCTGCTTGTCGCAGGCGAGGCAGAACTGGTGGGCCCAAGAATCGAGGAGCATTATGTCGGTTGTGAGAGTGTGCAGGCTTTTTGGTTGGTTGGTTAGAGAACGAGGTCGTCCTGGACGATCCAATATCTCTTCTAGTCGTGGGACTGATGTATGTCGACCAACAGGAGAGTCCTGATGTGTAAGGTACCGAACGAGGATGACAGCCACGGGCAGTGGGTGACTCAGAGGGCGAAGGGTGATGGCTTGCGTTCCTCTAGGATGAGTAGGGAATTGAGGGCAGGTGCTGTTGTTTATAAAGAAGAGGCAAGAAAAGTTGAGGAAAGTGCGAGGTGAGAGAAGTGAAGATAAGTCGTTGGAAGCATAAGACGAAAGGAGCTGTCCAGGTGTGGAGGGCGGCGGGCTGCATTCGTTATGTATACGGCCAGCGCTGGCACAGCCCGTAGCCATTGCTGCAGGTCCAACCCAGAACAGCATGGGGAACATCGAGCACGAAGCAAGTACCTGACGGGCGAGTTTCTGGTGAAGAGTACTTCAGGCACTAGGATCGAACGTGCAGTTGCACCACCATGAGGAGCGACCGGGGTCAGCGGGCGACCAGGCAGGCAGGTCAGTGGGCAACTGTGGGTCGAGTCCTGGCCCACTTATGCCCTGCAGCAGATAGCGCCGACCCAGGGGCGGGGGGGTGTCGACCAGAAAGAGCGAGAAGGAGGGCGCGCATCAAGAGAGGGGCATGGGATGGATGGGCGAGTGGAATTGTGGACCCGCATGGCACCATAGTACAGTACTAGTGGGCGATGATGGCAGGCCATGGCACAATTTTTAACCCTTCTTGCTCAGCTCACATCAGGCCATGCACATTTGTGCGCCAAAGAAGAGGCGCTCACGGATGTAGGTGGCTGCAGAAAGTCCAGACCTGATGAGGCGTTCTCTAGGCGGCCTGCCAACCCAGAGGCCCTTTTCCCCCAGGTTCGTGGCCTGCGTTGGAATTGCGCCTTTATTTTACACTTGATGAGCCCATCGTCAGCTTTTCCAGCCAAGAAAAATTTTTCATTCAGCCCGTAAGCGGTTTTGGATCACTGATCAACCGTGATCGAGGAGGTGACTCAGGCTGGGGATCTTGACCCTTGGCAGAGACTCTCGTTCAGGCTTAGCAGCCCTGGCAGCCTGCGCTCTGGGGAGGGGGGAGAGGTACCTTGCATTGCACCATTTCTGTCTACAATGATGGGGATCAGCAAACAAAGTGTCGCGAAATATGACGGCCATCACGAAAGAGTTTTGGGACTCGACGACCAGTTGGAAATCTCTGCGAAACAGCCACAGCTGTCATCAACCGACTTCCGCAAGGGGTCCAACGCTAGAACGGCAACCATCAGGTTCAAGATCACGCATCAAGTGTAGCCTCTGGGGTGATGGGCGACTAGATGGTGCGCAAATCATCAGGCGATTTGTTCCAACTGAGTTACAGCTCAACACTCCACGAAGAAGATGTGGAATGGGGAAGTGGGCAGTTTTTCGCCCCTCTGCCACCCTCTCGCAGCAGTAGTGCACGTTCGAAAAGATGCAGAATTCTGCATCCACCTTGTGCATCGGGTATTAAGAGAACAGCGACCACGGCGGGACACAAGGGGTGTGGTGCCTGCACACAGGCAGGAGGCCAAGGTGGTGGTGTGCGGGCGGTTGCGAGACCGTCCCCCAGAGGTCACAAAAGACACAAGAGACACTTGACCCTCCTCAAACAGCGTATGATCGGTCAAGGCAGAGCCGTCCTACGGGGTTTAGTGAGATGCCTGGCGTTTCCTTTGGCGGCAGGTGACGCGCTTGCCAATGCACGCCAGGGGAAGGAGGACCATGCGTTTTGTGATTGCGTAAACCGTCTCGAAAAGGAGTCGACGATCAAGACACGACAGACAACAATAGCACAGAAGCGACCCCAAATGCAAATCCAAGAAGCGATGAGCCCGACACTCGTGCCCTCGTACGTCGACGTGCATCCCAAGCTACTGCAAAGGCAAGCCTGGGAGCCGGGGGGGACAGAGGCAGGAACAGAAACGATCGAGTGTACATGTCGACTAATCCTCAACTCTCAGCTCAGCTCGAGCCCAGGCCCCAATGCAAGCGCAGTCTGCCTCAGTTTCATTCCATCCTGCTGCACAGCACAGGCCAATCAAGCTCAGCCGGAGGCCGATCCAAGTCATCGAGAACGAGTTTTTTCTACATGCATCGGCCGACGCGCAGGCCCGCCGTCTCACCCTGCGCCGCAAGCTTCCCCAAGTAGAGGGTACCGTCGCCCGCTAACGCTGCCGTCGAGCTGCTGAGGCGGAGGTATTTGGACTAGCGGGCTGCACCGGTGCACCTACCGTAGGGCGTTCTGTGCTTTTGACGAACGTCCTCCAACTTGCTTAGACGTGCGTGTACAGCAAGGGCTTGATGTTCCAGCGAGATCTTCCAGGGCAGGAAAACACTACGGGCAGGCCGGACCTGGGGCACGCCCTTTTTAGCTGCTAGGTCTCTGCAATGTCTTTGTCGTACCGACCGAGCTCGTCGCGGCTGCTTGGTCCATCCTCGTGGCGACGAACCATCAAGGACTAGGTCCGTGGGCTTTGACAAAACGAAAAGGCTGGGGTGCAAATGCCGTGATAGGACCTGCCGACCAACCAGGCCCAAGTCAGACTAGCCCGGCGCTGACTAGCCTCGTCATCCTAGCCCTGTATCGGATTAGCCGCCATCAATTGCCATCCCCACAAGATGCAAAGCCTGCCTGCCTGTCGAGCATAATTAATCACAATTGAACCCAACATGGCGCCAGACTCAGTATCACATATCCGAGTGTTATGTCGCCATGTCCGACGTATACAAGATTCTCAACTCTCTGTATACGTCGACCCTTGCAGACCCATTATAACGCATTCGTGACTTGAAACACTAGGCGTCGTCTGATGATATCAGCAAGGCGCTTCTCGGGACGCTGGATTCAAAGCCCAGCGTCTGACGAAGCACTGTCGGCTACGACGCAACGCAAGGCTGGATGGTTGACATGGAATGAAAATGATATCTCATACGCATCATAATTGCCGCTGATCAGCGTTCGACGCACCTTTGATGGGATGGGTGTCATTGGGAGTTACGATAAACGAAGGCCCTAATGGCAGATCCCCGTCCATCCCATGAAGCCGCACCACTCTGGATGCTGCTGATCATCACACGCTGATTTGCACTGCGACGCACTCCCTCACGGACTGCACTCCCAGTCCAATGACGCCGCTGCGTCTGTTGCCTGTGCCGGTACGGATACCATCTTCGTTGTCTTTCGGCGACAGACAGTCCAGGCCATGCTAGGCACTTGTTTTGACGATGCGTGAGAGCTACTCCTGGCCTTCGTCGTTTCAAGCGGTTGCGTGGCCTTTCTCTAGAGCCAAGGGACCTGCGGCGGCTATCAGCCAACAGGACACGATCCCAAAATGTCAGTGCAACAAACTCTCCGGCCGCCCACATCCACAACCCGCTACAGGGTACAATTTCCGGGAGCGTGCAAAGTGGACATTGATCTGGGATGCTACTCACTGCGACTGCCCGGATGAAGTTCGACCCAGTTTGGCACAGGCTGCCTGACCAACTGCACAAGACAAAACGCCAATCCTTTTGTGGCTGGCGGATCCCCCTTGTCTGGTCGGTGTTGGTGCAACCTGGATGGTCGGCCTGTCCCAAAGTATGGGGAAGTCGTCAAATTCCTTTTCGCTAGTCTCGCCAACCCCGACCAGGCAAGCTGACAGCTTTGCCGTACGACCTGATTAGACGCCAGTGACGAAGGCAACCACAGCACCGACAGGCCTGGGAGGTCATGGCCCGTCACACTTGGTGTCATTCGTTCCATCATATCGAGCCTGGTGGTGCCGTGGTATGCAAGCACTGCTCGTGGCATCGTGCTGCAGAGAGACAGACAGTGGACAGGGAGGATCAAACTTACCCCAGGTCTCCAGTCTTTGCCGGTCATGCTGCAAGCTTGGCTTCCTTTTCGACGGCTGGGCTAACGTCCTTTCAGGTTAGGCCTCGCTGTGGATCATCCCCAGGCGCACGCCATGCTCTTTCGGATTTCACTTGCATCTCCCTGCATGGATCCCCTTGGCGAATTGCAGTTGTGGATTCCCCCCCCCCCCTCCATTCTCACTGACTTCCTCCATCGCAGCTGTCTTGGCTGGGTAGCATCCACCATCGCCACCTGACCATGCGTGTCGAGATAACCTACGCGTAGGAGCTTCTCCTGCTCCATAACCGCGCGCCGTCCCTCTACTAGTGTGCACGAGATCCGGGGCGGTGGGGGGGGCACGCTGTTGCCGTGGGTCGTTGCAGTGCTCCTTATCAAAGACATGCCCGCCTCAGGGCTCGCCGCACCTGAGCATGTTTGCCAGGTTTTATGTCATTCGTGATACGCACATGGTTCGAGAGTCGGCACCGCATGGTCTTGACCCCTCATGTTTCTGAGCACAAGTCGTCTTTGGGGAGGGGGGGGATGCACTAGAGCAATCTGGTGTGGTCTGCCTACCTGAGGGATAGTACGACTGCCCAGGTAATGTGCAGCCAAGCTTGCCACTCATCAGTCTGCTCGCACTTTTGGCAAGGGGCACGATGAGACACATTGGATGCCATCCATGAACGCCATGGTTGGTTCGTGCGTCAGGGCGACGTCTTCTGGCAGCTGCAACGCATCCTCGAGTGGTCGTTGACGAGTCAAGCCCATGAGATTGCGGATAACGGCAGCCCTTCGGGTCACCAATCATGTCATAGGAAGGCAATCTGAGCCACGATGGACGCGGGGTATCGCGAGAAAGGGGCAATGGCCGTTCTAGGGATTAGCACCGCAGCCAAAGCGGCGGACGGTGCATGGCTAGTCTTGGCCCCGTTGCCAGTTACCCGAGTGCAAGTTACGGCCGGCAATCCAACTCCAGCTGGTGGGGGTTCGCTGGCTTTGTTGGTTTGGTGTGCGGCAATAATAAGGGCGAGCCTGGCTTTCGTCAACGTGCATGGCTCAAACGACGGGCGCGTTGGTGATTGGCAGGATGGGAGACCATCGTGGTGTTGTCCGATGCCCCGAGCCCGCGCTGCGCATCGAATGTCACCACCCTTCCCAGCACCCTAAACCTCCATACATTGAGAACCCTGGGCTAGATCAAGCACAAGGTGGGACTCTAACCGACACGGGGCCGCTGCTCGGCAAGTATCTTGGCATGCAGTGCCATCATGGTGCTCGTCCGCCATGCAACTTCGCATCATACCACCAACTCTCGAACCACCACGCTCGAATACCACCTTGGTATTTGCCTCGTTGCTCTTACAGCGTCGGCCAATGACAAAACAAGGGGGGGTGTTGGTTGTTGCTAGGGGGGGGGGGATGCACGTATGGTTGCAGGAGGCGAAGCTGCTGTCTCAAAGCGCGGCCCGCGAGATCAGCGACGTGCGCTCTTTCGGCACTTCACTTCTTGGTCCGTCAGAAAGAGCGAGTGGACGTTCCCTTGCCCGTCAGGATATCATGGCGTTGCAGTCTTTGCGGGACCCCTGGCCTGCAACAACGTGCCAACTCGGGGATTTGCGTCGGCTAGTTAAACTATAACGCCCACATTAAGGAGAGGGAGAGAGAGGGAGTGGAAGAGTGGAAGAGAGAAATTTTCCCTGCTTATCAGACGAGCCGAGGATTAATCAAATGGTACAACGAATGGGATGGCGCAACCCGCTGCACGATGCTATTCCCGTGGCCTTCTCCACTCCGTCGGAGAACCCCCACGCACGACCCTGTCCTGCCTCTCCACATCATGCGTCTGTTCTTGATAGTAGGCACGGATGGTGCGCTCTGATGTTTGTGGAGATGGGCTGGAGTGATTGTCAATATTGCGCCTGGCGGAGCACAAACCGGCCGAGATTCAGAGACCTTATCCAAGCAGCACGACCGGCCAAGTCGCTTAGGTTCGGCTACCTTGACGAAGCATTGATAAAGCGAAGATCGTCAGCGGCATCCATGTTTACACCATGGCCGTCGTACTACGTAGAGCTTCATGGGGGACGCTTAACGACATTCAATGTTCGCTGGGAAAGGGAGGGAAAAAAATGATTGATGTGAAGGATGCAGGTCTCGATGGGGCAGGCGTTTCGTCGACGAACTGGGATGAAACCCTGTCCCTCAACCAGGAACTCCTCGCCCTGGCCTGTCGAGATCTTGTGTTTTCGCGAAAGCAGGATTCTGATTACTTCCCAGGTTCATCCTTGCCTTGACTGCCGAAGTCCCTGCCTGCCACAGCCGAAGCCACTTGGTCAAGGGTCGCTCGTCTATCAAGCCAGATTCAGAATGGAAAGACATGACTGCTTTCTTCATGACGCGCCTGTAGAAGGGATACAGGTGGTGCTGCTTCCATCTGTCCGTCGTGTTCGAAGGCTTTGGTGCAAAGGTGCGGTTTGGTGGTTGCGAACCTGCATATACGTCGGCTTCATGATTGTCCAGATTTGAAGAGTCTGAATCCACCGTGTATGGAGGCGGGGCCTGGCAGTACTTGGCCTATATTGCTCGTGATGTCTCAGACTGACACGACTTGTGCTACGCATTCATCTATGCATCGTAGGCCGCTGTATCGTCTAATGTCTAACGATATTAGAGTCGTCAGTCACGCATTTTGATAAGACACAGGCTGGTACAGGGTAGGGTTGCCTTTCCCGACGGTCTCGGCAGTTCATTCAAAGACTGCATGAACCTGTTCCTTGTCCGAGGCCTACATATGGCAGTCGAAATATCCTTATTTTGTCTTCTTCTTTGTTTGGGGGGGGGGTTATAATTTCCCCCAATACACCAGCTGCGGCGGAGCGACCGAGTGAGGCTTGACCTCTATCCTGGCCCCAGAAGAGATAACCTACATGGTTGGTGTTGAGAGGCTTTTGGCCGACGCCCTTTGCGCCGCGATGCATTACTACCGCAGACTGTCACGAGTGGTATCATTTACTTGAAACCCGCACACCAGGCTTGCGCACCAGGTTCAACATCCAGGGTAATGGACTTCCCAGGTTCACGATTTGTATGACGGGTTTCATGGGTACGTTTTATATGCACACGGCTCCCCTTCACATCCTAGACATGCATACCTCTATTTGACAGTTCCACCACCCATGCGGTATAGATTTATATGCGACAAAGATCATGCGGCGTGTCGTCCGTTTCTACCTGAGAGTAACAAGTTCCTCGGCACTGGTGGGATGGATGGCCACGCAGCTGTCGAAGTCAGCCTTGGTAGCGCCCATCTTGATGGCGACACCGAAGCCCTGAAGCATCTCTCCGCTGCCCAGTCCCAGGATGTGTAGACCGACGACCTTCTCCTCCGGGCCGGTGACGATCAACTTGTAGCTCGTCGGGCCCTTGTGCTCAGGCTCCATCATGGCGTAGTACATGGCCGTGAAGCTGGTTTTGTAAACCTTGATGTTGTCCTTGCCGTACTTCTCAACCGCCTGGGGCTCCGTCAGGCCGATGCTGCCCACCTCGGGGTGCGAAAAGACGACCGAGGGGATGTTGTCGTAGTTCAGCTTTCGCGTGGAGAACTCTGCCGGGCCAAAGAGCCTCTCCGCCAGCCGCCTGCCGGCCGCGATGGCCACGGGCGTCAGCTCGGCCTGGCCGGTGACGTCGCCCAGCGCGTAGATGTTGTCGACGCTGGTGTTCTGGTACTCGTCCACGACGATGTGGCCCTTGTCGTCGAGCTTGACGCCGGCCTCTTCCAGGCCAATGCCCTTTGTCTCCGGAGTTCGGCCCACGGCCCAAATCAGGTGGTCCACTTCTGTGACGGTCGTCTCGCTGCCGCTGGCATCCTTGTACGTAACGTCCAGCTTGCCGTCTGATCTCTTCTCTATCTTGGTGGCGGTTGATTGCTTGTGCAGCTTCACGCCGAGTCTCTCGTACTCCTTGGTGACCGTCTCCTGGATCATGGGGTCGAAGTTCCTCAGGAAAGTATTATGACGAATCAACAGATGCGTCTCAGTTCCCAGCGCGTTGAACATGCCGGCAAACTCGACCGCGATGTAGCCTGCGCCAACAATGGCGACCTTCTTGGGCTGCTTGTCGATGTCGAAGAAGCCGTCGCTGTTGATGCCAAGTTCCGCGCCGGGGATCGGGGGCGGCGCGGTGGGCTTGCCGCCGACCGCGACGAGGATCTTCTTGGCCTTGACGACAACCTTGGAGCCGTCATCGAGGGTCACCTCGACCTCGTCCTTGGAGAGCAGCCTTGCCCAACCGTGCAGGTACTCGACCTTGTCCTTGTTGAGATTGCGCTCGTATATGCCATTGAGCCGCTGAACATAGGCATCTCGCTTGTGCTTGAAAGTCGTCCAGTCGAACGGCGCCGTCTGCTCGACGGAGAAGCCGTATGCTTTGGAGTCGTGGATGGCCTCGGCGATGGCGGCGGCGTTAAAAGTCACCTTCTTGGGAACGCATCTAGGTGAAGCATCATGTCAGCTTCGGGTCAAACAGAAGATAGACATGGCAAGACAGGGGAGAGAGAAAGACGGGGAGGGGGAGGGGGCGGACATACCCCACGTTGACGCAGGTTCCTCCAAGCCTCTTGTTCTCCACGATCATGGCGTTGGCCCCGAACCTATTGCTGGCCGCGCGGGCAGAGCCCAGGCCTCCGCTGCCGCCGCCTATGACTAGATAGTCCGTTTCCTTGTGAATGGGAGCCATCTTTTGCAGATAAGGCGAACTGGACAGGTGCCGTTGCACAAGAAAAACCCGCGATACAGAAGCTGTCGCCGCGCTCAGAGTCTGTGGACGTCGCGCAAAAAAGGCGAAGGGGGTCATGGAGGGACTTTTTGCACCGTGAAAACGACGAGCAAAGCTGGCACGCAAATATATATACCGGACCCTGCCTTGCAAATACGGTAGGCAGCTAAGCTGTGTTTCCTGCTGCCAAAGTGGGCTGCATATACGACCGGCGATTGCGTCAAAGAAGTTTGATAGGGCCGAGGTAAGGGAGGGTAAGCTTAGGAATCAGAAACTAATCCAAATCACTGCCCATATTACTAGCCACATGCATTCGTATTAGCACGTCGGAGCCGGGCCCGGCAACGGCAACGGCAAAGCCACCACTTGTTCGGACGAACTAGGTTGCCCCTAGTCAAGGGCCATGACGTCGACAAAGCGAGACAGCCGTCAAGCAGCAGCAGCAGCAGCAGCAGCTACAGCTTTTTGTAATTCATATGCGGGCGAACGTAGCATTGAGATGGAATCAACATGCTGGGTGCGTGCAGGCGGGCACTATCGACAAGAGTGGATGCGCCCTGCACAAGCGAGGTGACTAAGCCAAGACTACTTCTGCACGACTAGCTAAACGGGGCCGAGACGGCTATTTTCGCACGTGCAGTAGCTCGTGTTCAAGTATCCCCAGGGTACCGCTGCCCAACCTCCACAGTTCCTCAGCAGCTTGGCCTAGCAACACCAGCCCCCCCGAGGCTGACGATGTCCACTACTGACTGCCCTCTACGCATCTGGCTCCCCGACGCCTCCCATCGACTGCCGCCACCACCGACGCCAACCGCTTAATTCCCAGCAAACGGGCAGAACCAACGGGGCCAAAGTGGCAACTCAACGGTCGCTCGCATAACATAGCCTTTGATCGGCCTGTACAATTTCCGTCCTCCGCAATCCAGCAGCGTCTTGAGCTACCATCTCGAGGCTCGTATGTCACCATGTCGGCCGACGCTGGCATCGAATCCTGTACGACCCCCCACTTGACGCCCCGAGCTGCACCATCTCGTGATCTTGCTGGAGCTGACGCGTGATGTAGCTGCGCCGAATCTAAACTTGGGCCCCGAGGAGAAACGTGTCTATGGCCAACTCTTCCGGCACGCAGATTCCGAGGGTGTTGGTGTCGTCACGGGCGAAGTAGCCGTCAAATTCTTCGAAAAGACGCGCCTTGATTCTCGGGTCCTGGGAGAGGTGAGTAGCCTCAGCTCCGCGGCCATCTGCGACCCCATCTAACTGGTCTCGTCACCTGCAACAGATTTGGCAGATAGCCGACAAGGAGAATCGAGGATTCTTGACCCCGGCAGGCTTCGGCATCGTCTTGCGCCTCATCGGCCACGCCCAGGCCGGCCGAGAACCAACCCCGGAGCTGGCCTTGCAGCGAGGCCCGATTCCTCGATTCGATGGTTTCGTCCCTACCGCGGGTCCGGTGCCTGCACAAGCACCTCTCCAATCCCAGACGACCGGCGGCGCCCTCCGCGTTCCTCCTCTGACTCCCGAAAAGGTGGCTCAATACTCAAGCCTCTTCGAACGTCAACCTTTACAAAATGGCCTGCTGCCAGGGGATCAGGCGAGGCAGATCTTCGACAAGTCTGGCTTGTCGAATGACGTCCTGGGCAAGATCTGGGAGCTGTCGGACACGGAGCAGCGGGGCGCCCTTGTTCAGACCGAGTTCGTGATCGCTATGCATCTTCTTACCTCGATGAAATCCAGGACTCTGCAAGCTTTGCCAAATGTTCTCCCGGCGGCCCTCTACGAAGCCGCAACATTGCGCGGCGCGGCGCCACGACAGTCACCGCACAGCACGGGCATGGCCCCAATTCCTCGACAAATGAGCGGTGCTTCGCAGCCTCGTACCTCAAGCCCGCTCGGAGGAGGCTTCCCGCACATGGCTCCTCAAAGCACTGGTGGTGACTGGGCCGTGACCCCCGTAGACAAGGCTCGATTCGACCAGATCTATACCGACCTGGACAAGACGAACAAGGGATACATCACCGGGGAGGAGGCTGTTCCGTTTCTGAGCAAATCCGAGCTTCCCGAAGACACCCTTGCTCAGATTTGGGATTTCGCCGATTTTGCCGGCCAGGGTCAGCTCACGCGCGAAGGCTTCGCTGTGGCCATGTACTTGATAAGACAGCTACGGAGCAGCAGATCAACGACGCTACCAAGCACCTTGCCGCCCAACCTGATCCCTCCCAGCGTGCGTGCCCAGCAGAGCCGGTCGCAAACCGGGACCCCGACCTTTGAACCACCAAAGCCTGCCCCTCCCCCTCCTGTCAAATCAGCTCTCGATGATTTGTTCGGCTTGGAATCAACCTCGTCGAGCCCTTTACCGGCGGCTACCCACGTGCCGCCTCAAGCTCTGTCCAGCATGTCTACGGGAGGATCAGCTGCCAACGACCCCTTTGCGGGTGGCTCCAGCGCTCTCGCACCCTCTTCGCCGGGACGACCATCGACAACATTCAAACAATTTGTTCCTTCTTCTTCCTTTGGTAGAGGGCTCACAAGTCAGTCAACCGGTGACCAAACGGCTGCTTCACCCCTGCAAGCGTCCGTCTCGGAGGACCTCCTGGCGGACAACGATCCGGAGGCCAGCAAGAAGATCACAGCCGAGACCACCGAGCTTGCCAACCTCTCTAGCCAGATCGGCACCTTGTCTAAGCAGATGCAGGATGTCCAAACAAAGCGCACGGCCACCCAGAACGAACTGAACCAAACCAACTCGCAGAAGCAGAACTTTGAGCAACGTCTGGCTCAGCTGCGCACGCTGTACGAGAAGGAAGCTCAAGACACCCATGCGCTGGAGGAGCAGCTCAGAAATTCTCGCAACGACACGAAGAAGCTCCAAGGCGAATGCTTGAACCTGGAAGGCCAGTACAAGGATATTCAGACTCAGCACCAGCAGGTTCTATTGGCGCTGCAAGCGGATCAACAAGAGAACGCCAACCTCAGGGAGAGCATCCGGAAGGTGAACGGGGAAATTGCCCAACTCAAGCCTCAGATCGAGAAGCTCAAGTCCGAGGCAAGGCAGCAGAAGGGTCTTGTTGCCATCAACAAGAAGCAGCTTTCCACGACCGAAGGAGAGCGAGACAAGCTGAGGAATGAGGCCGACGACCTGACCAAGAGCAACGCCGACTTGGCCCGCCAGATCGAGACCAGCTCGCCGGCATCAAACACGGAACCGGTTGTTAGTCCCGCAGGCTCTACTGCAAGTGGTAACAATCCTTTCTTCAAGCGATCTGCGAGCACCGATATCATGGGTGCCTTTGCTTCCCCGCCCCCGAGAAACTTCTCCGACAGGTCTTTCGACGAGGTCTTTGGTCCATCCTTCACTGCTCCATCGGCCAGCACCCCTCCGCCAACCACTTCCTTCAGGCAGGCGAATGCAGAGACAGCATCCATCGGATCATTCTCTACTCCTCCGGCATCAAGCCCCGTTTTGAGTCGTCAGGGCACCTTGGCTGCAGAGCCTCCCGCTCCTCCCGAATCGAGACAGCTCACGCCTAGCATACTGCCCTTGGCCGACCCCAGCGGCTCGCTGTCCACCTCCCGGCAAGGATCGCCCGCCACCTCTCGCGCTGAGGCTGCCGGGGGCGACGAGACTCCCGGGGCTGCCAATGCGGCCGCTGTGCCCGGTGCTTTCCCCGGCGACGAACCCGAGAAGAGTGAAATATCTACCCCTGGCTTTGTGGCACCGGTTCCGGCGGCATCGGCCTCTCCCGAGGGTATCTCGAAGGCGGCTGAGCCTCAGCAAGGGCCAGCACCAGGCACTTCGCAGGCATTTGGCGACGTGGGACAAGATGAGGCCAAGGCCAAGGCCGACTTCGACAATGCCTTTGCCGCTTTTACCACAGCGAACAAGAGCCAGACCGGATTGGGTTCCGATAACAACGGACCTTCTTCAAAATTCAGCCGGGAATTCCCCCCAATCTCGGAATTGGAGCGCGACGATGATTCCGACTCTAGCAGCGACGACGCCGGCTTTGACGACGACTTCTCGCCTGTCGCAGCAGCAGCGCAACCGCCAGCCTTCACGGTGCAACGCACAAACGATGCGCCCTCTCCAGCCCCCGCCTCTCCTCCTCCTCCTCCCATGAGTGCCACAACTGCACCTGCAGTACCCGCTAAAGAGCCAGCTAGTCCTCCACTAACCGATCGAGTGTAAGTCTTTCTGCCAATCGTGGAGGCTGCAAATAATCTAATGTTACACCGTCTGTCCAGTCCCGAAGAGCCGCCGGCAGCTGCAGGAACAGGTAGCCTTCCGTCAGAGCCGCGTCCTACAACTGTTGATGATATCTTCGGCTCTGCTGCAACCGGACAGGCTCCCACTACCGGTCAACCAGTTCCGTCAGAGCCGCCGACCAAAGGTGCCTTTGACGACGATGACGATTTTGAGGGGCTAGAAGATGCAAAGGAGGGCTCAGCAGATGATGACTTTGCGAACATCTCCAGGTCTGGGCTTGACGACTACAACCCGGTGTTCGACAGCAGCCCTCCAGCTAGCCAGGCCAAGACGGAGTCCACAGTCTTTGGAAACGAGAGCGGCTTCGACTTCATCTCATCCACATCAGCAACCGGCGCCAATGCCCCGTCTAGCGGAAACCAGCAGAAGGCGACAGCCGACTCACACGACTGGGACGCCATCTTCTCAGGCTTTGATACGCCCACGGCGGCCACGGCGCAGACCACGCAGCCGGCGCAGCCTGCATCCGTCGAGACACCTACAATCAACGCTCCGGCAGCCCCGGCCGCTGGTACCGAGAACCGGCCTTCCCTGACGGGACGCGCCCTTACCACGGAGGGCGAGCACGACGATCCCATCTTGAAGCACCTCACAGGCATGGGCTACTCGCGGACAGATGCACTGGCTGCGCTTGAGAAATACGACTATAATCTTGAAAGGGTATGTTCTCTCCAACTGCTGATTCTCCGGTTCCCTGGCTAATATGATCATCAGGCGGCAAACTATTTGGCAAGCCAATCATAATCACCCAGGAGGATGTTCCCACATGTATGCATTTAACCCTGCTGCTTGTATTTTAGAAAGCATGTTTGCATCACCCGTCGTCCTTGCACCCATCCATAGCACTATCTTCTTTCATAGTATTCCCGCGGCGGCAAGGAACAGGCTGCATTGGATCAGCCTGCCCTCTTCTTCCCCCTGTTATCGTACTGTNCCCACCAACCCTGACTATTTTTATTTTAAAAAATTTCCCAACCGACGAGATGTGATGCAGAATGGTGTGTCGGGGGAGTCGTGTTCCGTGTGAGAGCATATATATGCCCCGTACGCTGGAGTTGGCTGCTCGGTGCAAGCGGAGTATATAGTATAGTGATATTCTTGAATTCCAAATGTGACTCCCGACGCCAAGTCATTGGGACTATGATACAGACAAGAGCAATCTTGCGATGTCGACATTCATACGAAGTGTAAACAGACGGAACATGAGATAGATATTCTCGACAACTCTTGCTCGTTTCAACATGGTTTGCGCGCTGGTGGCACAGGCCTCTTTAATCGTCTTTCTATTTGATCTTGCCCATGATGGTTTCGGGACCCCTGACCACCTCGATCTGCGCAGCGCGTGCCTTGACAGCGTTGAGCATGCTCCTGTCGAAGTCGTCACGCGAGCGCAGGGTGGCCTCAACCCAGCCAATGTGCAGGTCCCAGTAGGCCTCCTTGAAGGCGGCAAAGGTGTCGGGCAGGGACTCGCGGTCGGCGGTGAGCAGGCCGAGGAAGGACTCTGTGACGCGCCAGGTCTGCTTGATGGAGGAGGCGACGGCCTGGTTGGGCAGGGCGTTGAAGTAGTCGAAGGCGACGGAGATGTCGTTGAAGAGCTTGTCCTGGAAGGGGTCGGCGCGGCGGAAGCGGGCGCCCTTGTTGCGGACCGAGGAGAGGTAGCGGACGAGCAGCTCGTCGGCGAGGATCTCGGTGAAGATGTCGACGAGGGAGTGGTGCAGGACCTGGCGGTAGTCGTTGACGTACTCGTCGAGCGTCACCACCATCTGCTTCATGGCGGTGCTGGTGTACCACTTGGGCGTGAAGAAGTCGGGCATGACGGCGCGGAAGTCGACGGCGAAGATGAGGTGGGCGAACTGGGTGATGCACCAGGTGCTGAAGTCGACGTAGCCGTCGCGCAGGGCGTCCATCTCGGGCCCCGCGCGCTCGAGGTACTGCGGCGTGACGTGCGGCTCGAACTTCTGCCGGAAGCTCGACAGGTAGGCCAGGCGGTTCTCGTCTTCGTTGTCGTCGACGCAGGCGATCTGGTCGTTGGCCGTGGCCACGAGCCAGTCCTGCAGCGTCTGGAAGCCCTCGAGCTCGGGCACCTTGCCGGCCTCGTAGCGCGCCGCCTCGTCCTCGAGCAGCCGCTGCCACGTCTGCTGGCGGTCGCGCAGCCGCAGGAACATGGCGTCGACGACGCCCTCGACCACGTCGGCCCGCTGCGACGTGTTGGCCGCCTCGACCTGCTCGCGCAGCATGCGCCACAGCGCCACGAGGTTCTTGGTCCGGAAGTAGCCGTACTCGTCCTGGTCCAGGTTGGAGCCCTCGACGTTGCGCTCGGCGAAGTCGCGCTTCTCCTGCACGAAGATGCGCTCGATCCACTCGTCGAGGAACTTGATGATGAGCTGCCGGAAGTCCCGCACCAGCTCCGCCTCGCGATTGTCGATGACGTGCGGCACGAGCTCGTCCTGGCGATATCCCATCTTGGCCATCTTCTTGTAGTACTTGTCGGGGAAGCTGATGATCTCGAGGTTGTGGGCGGAGCTGGCCTCCTCGCCGTCCACCATGCCGATCAGGAAATCGTGCATCAGCTGGTGATAGACGTCGGCGTACGTCTTGCCAATCTTCCACCTCTTGGGCATCAGGGGGGTCATGCCGATCTTGACGGCGTTGAGGTCGTTGAAGTACCACTTCATGATCTTCTCCAGCTTCGTGGGGTCGTCGAGGAACTCCTCCTTGGACTGCTCGAACTGCTGCTCCGCGCTGAGCCGGATGGCCTGGAGGAACTTGTCCTTGTAACCGCGCACCTTCTTGGCGCCGTCGGTGATGCTCTGGAACCTGGCGGCTATCTCCTTGTGGTCCTTGAGCGCCTCCTGCAGGGCCAGCACGCGCTGGTCGCTCTTCTCCTCGGCCTCGATGACCACGGCGAAGCGTACGACCAGGCCGTTGTTGTCGTTGACGACGAGGTTGATCAGGTTCATGGCCAGCAGCCCGACGTGCTCGTCGAACCAGTCAATGGTGTCGTCCAGCCGGGCAAAGTAGTCCTCGAGGGTGCTCTCCAGCCCGGGGTCCTCGGCTCTCCGGATCTGCTCCATGGCATCGTCACGGATATTTCGTAGCTGGGTAAGCTCGTAGTGGCACGGCAGCAGATTGGGCATGTTCTCCTTGTCCTCGTCGTCCTCCCGCAGCATGCTCTCCACAGTCTGCAGCCGCTCGTTGAAGGTTTCGAGGTTATGTCGCATCGTCTCCACGGCGCCGAAGTTGCGGTGAGCCTGCGACACCAAATTGATGCTCGCAAAGTCCTTGATCATATTCTGCGACTCGGAGCAGAGCTTGTCGATCTTCATCATCTCCTCCTTGATGGCCTGCACCGTCTTCTGCCCGTCGCTGAGGCCCGTCATGCCGGCCTGCGTCGTCTCGAGCTGCTCGCGGAGCCCGCCCCGCAGCTGGCCGTCGACGGCGCCCTTCTTGCGAGAGAACTCGAGCTTGAGCGCGGGTATCTTGTCGAGGTCCTCTGGGTGCCGCAGCAGCTCCGAGAGCTTGGGCAGTGGTCCGTCGTCCATGGCGGGGGAGGCGAAGCGTGTCGCGGTATGTCGGGGACCAAGGCAGCAGGCGCGAGTTATAGCCGGGCCTAGCGGACCATGATGCTGCGGACCGATAGGCGAATATGCTGCTGGCGTCGCTGGCGCTCAATTACGTGGATGGGTAGCTTGTTGATGTTCAAGTTGGCGAGGCGGCCTGGGTGGATGTTTGAGCTACCCTGGATGGGGCTGAAACAGAGGGGTCGGCCCCTGTAACCCCACCGCTAACCCACATCGTTGCCTGCCTCCTAGGTATGCCAAGGCTGGTCTGCTTCGCTTGTATACAGACACCTCCATGTTTATACGAAGTATCGTGTAGGTAGTGTCAGCCCATGCGCAGGTATGCCGTAGTCATCTGATGATTCTCAACCATTGAGGACGCTGCTTTCTTCGATATTCCTACATCACTCTACACTTACATTGTCGGCCATGTCCTAGCCCAAGACACTTCATGGTGCCCCTATCTTACGAGTCCTCTAGTCATCAGAATCACTATCCGTCCCTGAGCTACTTGTGGTATCATCGTCGTCATCGTCGTCGTCTTCCTCTCCGAAGCTCTGCTCGTCAATCACCTCCCCAGCCTCCAACCCGTCAGCAATCTGGAGCCCGCCGTTGTCGTCCCTATCCTCGGCGTCATCGTCGTTCTCCTCGTCACTGCTCTCCACCTCGCCTTCCTCTGCGTCTTCCTTCCCTTGCCTTTGCTTCTTGGGGGGCTGCCCTGCCGAAGGCCTGGCGTCGAGCTTGCGTTTCCGTCTCTCCTTTGAACTTTGCGTCGATACCTCTGAGCTTTCCACAAGCGTGCTCGGCAAGGTCTTTCCACCCGGTAGTACGTATATTGCGGGAAACTCCAAGACCGTGGTGCCGGGGAGTATGTCGCGAAGGCAAGCCTTTGGGCTGATCCTGGCCACCGTGTTCGGTGGGTTTGTTTTTGTGGGAAGCCTTGCTAGGAAGAATTGGTATTCGTGTTCGGCAACAGTCTCCCACTCGGATGGCCACAGGCTGACGATTGAGGTCTGGTGCTGTATCCACGTTGCTCTTGAGGGATCCTGCACAACACTTGTCCCTGCTCCCCAAGTTGAATCTCTCTGCTGGTGAAACTCGTACCCGCGGGCACCCCGACTCGCTCCCTTGAGTCGATTACCGGCCTTGGTTTCCTCGTCGAGCGCAGTAACGTAGGCCTCGTACAACGGCACCGTCTCCAGCACCTTCGAAAGCACTCTCTTGCAGGCAGGGCTCTGTTGCGTCGCCTGTCGCGAGTCTGGCTCCGTCTCGAGCGTCAGCCATTCCACTTGCCAATTAATGCAACCGGATTTCCTATGAAACGTCGTCTTGTTCTCCTTCTGCCTCGCCATGCCCCGGGGCATGTGATCGACCGTGATGCGCTGCTTCGCCAGCACCTTGGTCAGCAACGGCGGAAACGCACGCCCCTTGGCCTCCCGCAGCACCCTCGTGACCAACACTTTCTTCTTTCTACCGTCCCGGCCCTGCTTCCACTTCACCTCCTGCACGGTCAGCGGCCGCAACTCCTCCTCCTGCACGAGGGCCTTCTCGCCCACGACGACCTTCTCGGCACGCTCCCGCGCCAGCTCAATGCCGTGCAGGAAATTGTAGTCGTGATCGATGCCGGCGGGCGTGCGTAGCTTGGAGGGCGGGAGGTAGGCGGTCTGGTCGCGTTTGCCGCTGCATTCGGACCACGACTTGTGCTTCTTGATGCAGGAGAGGGAGCATGTTTGGATGGAGCAGCGAGGGCATTTGTACTTGGGCGTTGAGATATGACAGATGGCGCACAAGGACGTGAGCAACGGGTCCGCCATGGCCGGCCAGGGAACGCTGGACTGGTTACTCGAGGCGTGACCGAAGTGAATGGATCAAGCAGTCTTCCTCTCCTCCATTCCTCGAGTACCCGCCCAAAAGATCGCTGGAAACTTTCTTATCTTATCTTATCTAATCGGCCGCCCAAGTCTCGACGGCCACAATGGCGAGTCTGTCTGGCGCATTTCTGCCGAGGGTCGAAGCCGTTCGCTCTCTCTACGCATTTCACATTTGTAGCAGAACCCATATTATAATACTGATGACATCGGGCGCAAACGCTTCTTTGATTGCAACCCAGGCTATGGACGTTATTTTGACTTGGTAGGAAATCTCATGAAATGGAATCGGCTCGTCCCTGATTTCAACAAGGCTAATAAAGAATGATGAAGGAGAGTCAAGAAGATAAGAAGAGTTGATACAAAATGAACGCCGCCGTGGGATCCTTGCCCAAATCAATCAGACGCATCTCAAGGGGGGAATTAAATGGAAAGCCTTTGCTAAATGCACATGTGAACAGAAACGTCGCTGCAACCTTCAGAACCAATTATCCTCTCCCGTGGTCAACACAAAGTCGGCACCTTTACCGCGTGCCGCCAAGAGCACTGATCCTAGCGCCCGAAGGGCGGTGCATCAGGGTCTGGGAGTGCTTTGAAACGACGGTGGTCTCATTGGAGATACCCTCGTGGTCGCTTCGGTTGGCCTCATACTCCTCCTCGTCGTCCTCCATGATCTTAGTGGGGATATCGTCACGCATCCCGTACTGCTGGCTGGAGCGCTCCGGCGTTGTGGCAGTCGACGCATACGACATGGCTGTGCTGCTGCGGTTGGGAATCAGATCCGGAGTAGGGGGGATGCTCGAGGCCCGACCAGGCTGGAGCATGCTGTCCTCGCCCGCTTCGGACGTGGCGGCCGACTGTCCATCCTCACTTGCCGCACGAGAGAGGTTGCTGAGCCGGCGGCTATCTCGAAACTCGGCATCCTGTGCGAGCTGAAGACCCTCCACTGCAGCCTGGCACTGCTCGGCAATGTTGCGAACAATGTGCGCGATCGCATCCGTCTTGTCCTTTAGGTGACGATCAGCGACGTCGATGAAGCTTGATGCCGACATTCGCTTGGAGTTGCGAGTGGCCGTCTTCAAGGTGCTCTCGGCCTCCTCAGCCTCCAACTCATCATAGGCCGCCTCGATCTCGTTCACCAAGTCCTCGGGCTTGCTCATTGACTGAATAATGTGCTCCAAATGGTGGCTCTGTCCGCCAATAAGACTGCGTAGGTGAAGAACAACGCGGCGGGCTTCGTCGCGTTGTCGAGTGATGGTCGACGTGGTGTGCTGCAGCTGTGAAAGTTCCTTCTTGTTTCGCTTGCGCTCGCGCTCAAGTTCCTCGGCAATTTCTTGCTGGAGAACAAGTGCCTCGAGTGCATCGTCGCGCTGCTTCTCTGTACCAGTTAGGCGGACAGACATGCGAGCGTTGTCGTCCTTGTGCTGGTCGATGAGAACGGCCAGTCGGCGGTTCTCTCGCTTGTGACCCTCGATCTTCACCTTGAGGTCCTGAGTCTCCTTTGTGAGCTGCTCGGCAAAAGCCTGGAACTTGAGGAATTGTTGCTTCCAGCTTTCCAGCTCCTCCACCAAGTAGTTGTTGCGCTTTGTCACCTTGCCAAGCTCGGTATCCATGCGGCCCTTGAGGTTAATGAAGTCCTGCCAGGCCTCGAGCGCATCACGGGAGTACTGGTTTCTCTCGCGGACAATCTCATTCAGGTGACGCATGGACACCTTGGTCATGAGAGGTTTCTTCACTGAGCCGCCAAACACAGCCTTGATGCCGGTATTGCGTCCAAGCTTCTCGCAGACATGGTCCATAACGGCCATGACAGCATCCTGGTTCCACCACTCGGGATCTTGGATAGATTCAACCTCTCCACGCATGACAATGATCTGACCAGCCGGCACCAATTTGCCTCCACCATACGCTGATCGAAGATGCTGCGGAACACCAGAAGGTGTCACATCTCCCTCGAGAGCCTGGGTCAAGCGAGAGACGAACTTGTTACGCTGGTTCGGCGTCAAGGCGGTAGGAGGGCTGGAAGTGAGAACGAAGTTACGGTCAAGATCAACAACCAGAGCGTCGGTTGGGGCTGTGAAGAGCGAGCGGCACTCGGCGGTCACACCCAGGATATAAGGACCCGGCTCCTGCACGAGCTCATTGGCGTGACGAGCGTGCACGACTGGAACATACAGACCACTCCACTCATAAACTCGAACACAATAGCGGACCGTTTCGGCGGCCATGGTCAGCATGGCGGTGTAGTGGCTGACGAAAATGATGCGGCGCGTGGGAGAGATGGCGGCTTCAATAACGCCAACAATGTTGGGGATAGAGAGGCAGGTAAACAAGGGCCACATGGAAAAGTTCTGGAAGCCAGTGGGGGAGGAAGGGAATTGATAGCAAAGAGCATAATCCTTCATGTCGATGCGGACGAGGTCGTTCAGGCGTGGAGCAGGGAAGCTGAGAATGCGGGAGACCTCCTCGGCATGGAAAAGGTTGGTGGCCTTGTTCCAGTGAATCCACATGCCCCGGAGATAGTCTCCAAGGAGATTGTAGAGGGGGTATCGAGAAAGAAAAGACAAGCAATAAGGAATCCAGTAGGTCTCGTCTGGGTTATCATAGTAGTCAGACTCGGTGCGCTTGCGAAGATCACGGATCGTCTCCGCGCGCTTATCGTCAGCTCGAGACCATACGCGGAGGCAGATGCCGTAGAGAGTCTGGGAAGAGTCCTGCTGTAAAACGAAGGCATGGTGGACACAATGCGGCTGGCTGCGTCCGGTGCAAATCTCGACGTCATGGGGGAAGCACGCCTACAAACAGCGTGTTAGTAACGATTACTCAGGGAGACGGGAAAGGCAATGTCCGTACCCTCATAGCTGCGTGCAGCGCACGGGCAATCTCGTTATCCTGCTCGAGGCGAGGACTGCTACCGAGGATTTCAGGGAGCCAAAACTGGCCGACGGCGCCCTTCATGTGTCCAATCTTGCCCTGAGCTGGGGCAGGAGCCTTGACCCATTGCGAAGGCTCGCGGCCCACGCCGCAGACCATGTAGGCATGCGTCAGGGTCTTGGGTGTTCTTTGCTGGGGCTTCGTGTTGAGGGTCGAGGGAATCGGCTGGGTGATGCGCGAATGCAACGAAGAGGTACGGCTGGGAATCAGAAGGTTGTCGGTGCCGCCCTGGTCACGGGTGCTGGGCCGTCCATCGCCACGATCACTCGTGCGTGGACGGGTGAAGGAGGCGTGAGTGTTGAGCGAAGGAGCCATCTTGGTCGAGTCGTCGCTTGATGTTGCGAAGAGCTGTGTTGGTGAGGCCTAGAACAGGCGTTTGCCACGACCGGGCTTGGGGGCAGTTTCGGCTGCCGTTGCGTCAAATATCAACCAGGCAGTGCTCAGCAAAGCTTTCACGAGCCATTCGAAGATGAGGAAGTGGCCTGGGGAAGGTAGAGGAGAGGAGGACAAGAGAAGGAGAGGGAGGAGCAGAGACAAGCCGACTCAAGAGAGGCCTGGAGGGAGACTAAGGCAGGGTTGAAAGGGAGCTTGCCCGGGCGGCCTGCTAGCACGAGGGGTGACGGGCCAGGTAGGGCAAGGCGAAGTACTCGGTACCCGCCTCGGCGTTCGGGAAAGGTAGCTCTGCTGCCAGGTGAGGGTTGCCGGTACGGGCAGCTGAGTACCAGGCCGATGTTCAGTACAGCATGCTGCAGGCAGTTGGATGAAGCGAGCATCGTCTTAAGCGAGACACCACCGGGATTTTGGGGACGGGACTGGGGTCACGGAACAATGGGCCCAGAACCGGGACCTGTATGCAAGGTACCAGTACCTGGGTGTCGCTGCGGAGGTCCCTCTGGCAGCAGTGGGCCAAGGTCCCGCATGTGGGAAATGCGCACTGCTGCTTGACCACTTCGAGCTCTCCGGTACTTGGCTCGCGGTACCGATAACAAGCTGTAGATTGGGGGGGCTTGCAAGGGACACAGCCGTTTGGCTTTCTGCACCTTGATCACTGCCGCACAGGCCCCTTTTCCTCCTCTCTCTTTCTCCCAGCTTGGGGGCGCCACCTCTGCCAGTGGGCATGCGGACGAGGTCTGACCGTCCAACCTTCAAGGAGGAAAAGGGGGGGTGTGGCGTATCCGAACTCACGCGAAGAGGCGTTATCTCGTGTGCACGAATGGACTCGACAGAGACCTTATTAGCATGAGCCTTGGCAACGGTCGTGCTGCCTTGTCACAGCAGATTTCCTTTTGGCCTCTGGAGAATAAACGGCCGCAGTGCCATGTCGGCATTGGGTGCGACATGACCAACAGTTTGGTGAGCACAAACAAACCCCTGCCGTTTAATTCCATTTTTCAAGTCGGCCGTTAATCCCCTTGCTTCCGGCTCCAACGTGACCTCGTACCCGCCCGTACCTTGTCCACCCCCTTTTATTATTTCTCTTGAACCGCCATTGCTTTCTCTTTCTGTGTGTTTTCCCCCCTATTATCCGTAGGCTCGGCAGCCAAGCTCGGGCCCAAGTATTTTTGCTGGAGTGTATTGGTCAGCTGCCGGAGATGCAAAGCTGGCCCATCCCGGACCTGGGAAAGCCAGCAGAGACGGACGGGCATGCTGCAGAGAGGATCCATGCACTCGACGAAACTGTAGATCTGGTGGAGAGGGTGTCGGGCATATGCTGCGCGGATTATACTGCCAGAAACGTGGCAGGAGCATAGACTATCGGTTTGCTAACGAGAGGGAGCTGTGCGGCTTCTGGAGCGACCACGGGCAGTGCACCCACACCACAGTCGACACCAACTCCGAGAAAGATGAAGCACTATCGGCGGAAGCGGCCCCTGTCAGGGTGGTGTTGATGTCCCGCATTGGCCAATGGCCAGCTGCCAAAATGGCCATCCCGGTCACGGCCCCGTCGTGGGAAATTCGTTTCGAAATCATCCTTGTCCCTGATGGCCCCGATCATCCATCCCATCGTCTTTTCCCTCTTCCCTCCCCACCTCCTAGCTGCAGGTACATACATATTTCCAGGGGCACGCCGGCGACAGCAGCTGGAACGTCTGATTTCGCACCACCCAATCACGGGAGTACGGGCTGAAACCCCCATGGTCCATTGTTCCTCTGCCAGAGCCTGCGTCCACACCATGGAAGCCCACGATGGATCAATATCAGTCAGTTCCTGGGAATCACGCTTTGCAGGGCTCAGGGTCGGTCCGTAGTTGTCATATGGATCTCGTACTTATGGTAAAGGTAAATCTGTGACGCTAGGATTGCTTCACCTCGATCACCGGAACAGCCAAGAGCAATGCAAAATGCACTTTCAAGGTCAGGGTCTTTTTAAACAAAAAAAAAACACAGACAGAGGAGCGGCCACGACGGCGACTTTGCCCCACGGCGGCCTTTGGATGGGGGGAAAACATGTCATTTTTCGCTTGGTGCGGCCCAAACACAATGCAAGGGGCGCGAATACACGTACACGTACGGATACATGTAGCAGACAATCGCGCGCAACCCCGCCAACAACTGACTCGAGCCAACACGGACGAGTACGTTAGCCCGGGCGTCCGTTGTTATGCTGCGGGCGCCTTTGCAGACGGCTCACTCGACGTTGGCCCAATCAGCTCTTGATCATCGAACCATCAGCATCCTGAAGGACAATCCGACGATGATATCCTGCGAAAAGGCGCAGACCACGATGGGTGTTCGTACGGAGCTGTAGATCCGAGCCCCGTGTGCTGCCGTCAGCTAGCTGGCAGATCTCGTTTAGTTTTGGCAGATCATCTACTTGCAACTTGCCTAGGCCGTTGGGCTTGAACCTCTTTCGAAGGATGGGACGGTGTTTGCTCCGCCAACACTATCTAATAAGCAATCAAGCACCGGACCCGCGATCGTACCACAATATCCCTCGGCGAACCCCCTTCATCGGGGACCAAAGTAGCGCTGGAGATCATGGCTCCTTAGTCCATCCCTTATGCAGATGCTTTTCCAGCATGTTACCTTGAAATCCGAAACTTCTGCCATCAGCGTCCAATGGACAAGGTGCTGATGTGAAGCTCTTACATGCCTCTTCATCTCATGTCATCGCATCTCGCCTAGGCTTTGGTCTGGGCAGCATGTCGATCGGCAGGAGACATTATGCAACCTGTATCCACTGATTTGCTGCAGGCTGCCTTGCCTGGTTGAGATCATGCAAGACGTTGTCCGAGTCCCCTGCAGCAAACCTCGTTGTTACAGTAGCCTCCTGCCGTATCCCTGCCCTGCCCTGCCCTACCTTGTAGGATCGCAGCCTGTGCTGCTTTTCAAGGTCAAAGAGCCAATAATGACCAGCAACGAGAAACTCGACAAACATCTCAGCAGAGTGAGCAACCACGCGGAAAACGGCCTGCGGTACTCAGTAAAATGCATATAGCGAGGATCTGTAGTAGTCCCCTCCAGCCCTTGCAAGACTACACCGAGACATATCCACAGGTCCAGGGTTTCCGTCAGCCCAGGATATCCCCCATTGGTCCTTGGGCCAACGTAATTGATTCAACCTTGACTGCCTGTCTGCTCCTGTTTCATCAAGCGAGCCATCAGGTTTTGTTTGCTCCGCTGCAATCGTAGACGGGGCGGGTCCTGTTGAGCGAGCCTTGTGTGGGTCGATTTGAGATGATTCACAATGCCCGTGGCTGCCTTTAGAAACAACATCGCCAGCGGCGCTGGCACAGGAACAGGGACTTCCGACAATGCCGCCACTGCACGTGGATGGCTAGGAGCGTCCAGCTAGCACGTTTGACGCAATTTTTTCCGGACGTTATACATCAACACATATAGCCGCGTGGTTCCCCTACCCTGTGCCATCCGCTGGACCGTTGGTTGAGCATCTGTACGGTCCGTAGTCTTGCAGATCGTCCAGTCCAAAACATGCTTCTCGGCGGGCGTCTTGACAGAATGACATCCGGCAATGGTCTGCGGGCTTGTTTTGAAGTGAAAACAAAGCACAATGCAGGTCTGGTCAATCCGAGGCTCGAGGTGTCGCCTGCCGCGCATTGACTGTGACCGACAGGCATTGGAGTACGCTTTGACTCGCTTGTGGGTCATCGAGAGCAGCTTTTGTGCATATCCCGGCATAATAATGTACTTGTCTATAGAGTGCATGAGCATGTGGACGCTAGAAAGGACAATATTCCGCGTGCTACTGCATGCCATCGAGCCCAACCCTGTGCTATCTTTTCCCTGGGTATATGACAATGACGCGACGACAATGCTGGTGAAGACTTGCCTGTTTCTTGCCTTCACCGAGACTCTCACCCTGGAGCCTATGCGTATATAGAATGAGAATTGTCCGTGAGCGCCTTCCTCATTGGGTTAATTGACAGTCCGGTCTATCTCAACCAAAAACGATATGATATAGGCGCTTATGCCTGCTGAAGTCCGGTGCCGAGTGTCTCTAGATAACCGTCGCTTGATTTTGAGACATTTGCTCCATTGCCCCCTCCCCCTCTTTGGCGGGAAAGTGGTATAGGGTAGGTTGTGTGATGGGTGAACATCGAGTCGCTCGGATATGTCAACCCTATCCTGGGTTGACATCACCTTATCGTAAAAGAAAAGTACGAGAAGAAAATGAAGGAAAGGGAGAAGGAGAGAGAGAGAGTCATGTCTCTTAGAGTAAATTGTCCCCAATAGTCAATCAGGTTAACCACGAAGGACAAACGTGAACTGCCAAAGAAAAAAAAAGAAAGAAAACCCCCCCCCCCAAATTCAGGGCATCATTTCTATGGCACACTTCCTATTCATGTAGAATCGCCCGCGTTTCTAGTCCCAGGC
Organism: Stachybotrys chartarum; assembly: GCA_001021365.1. Taxonomy (NCBI): domain Eukaryota; kingdom Fungi; phylum Ascomycota; class Sordariomycetes; order Hypocreales; family Stachybotryaceae; genus Stachybotrys; species Stachybotrys chartarum. The sequence continues at coordinate 959,747 of LDEE01000004.1, forward strand.
CCCCCTTTGATAGAAACGGAAAGCAAATCACCGTGGGACACAACGCATGTGAAGATAACGCCGTCCCCGTCATGTACGGTAGCAACGCTGTGATTGCGAGCCCAGTTGCCTGCAACCCCTGCAGTGAGCTGGAAAGACCAGGGCAGCCCAGGCCGATCGGCTGACATGTGAATGTGGCTGGTGGGTGGGACTCGGGTCCGGGCCTTCTCCACTGCCTTTGTTCCTTGCGCACTCTTTCAACACCAAGCCGCCTGGCATCGTTCGGTATTGGCCGAGTCTTGACATGGCAGGCCCGTTTTTACGTGGAAACTCGTATATGCCGGGCCTCCTCGGTGTGTCGGTGGTGTTATCACGAGTCTTGATAACCTGATACCTGTCGTCAACATGCCGCGGCATCTGGCTCAAGCAGCCCGCAATGGTGCGTGGGCGGAGATGAGCGAGGTGCCGGTGCCCAGTCTTGCGGTGGTTTCCATGTGAGAGTGACTGCCGTCGCTTACACAGACCCGACGTTATCTGCACATCTCACAAGGATGCCTGCGCACCTGCAGTACAGCTAGCTTCATGCGTGTCCGCCTTGGGCGGTGCCGTGATAACATGCGGCCGCGGCCAATGACTGACGGTGCCGCCGACTCCCTGCCTTGCTGCGTGTTGCACAAACCGTTGAGTGGTACATGACGGAATGCCACCCACCTCTGAAAAGGATCTTACCACCCGAGTACTGTGAAACCAAGCCGAGGGCCAAAAGCACAAGCTCTTGGCCAACAGCGGAAAAGGCCTCGCGCGATAACACGTTCACAACTCTGTAGTTGCCTCATCGCCGACCGCCTCCGTTTCCTCAGCTGCTCGGCCTTGGATTGGTTGGGCCTCGAGATCCGTACGGAGCCCCCCCTTCGACGTAGTTTAGTGGACCAGAACCCAGGATCAGGGGGTTCTATCCGCTGGCCGCCTTGGTGCTGGGTTGGGCTCGGTGGGACCAAATCGACTTTCACATGCCACCAGTCTAGCTGCGCTGGAATGGTGCAGAAAATTCCGTTGAGCTAAGTCTTGTGGCTGGAACCTTCGATGACGTCTGGGGGGCCCTTGGACGGTGGCTTTGTCAACGCCCAGGCAAACGCCCAAGGTACCCTGGGTACACCGGTGCACCAGGGCTGAGGCGGAACGGAGGGATAGGAATTGCAGAATGAACCTGGACGCTGGCATAGGCATTGCTGGATTCCGAGTAGAAACGTCCAACAAGGATCCGGGCAAGCAAGCAGGAAAGTCTAACGCCTTCATGCAGTATGAGCCCTCGATGAGGTAACACCCAATCCTGTACGCTTTCGGTCCAAGTACAGCCATCAGGGTAAAAATTACCTACCTATCTTTAGGAGGGTTCTTTACCCCACCTGCCGCTGCAAACCGCCGCCACAGCTATCGACCTACCCATGCATCCGCCGTCCATCCCATGCTGCCTCAGTGTTCGATGTCGATGCAGATGTGGATGTTGGCATGTTGGCCTAGGCGCAAGCACATGCTCGGGAGCTGCTTCCAACCCGAACCAGGGGGTTCCGAGTGCCGATCAGGGTAAGGACCCGGTTCTCCTGCGATTACATCGCGCTTCTTCCTCATCTTTCCTTATCCGTCAGCTCACCGGGCCCCGCTACCTACCCAAGCTCGTCTGGCTCGTTCCAAGCAGGCAGCCTTTCCCTCTCGATTATATTAGCTGGCACATGCTGCTGCTTTGTGGCGTCCCCAAGCTCCCTCGCCTGTTTCCTGTTGGTTGCGCCTGCCGTCTACACGCTTCATTCCAACACCCCCCTCTAGTCGCATTTCCTCGCTCGCCCGTCTCTCCCTTCCTTCCCTTCTCATTCACCTCTCCTCCAACCACCGCCTTAGCCTTTTCTCTCCGGCTTCGCCTTTCCAGCCTTGACCCTGTACATCCTTTACAGCACGAAAGACCATCGGCACTCTTGTCCTGGCAAGCAGTCCCAGACACGCCCGCTCTCCTGATATCCCATCCCACAACCACACCTATATTTCCAACCAACTCACAATCATGCCTGGTCCTCAAGTCAATGGGGATGTCTCCCATTCCGCTTCCAGCTCAGCTTTCCTCGAGGTGAGTCACGTATAATGCCGTAAGGCGCCCAAGCTTCCCATCACTAACACCGGTCAACAGCATGTCCTGAGCTACCCCGTCGTGCGCGACGGCATTGACAGGTTCAAATCCAACCAATATGGTCAACGATCCATCGAGCTCGGCGACTCGGCTTTCCAGACCTTTGGCGCTCCTGTTGTCTCCCTGCTGGCGAAACCCTACCAGTACTTCTCGCCCTACGTCCACCAGGCCGACTCTTTCGGCGCCAAGACGCTCGATCGCGTCGACGAGCAGTTCCCTGCTATCAGGAAACCGACGTCTGACCTGTACAAGGACTCCAAGAGCCTCATCTTCCTGCCAATCAACAAGGGCCTGCAAGGCAAGGACCGGTTCCTGCAGATCTACGCCGAGGAGCGCAAGAAGACCGAGGAGCAGACCATCTGGGCTCAGGGCAAGGCGGCTGTCACCGCTGCCTTTGTGGTGACCAACGATACCATTTCATGGGTCAGCAGTTTTCTGAAACAGAAGAAGGAGGAGAGCAACCATGTCGTCAATGAAAAGATCAACCAGTAGACGTTTGTTCCCTTCAACGTCGACTATACTTTTCACGTTTTTCCTTTCTTTATTCTGAATACCCGAATATCAGACAACGACCCGGCCCCATTTTCTTCTATTATGTCCGGGTCCGCGACGCCGGCGATTGCTTCACGTTACATGCAAGAGGCAATTTCTAGGCTAGGATGGTTGAACTTGATCCTTGTGGAGAAGGATATTGCAACTGACTGTGTCATCCGGATGAGTTTGGACGATTGGTTGCTTGTTCTAGTTGAGTCCCTATTCAAGTTGAGCCAACTTGTTCTTTAAATGCTGTTTAATTTCCTTCTATCTTTGGTGGGCGCGCTCCCGGCTTGTTCTGCATAACCTGCATGGGCGAGTCACGTACACGATGGCCGAAACATTATCCAACAAGCAATTCCACGACTTCGACGTTCGGTGCGTCGTGGTGGGTTACGGTATTGCCGACTTGGACTTTTCTACTCACTCGAGCTTCAATTTGCTTCCCTCGATGGCCGATTTCTTGGTGGAAAGATGAAGAGGATGTGCAACAGATGTCGTCCAGCAATTCGGGGTACTGAGAAGTAGCGGCTGGACGAACTGTTTGGGGCATGGGGACTTGGGAATTTAGGATTACCGAAAATACCCAAAAAGGGCTTTTGATATTGATAGACTTCTTCACTTTCACCACTCCCATAAAGGACCTATCGACTTGTGACGATGGCCATCAACGAGCATGGCGTAAAGAGAATGACTTTTAAGGGAAGCACCCCGAAACTGAAGAGTTGTGATTGAGTCTGTCCTGCAATCCAAAGTAGCCAGCAAGAAAGTTGCTCACCGATGAAGCGGCTGAGCTCATGGATGACAGAATCCCAACCAAGCATTCTTGGCCCGTCGATGAAGCCATTAATTACTAACCTCATGGTGCATGAAGCCCGCTAGGACGAATCCATCACCCCAGTGGGGTCGTCCTTTTGCCGCTTCGCTGCTGATGTAAAGTTGACTAACATGCCGCCCCTCATGCTTTTCTTGCAAACACCAATGCCCAACCCCACCAACTCTCGCGATTCGTCGAGCTTCCAACGCGCGCGCCCCCNCCCCCCCCCCCCCTTCCCCCTTCGAATCGATCGCTAAGGCCTTAGTAACCCGCAAGCTGCCACTTACTATATCATTCCCAATGCGCCGCCTCGACCGTGACCAATCCCTGGGTCTGGGAAGGCTGTGCTGCTTTTCTATAAATCCGCCTGGGCCTGCCCTCTCTCCTCGATGAATCACTTCCTCCGCATACTGATCCCCTTCCTTGTTGGCATCGTCTCCGTTGCGCTCTACCAGCAGTATCACGGGCACCAAGCTACTCAACTCCTCGACTCCGCACTCCAACTGCTTCGAGCCCGCTTCACCACCGCCGGCAACATCACCCTGACGAGCGACGACAGCAACGACAAGAACAACCACATCGACAACCCGCTCCCACAAGCACCGCAGGCAGACTTCCTCTTCGCGACAGACATGTCGGTCCCGCGCGCCATCCGCAAGGCCGTCCTGGCCGTCGAGCAGGCCGAGGGCGCGGGCGCCCGCGTGCGCCGCTCCATCGGCACGCCGGCGCTGCGCAACCTCTCGCCCTTCCTCATGCTCGACCACTTCTCCATCAAGCCCGGCGCCGGCTTCCCCGACCACCCGCACCGCGGCCAGGAGACCATCACCTACCTGCTGTCGGGCGGCGTCGACCACGAGGACTTCGCCGGCAACCGCGGCACCCTCGACGCCGGCGACCTGCAGTTCATGACGGCCGGCCGTGGCATCGTCCACGCCGAGATGCCCCGCCAGAACCCCGACGGCAGCGCAAACGTCGGCCTGCAGCTGTGGGTCGACCTGCCCGAGAAGCTCAAGGACTGCGAGCCGCGCTACCGCGACCTGCGCGCCGCCGAGATCCCCAAGGTCGACGTCGACGACGCCCGCGTCACCGTCAAGGTCATCTCCGGCCAGAGCCACGGCGTTGACTCGGTCAAGGACCTGGCCTACACCCCCGTCTGGCTGCTCGACATCACCATCCGCCCCGGCGGCAAGATCAACCAGCCCGTGCCCCAGGGCTGGACCACCTTTGCCTACGTCCTAGAGGGCGACGTCGTCTTCGGCAAGGACGACAAGCGCACCAAGATCGCCCAGTACCACAATGTCGTCTTCGAAGATGCTGGCGATGTCGTCCACGTCGAAGTCGATGCCGATGCCACCCAGCCCGCGCGACTTGGTAAGTGCAAAAGCACCCTGTTCCCTCACAACAAGGCATCTTGCTGACCTGCGGCATGTAGTTCTCATCGCGGGCACCCCGCTTGATCAGGCTGTTGTGCAGTACGGCCCCTTCGTTGTCAACTCCAAGGAGGCTGTCTATCAGGCCCTCTTTGACTATCAAACATTTTCCAATGGCTTCGAAAGAGCCAAAGATTGGAAGAGCGAGATCGGAAAGTCTATGGTGCATTGAGGGACATGTAAACTGGCACTATCTGTCGCAAACTTGCTTCGTTGGGAATTGATAATCTGTACTTGATGATGTTGGAAAAGTTGATGAAATTCCCAGGCAGCCTCTCTTTGATGGAGGCTGCAATATTTGTAGAATATAAATACCAATCACTGTTTATGCCCATCGAAATCGAAATTTAGGTTTTCCGCCTGCACATTTGCCATGGGCCATAGGTGAGGTAAACTGGTAACATTTATCATCACATCCAACCACCACATCCCTATGGTCAAAGCCAATTATTTATGTGAAATCGTCAAAATTATTAATTACCATCTTTTCTTCATGAGAGCAAAAGATCAACCCCTCTACCTCAACCAGGCCCGAGACGGGCATCATATCTCCGCGCAAGCCGCCGCTGGCTTCATCAGTCAGGTAGGTACCGTGGAAGACAGCGCAATGCATTCCTTGCGCCCTGAACCCTTTCCATCCATGTCTCGTCCAATACCTTGCGGAAATATAAATGACTCCAAATACATTCATGCAGGTCATGATGGCCACGAAAAAGAAAAGACATTTGCCATTTTCTTTCATCATAGCATTAGCAACTCCAAAACCCCCTTTGGGGTGCTTACCCCTTCGTTCTTGTACAAGCCAACTCAGATCTGAGGTCCGTCCAACCCATGCTTAGAGAAGGAAAGCAGCAAGACCAGCGGCGGCCACCATGCCGATGGGAGCAGCAGTCATCCTGGGGGCCTGGAAGACGTTAACCAGCAGTACTATCAGGGAAGCATGTATGGAAACTTACAAGACCATCCGACTCGGTAGGATCTGCAGCCGCCTCCGTGATGGTGGAAACAACATCACCGGCAGAGTTGGTGATGGAGCTAACGAGACCGCTAGCTGCGCTCGAGAGGTCAGAGGCAACGCCAGAAGCTTCCGAGGCGAGGGACGAAACAGCAGAGCCGATTTCCGAGGCGATGTCCGAGGCGGAAGAAAGGATGTCACCGGCCTCGGAAGTAAGAGTCTGAACAACTTGACTACCATCGCTCGTGAAGGTCGTAACCAAGCCGCCGCCAATACCACCATCCTCGTCATCAACAGTAGTGGTGGCAATAGGAGAGGTAAGGGTAGTCAGGACAGTCTCAACAGTGGTCTGAATGATCTAAATTAGCAAAGCTCATATTGAATAACCTGGCGAAACCCTACCTCAGCGGTGTCAGTAGAATCAGGGCCAGCAGTGCCAGAACCAGTTCTCTATGGGAAAATTAGACACAATGCACGCAGGAAGCTATGCGACGGGGTCTGCTTACAGTCGCAATAGCGCTACCAGCAGTAGTGGTGATCACAACGCCAACAGCTATATGAAAGGTTAAAATTTGATGTGGACGAATCTTCAGAAGTCCCTACCAGAACAGATGACCTGGCCGTACTCCAGGACTAGCTGAGCATCCTCATCAGAGCAGACGGCCAGAGAGCAGTCTCGCAGGCCGTAAGTGAAGTCAACGTTGGTGCAAAGGCAGCCAACGTCATCGGCGCTGCAACCAAGCTCATCCGCTTTGTCGTCGGCAAGCATGTTGTTCACGCACAATTGCTGCAACCTTGCGTCAGAAACAAGCAACATATGATCGTCGCTCAGCAAGTTCACTCACACCACAGGCGGGAAGGTCGCCAAAGCTCTGGGCAGACACAGCTGCGACCAAAGTTCCGACGGCGAAAAATGTAGCCTTCATCTTGACGATAGTGGAATTGAAGTTCCTGTTAAGAATCTGAAATTGTCTTAGTATCAATGATGTGGACTGGAGTGGTATGAGAGGTCGAAAGAGTAGTTGAAACAGTCGGAGGGATGGTAAAAAACGGGATTGGTGGGAGTTGAAAAGAACTGTGAATCGAAGATCGCAAAGGGAGGGGAACATAAAAGGAACGGGGGCTGCTCCCCCCGAGGATATCAACACCTCCTGTGCGAGGAAACACCGAGGACCACGTGTAACGTGACGGTGTGGGAAGCCGAAGCGAACTGAAGAGCTTTGTAGCGTGTTGCGAGCAAGAGCACCAGGTAGGTGCATTTGATCAAACACCCTGCAATCTCCTGGGTACGAATCGAGCTCGAGCTCACCAGAGGTGATGGAGGGCAAGGGGGAGGCTACATGGGGCTGGGCGCTCGTGCTGGGGCGTGGTACGAAGAAGTGCAAGTCGGGGTGCAAACTCACCTTGCGTGGTTGCTACCGACAGCGGGTGCACGAAGAGGGACGCGATGCCGTAAACTTGGAAGGAAGGCGTTTGCACGGGGATGGACCACGCGAGAGGCACGGGTTGCGGGATGGGGATTCTTGGGATGGTGTTACAGCTGAGGCTCGCGAGTTGTTCGTGGTGATGAGGGAAAAGGATGTGGGAGGAAGGGCTCCCGGTAGCTCTTTAATAAAAACGGAAGGAAAGTGGTGCCCTCAGATCGTGACCTCACCTGCCGTACCTTGGAGAGCTTCCAAGTGCCAAGCTAGAGCGAGGTAGGTGAGGTGGATACCTGACGGATACCTAGTGCCTTGTTCCCAACCACTTTGGAGGATCGGGAATCTAAGCTACGGCTTGTACCTGGTGTGACGTTGCGAGGTACCTTGGCAGGAGGAGGAGAGTCAGGGCAGGCACCAACATCACCCTGGGTAGCCGTACGGGAGGCAGCTGCACCCAATGCCATCGTAACTGATACGTACCGCCCTGGCTAGAGGTACTCCCAGATTAGAGCTGGTCTACGGGTTCCCCAGCGTTGAATCGTCGTTGTTGCGTCCATTCCAGAGTGCTATCAGCATAATAGAAGGGAAAGTCAGGCGCCGTTTGAGTTTGGTTCGGGCTACCCAGAGCAACTTGACCGAGTTAGTCGCTTCAGAAAGCCTGTACCACTGGCGCTGAACCACGAGTACGAGGGCACTTCTGAAGGTATACTGGACTTCGTCTACATCATAAATCTGCTGTGCGGTGGTACAACAACGCCATGCTTCATATCGTGGACCATCGAGTGTAAGTGCAACGTGCTGATTTCAGCCAATGCTGGATGCAGCAACGGCACCCTGCAGTGTTTACTTGCGTATGATGAAACCACGGTTCATCGAGTACATTCCCACGTGTGATTTCCTGTATTTCTAGGCGTAGATGCTATCACATCGGACGACTGAGCTCGTCGGAAACCTGTTGTTTCTCATTGTTCCCAGACCAACTCGGTACAGGACGTCGAGCGAGCCGGCTTGGCTAGGGGCCAAGCAGGAGGAAATAGGCGATGAGGTCAGAAGCAGGCATGCTGCGTGGGGAAATGTGGACGGCCCATGCGTGGCTTGAAATTGAGGGAGCGCCACGGCAGCGGCTCCACCACAACCAAGATATTTGACATCTAGAACGGATCTGCAAGCAGAGATGCAGCTGGACATGGGTCCTTGAGTGTCGATGAAAAAAGCAGGGTACAGAAGGACTGAGAGTACAGTACCTAGTCTAGATTGATGGCGCAGATGTGGCATCCACCACCATTCCGGCCACAGCTCGTCGCCGAGCAGGTGGCCGTCTAGTTTCCAAGGCTGGAAGCTCAGCTAAAGCTTCGAGTGAGGTCCGTCATGACTGGCGCGTAGACCCCAATCAAACTGCGAGTTGTCATATGCCCCACACCACCACAGGAGGCACCAGGCCTAGGCCCGACGCACTAGATCCCTGTGCCGGGATGGTGGTTGTGTTGTGTTTGCCCAATCTCGATCTGCTCTTGCCCGAATCCCTGGGAGCACATCGGTGCACTGTCCTGGCAATGAGCGGTCGCGGAAGCCCGGCACACCGCCAATGGCTTGTCGCCGTGCAGTCGCACCGTGGCCAAGGTCACATCACTGCATCGCATCCATTGACATTTTCAATTGAGGCTTTGCATGCACGTGTCAGGAGCTGTCCAGAATAGAAGGGGAGGTATGCATGGGATGGGTCACCTACCTTGGCCTGGGCGGATTTGCTTCCGGCGACGGGAGCCCTGCATGCAAGATGGCACGAAACTAGGTAGGTTGTCTGCCCCAGATTTGACCAGCTTGTTCACCTGCACTACTCCGTCGGCGAGGCTGTTTTGACTGTTGCGCCAGAGCAGGTACGATGGGAGCTAACCTGCTTGCCCGCCTTCAAAGCGGCCGCTACTGACTGTCTAGATGTTTGCTCTAGCACCAACCGCTGGAAATGGACTACGGCGTGCCTGCCGAGCTGGACCAAGGTTCTGACGATGAGGTCAGAACGGGTCATGGGCGACCGCCCTAGCGGCAGCCTCATTGGTCAATGCGCCGGGCGACCGCTCCCGGCAACCAGCACTTGTGTGATGCCATCGATGCAGCCATCCTAGCCACAGAAATTCCTCCACGCAGCAAACAGCCACCGCCAAGGTCGGAGATTCGGCTGACCCGGTTTGTAGACCATGCTTGACGTCTCCCGGAGACAGCATGCTACTGCAGGCCGCTCTCTTTTCCTCCCATCCATGACAGCTAGGAGGCCCTATTTTCCAACACGGACGGTAACCTATCAGGTCTAGCTAGGACAACATCACGATGCTATAGATTTTACAGTATCATGGCGTCACCCGTTCGTTGCCTTGGTATAGAACGTCGATGTCGATGCTTTGCCCATCGTACCACCACAAACAAGTTCCACCGCCGAGAAATATTCTTCGCCGGAGCCGAAGGTCGAGAAATCGTAAACGTCACTGTCGCTTTCCTTGTGTTTAATTGGTCTCAATGGGCCGCCGGTGAAGCCGTGACCTACAGCCCCATCATGCATGTCTTCTAGAAACAACCAGACAACTCCAGTGGGCTCAACGTGGGAAAACCCGGGGATCCTCCTGCGGCGGTAGGCAATGCGGGAACACATCAAACTCCTCGTCAATTATGCGCTATACGTACAGTGCCGGTTCCACTCCACACACTGTACCACGATCGTAACCACCAGCACCCCGGCGAATTTGGGTGGTCTTAACCTCGCTTCAACCCTGCGTACGGTGTGAAGCGTCACATCTAGCTGTACTCTCCTTTCCTCCTACGTTCCTTGCACATAATAAGAGTTCGAACCATGATTCTGTTGTGCTCGAAGCGACATGCATTTTTGCCATGCCTAGGGTAATTTACTCAGAAAATATACATAAAAGACATGCGCGTGATGACTCAACACGCAAACAACCTTGCTGCGGAATGCGACATGGCCCAAGACAAGCTCCAGTCTGTCTAAAGCCCAATTGGCGCAATCTCGTAGCCAAAACCCAAATACTAACCATAACCAGCATGCATACCAACCATATCCATTATCCTCGTCTCATCAGCGGTCATCATACACCACCCGCTTGGTGCAAATGCTCAGCCGCTGCACATCACGCAAGACTCGGGGTTCTCGATACTACCTGTGATGGACTGTCAGTACGTTGGGGTGGGAATAGGAGCAACGCGCAACTTACAAGCTAGAACAGCCTCGGAGTAGATATCCCGTTCACGCTCCTCGCTGTCCTGATCCTTATCTTCCGCTTGCGGGTCCTTGGTCTTTGTTGGGTCCCGCAGCTCTTCATCTTTGATGGTATCGGCTGGCTCGGTAGGGAGGACCTTGGGGCTATCACCATCATCCACGTCGGCCTTCATCGTCGCTGGCTTAGCCGGCGACGCAATCTGCCTGACTGGAGGTGGGGTAGTGCTTGGAGTGGGAATGCCATTGCCGCTCAAAGAATTGGCCGTAGGGCCGGTACTCTTGCCATAGCTGGCCCGAGACACAGCACTATGTGAAGACATGTAGCTGGACCCGGACGGGGGCGAACGCTTCTTCAGCACACGCTCCTTGCTCACGTTTGTGTCGGTTATCTTGAGGGCCTCCTGATCCACGGTGAACTGGATTGGTGCTGCAGCAGCCTGTGTACGCAGGTAGTACATGCCCGTCTTCAGACCAAGCTTCCAGCCCGCGAAGTGCATGCTCGTGATCTTACCCATAGATGGGTCTTTCATGTGGATATTGAGCGACTGCGACTGGTCGATGAAAGCACCACGGTCGGCAGCCATTTGCACGACTTGGCGCTGCGATATCTCCCAGACAGTCTTGTACAAGGTCTTGATATCCGCGGGAATGTTGGGTATGTTCTGGATAGAGCCGTTCTCGGCAATGATGCGATTCTTCATCGCGTCGGACCAGAGGCCCATGTCGACTAGATCCTTGAGCAGCCAAGGGTTGACGACCTGGAACTCGCCAGCCAGGACACGTCTCTGGTAAATGTTCGAAGTGTAAGGCTCGAAGCACTCATTATTGCCCAGAATCTGTGAAGTGCTGGCCGTGGGCATGGGAGCAACCAGCAAGCTGTTGCGGGTGCCGTGCTCCTTGATCTGCTCGCGGAGTTCCTCCCACTCCCAGAGGTCGGAAGGCTTGACGTTCCACATGTCAAACTGCAGAATGCCCTCGGAAGCGGGAGAGCCCTTGAAAGACTCGTAAGGACCTTCCAGCTTGGCAAGCTCCATTGAAGCCGTCAAGGCAGCATGGTAGATGGTTTCAAAGATCTGCTTATTCAGCTCACGAGCCTCTGGTGACTCAAAGGGCAGACGTAGCGCAAGGAAAGCATCGGCAAGACCTTGGACGCCGACACCGATGGGTCGGTGTCGCATGTTGCTGTTTCGGGCCTCCTGAACGGGGTAGTGGTTGACATCGATGATCCTGTTGAGGTTCCGAACGACGACCTGAGTGACTTCATGTAGCTTCTGGAAGTCGTAGCACCCCTCGTTGTAATCTACGAAGGACGGCAGAGCCAGGGATGCCAAATTGCAAACAGCCACCTCATCGGGCGCACAATACTCGATAATTTCCGTGCAAAGGTTGGAGCTTCGGATAGTTCCCAGGTTCTTCTGGTTGCTCTTGCGGTTGCAGTGATCCTTGTAGAGCATGAAGGGGTTGCCGGTCTCAGTCTGGGCCTCCAGGATGGAGTACCAGAGCTTCTGAGCCTTGATTGTCTTGCGACCACGACCCTCCTGCTCGTACTTCTCGTACAAGGCTTCGAACTCCTCGCCGTAGCAGTCAGCGAGGCCGGGGCACTCGTTGGGGCACATCAAAGTCCATTCGCCATTCTTCTCAACACGCTTCATGAACAGGTCGGGAATCCAAAGAGCCAAGAACAAGTCACGGGCACGGACTTCCTCCTTGCCGTGGTTCTTGCGCAGATCAAGAAAGTCGAAGACATCAGCGTGCCACGGCTCGAGGTAGATGGCGAAGGCGCCAGGGCGCTTGTTGCCACCCTGGTCCACGTATCTAGCCGTGTTGTTGAAGACACGAAGCATGGGGACCAGACCGTTGGATGTGCCGTTGGTGCCGGCAATGTACGAGCCAGTAGCACGAATGCGGTGGACGTTGAGACCGATACCGCCGGCCATCTTGGAGATCATGGCACAAGTCTTGAGGGTGTCGTAAATACCGTCAATGCTGTCATCCTTCATGTCTACCAGGAAGCAGGAGGACAGCTGGGACTGGGGAGTGCCCGCATTAAAGAGGGTGGGGGAAGCATGCGTGAAGAACTTGCTCGACATGAGGTTGTAGGTCTCAATGACACGCTCGATGTTGTCTCCCCAGATGCCGACAGCAACACGCATAATCATGTGCTGGGGACGCTCGACGATCTTGCCGTCGAGCTTGAGAAGGTATGAGCGCTCTAGTGTCTTGAAGCCAAAGTACTGGTAGTTGAAATCGCGATCGTAGACAATGGCCGAGTCCAATTCTTCCTTGTGCCTCATGACGCACTCATATGTTTCTTGAGCGATCATGGGCGAAGCTTTGCTGTTTTTAGGGTTGACATAGTGGTACAAGTCGCTGATGACAGACGACCATTGCTTTTTGGTCTGCTTGTGGAGGTTTGACACGGCAATGCGAGCGGCTAGGATGGCATAGTCGGGGTGGGTTACGGTCATGTACGCAGCAGTCTCGGCAGCCTGTATTCTTGTTAGCCGGGATGTTCATGTACGTGGCTGAGAATGATATCGAAACTTACAAGATCATCAAGCTGAACGGTAGTGACACCGCCATAGACACCCGATATGACTTTTTGGGTGATGGCAACGGGATCGACGTGGTCAGGGTCGAGGCCGTAACACAGCCGTGAGACGCGGGCTGTGATCTTGTCGAACTGGACACGCTCCTGGCGTCCATCTGTCATGTCCATGAGCATATGATCCTCTCGACGGAGACCGAAGATACATACCGCGCTTTCTCACGTACATGGCGGCGACGCGAAGGGGTTCGCCTGTGTGAGGAGCTGTAGAGATGGCAAGAGCCTGAAGAATGCAAGACCAAGCCTCGCTGGTAGCAGACGCTAAGTGATATGATGATAGAGTAAGAAGTGCTGAGCGGCCGAGAGGAAAAAGACCCGGCTTGCGTGATGTTGTGTGGCTGTTGTTGTGTAGGATGGAAAAGCACGATAATTTCGTGTTGCTTGGTGGACAGGAGTTTAAAGTACTTATGGGTCTGTCGCGTCGCTGCCACGCGCGACGCCACGCTGTAGCGCGTCAAACAATGACGGCAGGTGCGCTCCAGGGGATCCGAAGCCCGTTATTGATGGCACAGGGCCCCACGCTAGCGACTGCTCATCCGCCTAAACCGGCCACCCTTCGTCTCTCTTTTTGGTCGTTCTGTCGCGTAAGGGGCTGCTTTTGATGCAACGATGTAGATGTAGAGTCATTCAACGGAATAGACCATAAAAAAACCGCGAGAACAGTCAGAGGTAAGCCAGATTCCCCTGNGTGGGTTTCCACTTTACGCGGTCTTGTGGTTGCCCTGCAACCCATTAATGCAACCCATTTAAAAATGGTGGGGTACGTGGGTGCACAGTGGCGCGAAGTCACGTGAAGATCACTAATGCCCAGTGCGAGCACTCAAAACTGGCGGGGCAACCATCACTGTGCGATAGGCCCCAGCGCCAGCCCATTGGTTCGAGCATTTAATGGATCGGTTTGAACCACATCCAACTACGGGCAGTTGAAGCATCGTCGCCAAAATCGAGCCGATGACTCGCTGTTCTTTCAAGTGACCCAAGCGACTCCTTTCGTATCTAATTTTTGTCTTCGATGCCATTCCTTCCCAGGCGATCTTTATCTTCATTTCAGACTTGTTTCAGCCGCCAGTACCGTCAAGGCTGTCCACGACTCGTTAGAATGGCAAGTCCATCACAAGGCTATGAGGCCTACAAGCCAAGATATATCGATGTATGGAGCTGTCACTCCATCTTGTTTGCATCGACGAGTTCTCACAGCAAGTTTTCTAGTAGATCGGTATAAATCTAGCAGACCCTATCTTCAGGGGCAAGTACCATGGAAGTCAGAGACATCCCGATGATCTAGATGCCGTCATCAACCGAGCAAAGGAGGTGGGATGCTCAAAGCTCATTGTGACTGGGTCAGACTTTGAAAGCTCTCACAATGCACTGGATTTGGCAGAAGAATATTGTTAGTCGATCAAATCCTTCCACAGCTTGCCAGGCATGCTGAAACTGCAGATAGCTGGCACTGTCTTTGCCACCGCTGGCATTCACCCTTGCAGTAGTGCAATCTTCAGCACTGCAGGACCGGCACATAATTCAGAGCACACGATGCCTTGCGATCCTGACCCTTCCGCGCCTGTGCCCGAGGACCACGAGCCTGATCCTGTCAAGTCTGCTGAGATCATCGCAGAGCTTACGACACTCCTGACAGAGGCTAGGAGCTCTGGTAGAAAGAACCTCGTTGCAGTAGGAGAGTTTGGACTGGATTATGACCGTCTTCACTACTGTTCGAAGACGATACAACTACATTCCTTCGAGGCTCAGCTCAAAGTTGCCGCAGCACTTCATCCACAGCTTCCCCTCTTCTTGCATAGCCGAGCAGCCCACCCCGATTTTGTGTCCCTTCTCAAGTCTGCGTTCGGCGACAGGCTTGAGAGATTAGAGAAGGGTGGTGTTGTGCACAGCTTTACCGGCACGCTTGAAGAAATGCGGGAACTGGAGGACTTGGGTCTTTATATCGGCATCAATGGCTGCAGCTTCAAATCGGCAGAGAACTGTGCCGTCGTCAAGCAGGTCAACTTGAATAGGCTCATGATTGAAACGGACGGCCCGTGGTGCGAGGTTCGGCCTAGCCACGAAGGATACAAGTTTCTCATTGAGAAGAAACCCACTGGCCAAGTAGAGAATGGTTCTGTGAATGGTGTTTCTTCGGACGCCCCAGCGCCGCCCAAACAACAAAAGCAGAGCAAGAAGAACCAGAAAAAGGAGCCAGAGGTGCCGGACCGATTCAAGGTTGTCAAGAAAGAAAAGTGGGAGGAGGGTGCCATGGTGAAAGGTCGGAATGAACCATGTAACATCGAGCGTGTGGCGACGATCATTGCGGGCATCAAGGGGATAAGCGTGGAAGAGGTTTGCGAGGCAGCGTGGAGGAATACAGTCAAAGTCTTTGGCCTTGAATAGACGGTTAGACATATAGATGCTCAAACATTGGCGAGTTCTCTTTGGAGGGGTATCATTGAGTCTCATGCTACACATACACTACGTTCAAAGCATCCAATAAAGTCCGCACTTGGAATTATGCTTCCGGGCGCCTGTGTGCCCGTAGGCGACCTTTCCTGACGACGCCTACTGTTATGGATTCCTCCCCTGTCATCCAGCCAGGCATGCGCTCTCCATCCACAATGCCCGCTTCGACCAGCTGCCGTATTCCAGCAAAGACATGCGGGCCTTGTAGCGTAATTTTCACCGAGGGCGCCCAGCCTGAAGGCTCATGGCCATCGTCAGACACCCCGTCATCCTCGGCAAGTTGTTTGAGCGTGGCATCGATATGGCTTCGTCGTCTGTTGCCGGTCGAGTCATCCTCGGCTTGTCCAAGTACATTATTCTCCGAGTCCTCCGACGTGTCGAGTGCGGGAAACGGATCACGCAAGACGTACTCGACCTTTTCTACCCCTTTGCCGTCTGTGACGATGGCCGAGTTGCCGAATCGACCTTGAGCAACTATTTTGGCCCGTTTAGCTGCGCGCTCACTGGGTCGCATTGGGAACTGTCTCTTCCGGTTGGCGTCGGACGCTGAGGATTCCCTTGAGAGCGGAGGAGTGGGAAGGGTCGTGTCTAAGGGAGTCTCGAGCTGTTTTTCGCCGGTATAGATGCTCCAACCTCCACCAGCGGCGTTGGTGCGCCCGGCGCCCTTCTTGTCTAGCAGGGCCTCCAGATTTCTGCTCGCAAGATTTGAGGATTTGAGTGTGTATCTGTGTCTTGGTCGCGACAAAGCCTTTGGTACCCCGTCGACGATGATACCATGCAAGCTCCTCGCCTCCCCCAATGCGGCTGCACCAGTGCGTTGGGATTTGCTCATGTATAGCGCCGGTGAGCCGTCGGGGAATGCCAGATATATTGTCCGGGAAGAATCTAGACTCGAAACCTGGCCACCGGTTCCTTGAGATGCCAGAGACAGAGCGCTGTTATACGGAGACTCCACGACAAAGATGCGCAACAAGAGCACCGGGACGTCTTTTAGGCGATGGAAATGATAGTGCGCCTTCACGTCCGGAAGCACGTGTTCCTGCAGGCGCTGCAGAAAGATTGCTGGGTGAAATTGGGGGATCTCCAGGCTCAATTTGTCGACCTTGAGGATCTGCTCGTCGTTGGTGTCCGTAGACGGCTTCTGTAGGGGGACTATCTCGTAGGCGGACCATTTCTGTGAGGATGGATGCTCATCCAGATAACAGAGATCGGCCATGGCAAGCTGGTACATGGTCAAGCCGTGAGACCAGTCGCCTTCTGTTATCCTGCTAACCACGTCACGCTTGGAGCCGTTGTGCTCCTGCATGTCCTGGTAGAGCTGTCGCGCATCCTCAAGAGAGCGACATGGCGGGTAAAGTTCGCCGGCGTCGTCATCCTCGTCATCAGGCTGACCTTGGTCTAAGCGAGGAAAGGCATTCGCGACCGTCTTCTCATCAAGCCAGTCTAGCGCCAGTGATATTAGGGCTTTACGTGAAAGACGGTTCAGGATCTTGGAGACGGCTGGGTTGGAGGCTGCGACGCGAAGTGTAGATGGCAGCCTGCCTGCAGTTGGGACCGATAGACGAGGCATGGTCTGAGGCTCGGTTCATGTTTTGTTTTCCGTGAGCCGGCGTACGTCTGCCCAGGATCAGATGGCCAAGAGAAGCGCCAAGCCAAATATTGCACGGTCGTTACCTGGCCCTCGAAAGCATGTGCATGTTCGCGGGTTCCCATGTGACGCGAATTGGTTGTGGCTTGACGCGTTGTGGCTCAATGACGCAGCCACATATGTTCCACTCATTAACGTTGGCTGCTCGGGTGGGCCCCTTTGCTTGCCGTATTACAAATCGAAAACGAGACTGGAAGCAATTGCTGCAACGGTCAAGGGTAGTCAGGTACCACATGTCAGCCGGCCTGCCATGTTTCTTGTCACCGAAGCAGTGCTGTAGCGATTGGCAATTATGCTGACATCTCTGTAGACATCTACGTAGCGGGAATCTTACACATATAACACGGGATAATTATAATGTGCATCGCTAACAGAATCATTAAACGTGCAGTTCAAGTTTGTCATTGTCGATCCTCCTCAGACCCCAAGCGGAGCAAGAGTTCGCCAAGAAGGAACCTCGACACAACGACACGTCGTGATTCCAAACCTGAACAGCGACAAGGTGAATCAACATCGAAATGAAGCTCAAACCACCTGCACGTGACAAACGCCCATGCGAATGAGTGTTGCCCGCATCGGCAACTAGAATTATTACGGTTTGATGTCAGCTTCACTGCGTGTATTCGTAGCCTCGGAGAGAATGCAAAGAGCCCGGACACGCAACTGAAGCCATCCAGGCTTCAGCGAGGCTTGGTTCCATGCAGGGTGAATTGCTGCTCTCAGCGTCCAGATGACGCCTTGCAACGCCACCGCCCTTTCGTGACATGTTGCAACCCCACAAGGGGACCCGATCCATCCGTTGCAGGACGGGCACCGATGGCGGGGGCAGCCCCTAGGTTTAGTGCTGAGAAATGTGATTGCCCTGAGACTTTCCCCCCAAGTTGACACTGCCCGCTGTTAGGCCCCCAGTGAGGCTTTTTTTCTCGATCGTCCACCTCGAGCCCCTCCTGGCCGGTGAAGATTACTAAGCGGGAATAGAACACGATTATATCGTGCGACGTTATTCCCACTTTCCGCAGGACATCGACCCAGGGCAGGCTGCTGCTGTGGTACGGAGACGGGCTGAGCAGATCCCTGGCCCGATACTCATCTGCACCTCACAAACCTTTCGATTGAGGGGTCACGAACTGATACGGTTGCTTCCATCTGCATTCGGGACCAGCGGAGGAGCACCGAAGGGGTGGAGGCTTAAAAGAAGCGAGCAAATGTTCACAAGTTGGATTTCTAAGCCGGCAACATGAACAATGGAGTGCCGGCCGTGGACATGGACGCTCTGACTGGTTCGTGGCACCACCCCCACATTTGGTGTTTTGCTGCACGCATGGAAGGTGCTGTAGATGCCGGTACTCGGCTCGCTGCAAACGCGGCCAAACGGAGGGCAGCTTGTTGAAGGTCCTGAACAGGCCCCCCCCCTTTCGCTCTGGTGATTCCACGCGTTGGGTGGTACTGTAGAATGGCGCTGGATTGGGAAGAGGGGGAAGAGGGGAAGAGTAGGCGTGATTATTAGGGCGCAAATTGCTCCATTGCCGCTATGCCTAGGATGCTTGCTAGCCCCAGTACAAAATACATGTACTGCAGGAGGCAGGCTTCCATCCATCCGCCGCAAAACCCGCAAAAATAGCCCGTAGTCGAGCGGAGCGCCTAGTAATCAAAGGGTCATACCCAACCACGAGGTAGCGTATGTAAATCGTAACCGATTCCCACCCCACCACAGGGACAAATCTTCCCACCACTTCTCCGCCCACCAAACTTAGAATCATTTCACTCCATCATCGCGGCCCAGCAATCACGGCCCATCTTCGACAGAAAGCAGAACCGACTCCGCTCCGATCGTATATTCGTCCTTCAGAGTTACACGCCTTGGATCTTTTCGAATCTCGTAACGCTTGCTGTTGGTAAAAGAAGAGAAAGGCGAAGAAGAAGCGCATAGCCAAAGAACACGTCCGTTTCCAGCCTCAGCACTTTATCCTCAGTCGAGGCAGTCACACATCACCAACAAACAACAAAAGAAACGACGACTCAGCCCTCCTGAATCAGCCAGCGGATGCCATTATCGAGTTGAGGAGGAGGAAATCGATCGGTCATTTGGGGAAAACCATCAACGTATCATCGAGCACCGAGTTGGCTCTCACCTACAATGTCCAACTACAACGCCCGGCGCGGCCAGGTGTCGCAGTTCATCCGCGACCTCAACGCGCTCAACCGCCCGGAGACCCACGGCGAGGACACCTTCAGCATCGAGAATGACCTTGCCCTCTTCACAAACACCCAGTTCTTCGACTTCGACTCGGGCCAGAACACCGATTTCCAGGCCGAACCCGTCAAGGGCGGCGAGATTGAGGCTCATAGCGCCGCCGTATCCGAGGTGGCCGGGCCTACTGTCATGACCGGTAGCGACATGCCCAACATGGAATTCATGTCTGGTAAGTTTTGGTCGCTTTATTCAGTTCCTCTGCCTTGCGCTGCGATGGATGTGCAGACATCGTCATGACCATTGGCTTGAACCTAGTGGTTACGCCAGTGGCCGGATCCCACACATTACATGATGCATTGTTACTTCTGCTTCCCTCTGTTTTCACCATCATTACGTTAGCATCTTGGTCCTTTTCAGAATCTTTTGAGGGCGACTGCGGTGCTCGACTGCCAGATTCGTCTGTGCGATAATGAGCGAGTACAGGGTCTTTGCCCCTCTCGCTGCCATCAGAGCCGAGGAATCGCAGCCAGCCACTCACCAGTGAGGTAATCTCACGCAACGTCCCCCTATGATATCCCGGCAACATCAGCGTCCCAGCATTGCTAGCATTATTCTTTCCTCACTCCATCGCTTCACTTCGGCCTGTTCTGGTACCCGCCGGCAGATCACTCAGTGTCCTTTTTTTCAGTGTCCGCCGATTTCTGCCCGCAGTATGGCTTTATTTGGGGGTACTGTCAGCCACTGCCATGGTGCGGCTCCAGTGTGGAGCCCTGCCAGGGAAATGCACCAGTCAAATGGCACGTCCTGCGATGGCGCAATCGCCCATCCATATGTGCTCATCATGCAAGTGCTGCAACCATGCTTCTACCACGATAAGGCCTATGACCTATGCACATCGACCGGCCAGCCCGTCACCCATAATGTCAGGCAAGGCCGGCCGAGTTGTCACGGTTCTGCCTGGGCTTCTCGCTTCGTTTTGGACGTCTCGTCTCTCTTGCACTATCAAGTTTCTCGTCGTCGACATTGTTGCATCTCTCATTGCCCCCGATGGATAGATGATGAATCATCGCATAACCGGCGTCTTGCTTTCTCACGACTAACTGGATAACTATGGCAGGCGACTTCAGCAACTTTCCCCATCATGATTTCACCAGCCCGTACCCTCCTCCGTCCCTAAACGCATTTGCAGACGGCGCCCACGCCTATCAGCCTCTTCAGCCCAACCATGGTCCCATGTACGGCGGCCCAATGGGCCCTCAGCAGCCGTCCTTCCCGCAAGACGGCGCGCGCGGCGTCGACAAGCGGAAATCCGACGGCAGCACCTCTAGCCGCAGCCAGAACTTTGAGGAATCCTCGAGAATGGCCGCCGAGGAGGACAAGCGCCGGCGCAACACGGCCGCCAGCGCTCGCTTCCGCGTCAAGAAGAAGCAGCGCGAGCAGGCCCTCGAGAAGTCGGCCAAGGAGATGACGGATAAACTCACCTCCCTTGAGAATAAGGTGTCCCAGCTGGAGACGGAGAACAAGTGGCTAAAGAACCTGCTCGTGGACAAGAACGAGGGCAACGACGAGATCATATCTATGTGGAAGGAATTCACTAAGAAAGCAACCGCCAAGGACCCGGTATCAACCTCTAAGGAGTCGGGTGAGTCGGTCAAGGCGGAACGGTGACCCAGGATAGACGCAGGGCGTGGATGCTAAGACGAACGACAACTCGACTTGATGTTCCGCCTTCCATCTACTTCCCTATGATGCATCGTCACACTTGGATGTGACATGGCGTTTCCATTCATCGGGTGGCGTTTCATGCTAAAGGCGGTTGGGTCCGGGCAGGCCGGCGGGAGGGCTAGGTTCAGGGTTTCCCTCCCCCATTATATCCATTGGAAAGGAAGTGGATGCTATCATGATGCGAGCGTCCGGGAGGGGATTATTCTTAGCAAGACGAATGTAGAAAGAAACCAGTTCGGGCGCGGCAAGTGATGGACGATATTTTTTTTTTTTTAAGTTTTCTCTTGGGAGGTAGAAGCGCTGCAAAGGGTGAAGCAATTGGTTTCCCTGATTATTATTTTTTGGCTTCTCATATACACAAACATATATATACGCCGCAACGATGTGCCTGAATTTCCATGTTCACAATAATTACAAGTCAGCCCCCTTCAGCGACAACTCTCAAGATTTCGACTCGTCCTGCTTCGCTCTGAGATGCGCCAACCGCTGCTTATTCCTCCTCACGACCACCTCACGCGTCAGCTCCCTCTCTCCCTCCGTCATGCCCGCCCAGTTGGCAACCTGTGAGATGGTGCCGTCCCTGTTGACGACGAGCGGGCCTAGCGAGTCGTCCAGCGCGTCCAGGTGGCCCAGCCGGATGCCGGGCCCGCCGCCGCCCACGTCTAGCACGGCGGCAGCGCCCTCGGCGGGCGCGGGAAGCGCGGGGCCCCGTGGCCGGGCATCCTCGACTTTCTGCTCCTGCTCGCCGCGGGGTCCCCGGCCATCCGAGGCAAAACGTCGCCAGCCGAGGCCCCTCGACGGGCGGACCCGGAGGAGATGCGCGGCCAGGAGTGGAACACGAGGTAGCATGGCCCTTTGTTTGCTGCGAATATACCCCTTTCCGGCGAAACAACGGGGGTTTTTGTCGGGAGGCTGTCCAAATTTCTTGGCAAGAAAGCCTGATTGTGGGTTGTGGCCTGGCAAGTCAATGAAGCGGCAGGTGGTACTGGATCGTGAAGGTAAGGAAAAAAAGGTCTTGATGGAGGATAGCCAGTCTGGTGCGGACCCCTGCAGGAAATTGCCACTGGGCTGCTTGCGCTAACCTTTCAGGGGCAAGAAGGCTCAAGGGGTGGTGAGGCGTGGGCTATCATTTGGCTACCTCAGTGGGGGGGGCGCCAACTACAACTCCACGACATCGTCCGACTCGACCACCTTTCCTCGTGTACAACACAAACTCAAAAGTGCAAGCAATACAGCAGAATATATTTTTATGGTACTTTGGTAGTCAGTGAGTGAGTATGGAATGTGGAATCGGCATAATTGCCCGCCGTCGAGGCACATAATTCATACGCCTTGACAACTCTCCCATCATGTCTGCCGTGATACGTGCCACGTAGCTCACGCACGGCCTGATGATGCCATTTGCATGGATGATTTCGAAAGCCATTACTACTATGTAATGAGAATCGAAATGGGGTCTCTGCAAATCAATTTCTGCTGAGCACCCTGGCAACTCCCCCATGCAATAATGATGCCCAGCAAATAGTTTGCCATCGCGGCGCGTGGTAGCCGACTGTTGTACAGGTCCCCCCTTTCATGCGTAAACATCCGCCTCCACATCGCCGCCACACTTGCTCCTTGTTCTTCCAAGAATGGTGTTGCTGGCCGTTTTGCCAACTTCGAGACTCGGCTAGTTGGACTTTTTGAACCTGGCAGAAAAGTTAGCCTCGGAAAAATCAATCAAGGATGCGGTTCTCCACCACGCACTTGTTGACGAGCCGCTCGATGCCGTCGAGGCCCATCTTCAGTACATCCATGCGGGGGCCGTACGACAGGCGGACGAAGTGATGGCACGGACTATCGAAAAGATCTCGGCGATGCGAAGGGTTGAGGTCGAAGAAAATACCCGGCACCACGATGACCTTTTCTTCGAGACAAGCCTGGAAGAAGTTGAGGCCATCGGCAATGGCGTCCGGAAGGCCCTCGAGATTCAGCCATCTGCGAATGGTTCGTCAATACTGATGCGCAAACGAGGCCGAACGAATGCTGCTGTGACTTACAGATAAAATGTGGAATCTGGAACGTATTTGATAACGAAGCCCATCTCCCGAAGGCGCCTGACGGTATAGTCACGCTTGTCCTTTGACATAGGTTAGCAGAAGACCTGGAGCACAGTCGAGACAATACCAACCCGGAAGTGGCGCTGCAGATGGATCATCTCGTTCTTGACCAGCGCGGGCTCAAGCATGGGAATTGCTGCTTCCTGAAGCGAGTGGACGGCACCGCCATCAAGGTAGCTTCCGCAGGACCCAATGCTACATTCCGCCGGTCAGCAACACTACAGCAACACTACAGCGACGGAAAGCCTTCTAGCCACTAACGCAGAAATATACTCTGCAGACCAATTAGTGACCATGGACCTTTGACGCAACCGCAAGAAGGCTTACCCTTGGGACCGATGATCCACGCAATTCTCCAGCCGGGTAACCTGAAGCGCTTGGTGAGACCGTCAATGATGAGCACATCATCCTCGTCGACATCCTCAACATTCTCGGCAGCGGAGATGGTGGTGCCATCGCAGTTGCTGGTGTAGTTGTACCCTGAGTAGAACTCGTCGCTGATGAAGGTAGCGCGGCCACGGCAGATGTCCTGGATCTCAGCCAGCTCCGGGTTGGCAACGACGCGACCGGTAGGGTTGCGTGGGTTAGAGGTCAGGATCACAGACGTGCCGCGAGCGATCTCCTCGGCAATCTTGTCGGGATGAATGTGGTAGCCGTCCTCCTCAGACAGAGGAACGGGGATGGCGGCAAACTACGATTGAGAGAAGTTTTAGCTTGGTGCACGCGGTTGAGATGTAATGATTGCTGGCCCACGCACATTCTTGAAGAGGCTCAACATCTCGTTATAGGCAGTGTAATCGGGGAGGAAGAAGCTCAGGTAGGCACTGCCCAGGACGGCGGCGATGCGGATCAAGCCGGCACGGCCGCCGGGGACAATGGCTACGTTTTCCCAAGTGTACAAGCTCTCCTTGCCCTTGCGGTGCATCTCGTTGTAGAGGTTGGCAACGGCCTCCCTCAGGGGCTTGATGCCAGCCGTAGGGGCGTACTCTCGAGCAGCGACGGAGATGTTGATGGTCTCGGGCCTCTTGAAGCAGCCGGCAATGTCGTCCTCGACCTCGGGAGCACCCTGGCCGAGGTTTGCCCAGGCGTCGGGCTCCTCCAAGAAGCCGTACTCGCTGGCCCGCTCGGTACACCAGACGACGCCGGTGGAGGACCGGCTGGCATCCAGGCCAGCATGGGGCATGTGGCCCTCGTGGGCATTGCGAAACTGGCGGTGGATCTTGGACTGGATCTCTGTCGTCGGACACGGTACGAGGTTAGCGGTTGTGGCGTCCCGGGGAAATGTTCATGGCATGCAAGGGCAGGGAGGGTGTGTATGCGGGGGGCGGAGATGTCTCGGAATTGTACTTGACGTAGCCACAAGGAAAGGCTGAGCGACGTCAAGGGGGTACGACGACGGCCGTTGGACCGGACTTGATGCAACGACCAACGGGTGCGGGCCGCTTTGAGGGCTGGATATCAGATGGAAGCGTAGATGCAGTGCAGGCCGTCTAGAGCTACGCAGATGTGCTGTGCGGAGGGGAGGGGATGGTGGGGTAGGGGGGGTTTTGCCCACCGTTCATGGAGGGCTCGACATTGCTAAAGCGTCGAAGCCTGGGCACGCCCGTGTGGCGGTTCATGGAGAACTTGCGTCCGCCGAACATGATGACAGAGTGAGTCAAACGTGGGGATGTCTAGAGTCAAGAAGGAGACAGAGTCGTCGCAGGCCAAGCTGCAGCACTGGTGACGCGGCAGACGTAGCAGTCTTTTATACCTGTAGGTACTAGGTATGCAAGGTCGTGCGGGAGAAGGGTCGGTGAAGATTTTTGGCGGTCAAAGTGGGCAGGACGGCTGTTATAGCACGGCTGGAAATAGTACGGCAAGCTGCTTTTCCCATCGCCAGGAGCACCCGGGCACTGGCACACAAGTACGTGTTTGGCAGCAAGGACTGGGTTGGATTGGGGTTACGTGTACGGGCGCGGGAGCCGGCACGACGCACGGCCGCAGCGCACTCTCTTGGGTGATTATTCGCACCCAAGGTACAAGGTAGGTAGGTAGGTAGGTAGGTAGGTAGGTAGGCCAGGGAGACGGAGGGGCCGTGAGGTGGCATTCGGAATGCATGATGATCAGTGGGATCTGGGCAGGCCAACTGCATGATCACGAATCCCCCGTCGACGTCCATCAGCCTCGCAGGTACTACCTTGGTTACACGAATGCTTGCTCCTGGTCACGTAATCCGTGCCGCACGCTGCACGCTGTTGCTGCACTGCACTTGTTCATCGCTCTAGGGCACCGACCCGATTGTCCCACTGAATGCAGGGCTGGTCCGCGGGAGCGTCCGCGATTCGAGCTTGGCAGGCTCCAGCACGCCGGTACAAGCCAAGAGGGGTTTTGTCGCCCACGCCGGCATCCTCTTTCCATCCTTTCAACATCCTTCCACGCGGTACCTGCCTGGCTATCACGCTGGACGACCAAAGGATCCAGCTTCTGTTCCATTCCGCCAAATGTCGCATCGCCTCGGTGCCGGTTTGCCGACGTCACTTTTCCCGTGTGGCTCCGCGACAATCCTACAATCCGCATGGGATTGTGGTACAGCATGGTCCGGAGGCGTTTGATGGCGCTGTGTAACCGATGCAACGGGAATCATTTTCTCGTGATGGGGGCGAGAAGAGTGCCGATTTATCCAGGGCACTCTATTCGTACCAATCAGGATATGGTGTTGATCAATTACCGTTGATTGCAGTGTTGCAGCCGGGGCTCCTTTGGCTACTCCTCCCAACCTGGTGATGCAGTGGCCATCGGTGCGTCAGTGCTGCTTACCTCACGCCTACAAATACCAATGTTTCGTATCTGCAGGCCGTTTGACCTTGACTGCGTCATAAGGCCGCCTTGGAGAGGAAGCTTACTCTGCCGACTCCTGCGCAGTCGAGACGAGATGAGGTCGCAAGGAGCACTGGCCGTTTGTCCTCGGAGGTGGCCAAGTGCCAGGATAACCACTCGCAGAGACAGTTTGGCAGCGATGAGCGGGCATGCTCATGCTCCCTCGCACGTAGCATCCCGTCTGATGACTCGGACGTTGCAGCCCTCAAAGAGACCCGGGCAAAGGGCTTTGTTGCGAACAACCACGGTGCATCGAGCAGAGCAAGTGGACCGTGGAGTCGCCGCACCCTGCCCATTCACCATCGGAAGACGCCTTGGTCAGGAGTTCATGCAGGTACAGTGCTCGCAGGGTTGATGGCTTTTGCACATTTTGTTTCTGGAAACCCATGCCATGTGAGCCAGGCAGCCTTGGAGCCAAGGTACCTTGGCTGCACAGCCTTGTTGGGGGCCGCAGCCTCGTTTCACGCGGTGGGGGCTTCAATCGATTGGCGGCGCAGCAGACAGTCTTCGGCCACCACCGCTGTGGCCACGGTGGATGCCGTGCACGTGGAAGAATGCCTTGCTTCTCGTCGCTTTGTGATTCATCGGAAGGCGATGAACAAAGTAGCATTGGCTCTCGAACTTTAATTAACTCGGAAATCGTGTTACTTCTGACCTGCATTGCCTCACGAGCCATGTGATGGTTTCAATCTGTTTTTCCATCTCGCCGTCAGTCCTTTGTATCCGCACGGGTACTAGCGCTGCTGCGGGGCAGGCAGTGCACTTTGCGCCATGTTGGGATGAGCCGTATTTGTACCTGCGTACCCACCGATGTGCCGCGAGGTACATGCATGCAGCTCATTTCGCCGGCAAGTGTAGGGTGCTCCGCACGGCTGTGGGCTCGGGGCTCGGGGCTAGGGCTGGCGGCGATGCTCAAAGCTCGGCTATGTAGATCAGGGGGACCACAACATGTAACAGCCCCGAGCACTTCGATCTTGATACAGTTTGTTTCGAAGCACGTGCTTCGAAAAGGGCTCGGGCAGACATGGGGCGTTCTTGTAGGCAAACTGCTCTGTTAGATGTGGCGATGGCTGCTTTCATCTCGGGCCGTCTGGTATAAAGCACGGGTCTCACACGGGCAACAGCCCCAACTCAGTGGTGATACCTGACAGATCAGACCCTCTCCAGCTACACCGCCAGCACATCGCACCCTTCCTTCCTTCCTCCCTCCCTCCCTCCCTTCCTCCCTTGCAGTGAACGACAGTGCCTACCTAGTTAAGGCGGAAAGCAACCACTTCTTTGTGCTTCTTCAACTTCTCCCCCAATCACCGCACCTTGGTGTCCTCTGCCGCTCGACAGCATCTATATATATCCAGGCCTGCCGCCGCCCCTTCCTACCGCCATCATGAACAAATCATTGTTCGGCAGTCTCAAAGACAAGATCTCGCGCAAACCTAGCACCCGCGCAAACACATCAGCCGACAACCAGA
Source organism: Stachybotrys chartarum (assembly GCA_001021365.1). NCBI lineage: Eukaryota > Fungi > Ascomycota > Sordariomycetes > Hypocreales > Stachybotryaceae > Stachybotrys > Stachybotrys chartarum. Next base: position 987,341 of record LDEE01000004.1, read on the forward strand.
GACAACCTCGCAGCACTACCAGACAACCCTTCACCATGGGCAATCCATTCTCCGAGAAGCACAGTACGTCCTTGTTCCTCGGCCCTCTACCCTGGCTCCCTCGCGCCTTTGGCCCCCCCCTGTTTTCTGACATTCCAACTACAGACAGAGAGGGAGAACAGCCCCCTCCGCCGTACTCTCCGATCATGGACAGGGCCAAAGTCACCAATGATGCTGACGAATATGCGTTCCTCTCCACTTTCGACACCATCATTCTCATAGATGACTCCGGCTCCATGGAAGGCTCCCGCTGGCTGGAGGTCAAGCAAGTTCTGAAGGCCATCACGCCTATCTGCACCGAACATGATGAAGACGGCATCGACGTCTACTTCTTGAACAACCGCTCAGAGAGCCCTGACCAGCCCAAGAACAAAGCTCGCGGCGGTTACTACAACATCAAGAGCGCAGACGAGGTCCAGTGGCTTTTCGAGAGCGTTCAACCCCGTTATTTGACTCCAACTGGCCGGCGCCTGAGGGATATCCTCAAGCCCTATTGCAAGCAGCTGGAGAGCAGCAACGACATGGACAACGTGAAGCCTGTCAACATCATTGTCATTACCGACGGTCAAGCCTCGGATGACCCCGAGAGTATTATCGTTGAAAACGCCAGGACGCTTGATACTCTTGGAGCTCCGCTTTACCAAGTCGGCATCCAATTCTTCCAAGTTGGCGATGACCCAGATGCCCGCGTAGCCCTTAAGGAACTTGACGATGGTCTGGCTCACAATGGCATTCGAGACATGGTTGATACGGTGTCGTGGGACGCCAATGCCCCTTCCAATGAGATGGCTCTTTCCGCCGAGAAGATTCTCAAAATTGTTCTCGGTGGCGTCCTCCGTCGAATTGACCGTCAAACACCTGGCGTTGATGGTCGCAGGAGGACCTAGGTGCACCTAGGACCCTAAGGAGCCCAAGTTATTCAACTTTGAATGGGTGTTTGGAAGTTTGACTTTTGGGACGGATTTTGCACGCGGCCATGGTTGGGGGAATGGCGTTGGTTTTCCGCTCCCGGACGTGGTGGTGGTGAAAAGGATAGACCGGTAGAACAGATACCCAGGGGGGCACAGACCAGAGAGTCCTCGAGAAGTTGGGCCGGGCGTTACATGCACAAGCTTTCCTTTTCACAATCGATAATCAATAACAGTAACTGCTGTCTTTTCGGTCTTCATAGCGAGGTTCAACTATGAACATAATAAAGGCGGTTTTGACGACGAAAACTCCGTTCCCCTGATGAAATCAAACCCAAACTCCAATGTGCCTGACCTGGGCCCCTGCCCTTTTGCCATTTTGCCCAAATGCTCTCCTGAGCCCTGCCCTCCTTGCGCGAGTCCTGCTCCGCCGCCTGCACCAAGTCTGCCGTGATGCCAGCCCCTACTCCCGCCAACTCCTCCCCTTTGCACCAACTCGAAAGGAATCGAGGAGCTCGTTCGCAACGTCAGCTCTAGTGCATTGCGGCCCATCCGGATAGCAAAGCACAGCGGCCAGGAGCCTTCCCCCTCGTAAAAGAAAATCAAAAAGAAAAGCCTTCCCACGGCGTCCAACCCGACCTCCCCATTTGAAAAAAGAAAAGAAGAAGAAAAACCGCGAAGCAAGAACATGATGAGAAAAGGATGTCGTCGTCGTCGTCGTCGTCATCATTATTTACTTTTATTTTCATATTTTTCCATGATGGAAAAGGTTCATCACTGCATGCAGAAGACGTCGGCGAGACAGACGGAGTGGGCCGAGATGTTGGTGCCCGTGTCGTTGCGGCAGGTGATGACGGGAGTCGTGACGAGGGCGACGCGCCAGTGCTGGGACTGGAGCTCCATGGGATCCATGAGAGGCCAGATGGGCACCATGGACTGCGACGAGTATCGGCTGCCGATCTCGGGGAATCGAAAGTCGAAGGTGAGGCGGCTGGTCAGGATCTTGGTGCCGAGCTCCCAGGCGTTCTCGACGATCCGCAGCAGGTCGTTGTAGGCATCGGCCGTGTCGACAAAGTCGTTCAAGAGGGGCTTTAAATTGTACGTCATGGTGGTGGCGAGCCCTTCCATCTTGCGGCGGATCCACTGGGGGCCTCTGGTGCTGGTCGTGACCGAGTTGACGATGTTGGCCTGGCGGTCGAGCAGAGGCTGGCGAACCGACGAGGCTTGACCTAGAGAGAAGTGTTAAAAGGCAAAAGGGGAATCCCGGCTTCAAGGGGGTTGGGGTCCTCTTTGATCGTCGACGCAAGCAACTTACCTAGTGCCAGCTGAAGATCCTTCTCCAGGTCGATGATGGCGAAATCAATCTCCGTGTCGAAGCCGACCCAGGCGGCGGCCGTGAGGATCCGGTTGACGATGAAGTCGACCATGAGGCGAGTGACCAGGCAGGACTTGGAGTTTTCCTGCTGCAGATGGTAGGTCAGGTAGGCCGTGGCCTGCTCCGGCGACAGAGGACGGTAAGTATCCAGAAGAATACTCCACAGGGGAGCGCTGGTCAGCTCGGTAAGAGGAGCGACCTCGGGGAGGTGGGCGCTTCGCTCGACAAAGGTGCGGATCTGGCCGTAGAGATCGATGACCTGGGCGTTCCAGTCCGCGACGCTCTGTTCGTTCAAGACGATGAGGGGCCCGACGGCGTTGGGGCGGCTGTTGTTGACATTGCCGCCATTGCTGGTATTGCTGACACCATTGACATTATTGGCACCGCGGCTGTTGTTGTTGTTGGCCCTGAAATGGCTGCCGTAGTCGGAGCCGGAAGCAGGCGAGTTGGCGTAGCGGAAGCTATTGTGCCGGCTGCGGCCATGCGAGGACGGCGTGTGCTGGTGAGGATTGGCACCGTGCCCGTAGTTGCTGTAGGCCTGCCTGTTTCCCTGGTAGTCGTTGTTGGCGAAGGCACCGAGCCCAGAAGGCTGGAAGTCCGGGGCGTTGGGACGGTAACGCGTGTTGCGGCGTGCCGAGGGAGGACGGCCATAGCCCGACGGGGTTTGATGCATCGGGGCCGCCGAGGCCGGACGGTTGGGCGGCGGCTGAGGAGCCCAGTCCTGGCGACGCGGCTCGCGGGGAGCGACAGAGGGGGCGCGAGGAGGCCCGGCAGTAAGGGCTCCGAGTCTAGGCGGCGGCAAGGATTGGCCCGAGGGAGGCTGGAAGGCCGACGGAGGTCGGTGGGTGGGCGTCTCATCAACTTCGGCGCGAGTGGTGCCAGGGCCTGCATTGTTTGGCTGCGAAGCCTCGCCCTTGGTGCGCAGGGCAACGTCCTTGGCGGAGGCGGTCAAGGTCTTCATGGCACGAGCCACCGACTCCGGGTCAGGGTGCTTCATTACCCAGAGGCTGCGGCGGTTGTTGACCTGGTCCTCGAGATGCTTGATGGTGTCCTGAAAGTGCTGTGGCAGAGACATGGTTTAGCTGAAGGGTCGTGACAAGGCATGGACGACAAAGAGCAACAACTGACATCGATCAACTCATCACGCCCAGTAGACGTGTTGAACTCCTTGTTGAGGTCATGCAGCTCCCCCATGATCTTCTTGACGTCGCACTCGGCGAGCTGGCGCTTGTTGCGCTCCTCGAGCACCTCGTTGCGCAGCTCGCCCGTCTGCGACGTGAGGTCGTCGATGCGGGCCCTGGCGAGAGTGATCTCCATGCACAGCCGGGCCGCGGCCTCGTTGCTGTCCTGATGGTCTACCATCATGCAGGCAATAGCGTTGACGAGGTTGGACGTCTCTGTGGTGGTGATCCGGCCGACCTCCTGGAGTTGGTCGATGATCTCGTTTGCCTGAGCGGAGGACACGCCGGGCATGCGACGGAGGGAGGTCGTGAGGCTATGCAGAATACCTTGGATCACGCGGACCTTGTCAAAGGCGCCCTGCTCAGGGGTTAGCATTGCAAGAGACGACATGTACATGGCGAGGCCGGGACTCACGTGGCTGGATTCGATCTCCTTGATCTTCTGTAGACGGGCTTTTTCCGTCATGACGGTCCCGGAGTAGTTGGCGCCAAGGACCTCGCTGCTTCTGTTGGAGGAACCGGAGCCATTGTTGTTGTCACCTTCATGCGTCCCGTTGGACCTTGCTTCGTCCATGCTGACCATCATGAGATGGTCAGGTACAAGATGCCTTCACTAGCAACGCCAGTACAAAGGATGATGACGGCCTAGGTGGCCGGAGCGGATAAACAGCAAACAGTATTCGGTGGCTGTGATGCTGGAGAAAGGTTGCTTTAAATGTGAAGAGACTGGAGGGAGTTAGGAAATGGTTCTGAACAGCGTGAGGAACAGGGGCAGGAGATGTTGAGGTAGGGAAGTGCGGTCGGTCGTGATCCTTGCCGAGAAACTCGTGCAGAGATTTCAACGCGAGTAGGGATTGTAAATGAAAAAGTTGAGCAAGCAACAGAAGAAATGGACGATGCGTCAAACACGGGCAGGAAAGTGGGAGATTGGGGAGACGCAGCCAACCGAGCAAGCCAGTGCTGCGAGTTTCTCTGCGAGGAAAGGAAAAGAGAAGAGAGAAGAGGGAACGGGAAGTTGAGATGAAAGAGGGAACTCAGTTACTCACGAGATGGAAGAAGCAGCACGCGTTCGAAAGCTCCCCAATGAAGCGCAAACACCACCCGCGATGCCGACCAACAAGATCAAGAAAAACAACAGCACGCAAAGGGAGCCCACGACGACACGTTCAAACGCAAAGCACTCTGCCGTTCGCCGCCGTTGAGCTTCCAGCACGAGAAGAAGAAGAAGAAGAAAAGGAAACGAGAAAGCTCGCTGGAGGAGAGCGGAAGACGAAAAGTGGTTTGAAGAAGGAAGAGAATTTGGGAGGAAGAAAAGAGGGAGAAGGCGGAGGAGCTTTATATAGGCGGAAAACGAGGAGGGGGGAGGGCGTGCATGCGTGCGTGCGGGCGGGCGAGGAACAGGAAGCGCGTGTGGCAAAAGTGAGAGCAAGGTAAGGTGGAAAAGTGAGAAGGGACTCACTTCCTCGTTGCGAAAAGGCCGTGGGTGCTGAGCGAGGTGAGGTGAGCAGGTTATTCACTTAGCTGGGGGGGAACGAACTTGGCTGGAGGGGTTAGGCGGTCACTCGGTACACGTAGGGGGCTGTGCGCGTAGGGAGTAAACAAAAGAGATTCGAGGGCACGCGTTGCGGGTGAGCGAGGGCTTGACGGCTGGCGGGCAGCTGGCAGGATGGTGATGGATCGGGGAGGGTGTCGTTGGATGGTTGGGGGTGGGTGTCCTGTCGATTCGGGCTCGACGCGACGTTGACGATGGTTTGGCGGTCATGCGGGAAGCGGGTATGGCGTGTCGAGTAGAGGGAAGCAGATCGAGGTCAACGAGGATGTATTGAACCCGTGATATCAAAGGACGGATGTGGTGGTACACAACGCAACCCGGACTCACAAGAAGCTGCTCTAACCCAGCAAGTAAACCCACGAACTCGAAGAGACAGGCAAGCACAATAACGAAAAACACAAATCAAACACGAAGCATGGGAACCGATCAATATATTCCTCGGATGCTCTAAGAGCCATATACTACAGTTGAAACGTGAAGACTACTTTGGACTTTCTCGTATCTGGGAGCCGCAATGTCCATTTCTAAGGAACCAAATCAGTAACGCGATGAAACGACGAGGGTCGAGTTGAACTTTTTTTGCCAAAACGACAAGGTCGGGGAGGGGGGAAACAAGCCGGGAAGCGCGCGGCTAGATGTAGAGCGAGAGGGGGAGAGAGAGGGAGAGATCCTGTAGCTGTGAGTTGCTGATCAAGGGATCGTGGCGCGACGTCCAGAAAATACCACCCAAATGCTGAAGCGGGATCGAAGAAGAAAAGGAGAACAAAGCCGGTCCTTTTGAGAATGAAAAAAACGTCGTATCGGTCGTGGTGAGATCAAGGAAAAGAGAGCGCGAGACTACAAGTCTAGCGCAACACCATGCAAGTTTTAGTCGGACGACGAGGATGAATGTCGCGGCGGACGCTGCTAACCTGCAGGGGGTCCTAAAATTCAACGTCGGCAGGCCAAGATTAGCGTCTAGGTTGCTCGGGCGCGGGTGAACATGGTGCTGTAGACGGCATCTACGACGGGAGAGGCGTCGATGACGCGGCCGCCGAAGAATCTGCCGTTGAGGCCCTTGATGGCGTTCTCACCACCTTGGACCTTGTCGAACTTGAGGTAGACGTCGCCCTTGGAGTGCTCGTCGACCGAGATGTGGACGACGTGGCCGTATTTGACCTCGGCCTCCTGGCGAATGTCATCTTCAAGGTCCTTGACCCAGTTCTCTTCCGTCTCCCTGCGCGCGCGTCAGCAAACAGAGCATCCCAGGGATGGCGCCATGCCAAGACTTACTCGTCGGGGTCAAAGACGTTGTGGAGTACTACGCAGCGGCTAGCCATGTTCACATTAACGGGCAGAGGCTTCGTCTCGGTTCTGGGCTTGAGCGTTGCATGCTCGCCGTTACCATTCGTCGAACTCTCGTCGGTTCTAGCAAGCTTTCTCATCAACGCATCGCGACTGTAATTGCTAAAATTGACGCCGGCAACGTCCGTGTCGTCGAGCGCGCTCGCACCGCCGCTCTTGTCGCTGTCTCGTACGCCGGCTCGGTCGAAGGCCGAATGCTGGGAACCACGGCCGCCGGAGCCGGAAAAGGCCGAGCCTTGGTAATTGGGGTTTGGACCCGAGAATTTCTGTAACAGGTTGGCGGTGCTCTCAGGGGTAAACTTATCGTTTCCAAGGCCAACGCGGATGGGACGACTAGCAAGCTCAAAGCCATTCATCTTCTCCAGAGCCTCCCGGGCTTGGCCGGCGTCGCGGAACCTGCACCCGCATTAGTACTCGTGTCAAGCGTCGGGAGCCGTGTACCGAGGAGAACTTACTGAACGAATCCATAACCGCGGCTGCGGCCATTGTCCTCTTTCTGAAGCTGCACAAACTCAAGCTCACCAAAAGGCTCAAACACGGCCTGCAGATCACTCTCCGTGACGTTAAAGTGGATGTTGCCGACATAGAGGCGGTGGAAGGGGACAGAGTTGGGGTGGGCGCCGCCAGCTTCAGGGTTTCGAGCTTGGCGATTCTTCTCAGCCTCAGTGAGCTGAACAATGACGGGGATACCTAGCAGCTTTTGGCCAGTAAGTTGGAGAGCCTTGGGGACTGATTCCTCTTCCTTGAACTCAACGTAACCGACTCTGCTCCTCGTTAGCTCTCTGCGTCATCACGTCATGGTAGAGTTGGTAACCCACCCCTTGGATCGTTGGCTGACTCGATCCTTCACAATCTGAGCTTCGTTGACTGGGCCGACTTTTTCAAAGAACTCCTTAAGTTCGCGAGTTCGAAGGCGAGCCGCAAGCTGCTGTACAAAAACAGTGCGACGATCACGCTCATCCTCGGTGAGCTGGGCTGGAGCATCGTCACGCTTGTTGTCGGTGCGGCGCTCGTCTCGAGCTCGCCCTTGGTCCTGGGAATAACGGTCAGAGCGATCACGTCGATCTCGATGATCACGGTCGTCACGACGATACTGTCGGTACGGGGAGCGAGAGCGAGATCGCCTTCCACCCCGACCACCTCGATAATAGTCCCCATCGCGGTGGCGACGATCTTGGCGGCGATCGCCGTCACGGCTGGTGCTTCTGCGTCGACTCTTATGGCTGCCTGCGTCGCTGCGAGGGGTGCCTCCATCCGGGGTGCGGCTTCGTGGGCTGCGGTCGCGACGATCTCGTCGGCGGCGGTCATAGTCACGATCGCGGTCTCGCGGGGAAATGCCGTCACGGTCACGGCCATTGTCACGGTCCCTGTCGCGACGAGGATGCTTGTCAGCCGGGCTCAAAGTAACGTCGCCATCTCGCTCGTTGGCTTTTGTTTTCGAAGAATTCGGTGCCTCCGAGCCTTTGGCCGTCGCCTCCAGCAGCGCCTCAACGTCTAGGTTGGACATGGTGACCTAGAACAACGTCAACTGTAGGATATCGAACCTCCGGAAGCTAAGTTTGTAGTGTTGTGAGCTCGATAAACTACAGCGGGAGCAAAAAGAAGTGAGGGAAGCTTCTGCGGATCGAAGTTTAGAGGGGAAAGAGCCGCTGAAGTTGATGGTGGAGAATAGAAGCGGTGGTTTGTAGGCACCGAGCGCTTTCGCGGGAAATTCAAGAGTTCTGAGGTCGCGCAGTGATTAACGCTTGCAGGGATCATGTGATCTATCGACGTTTTCAACCAATAAGCAACGAGGCGGCCATGGTCCTGCAGGGTAGGTACCTGGGTACTTCGCCGTGTATGAGAGCCCCACCATCACCGCCATTTTCTCCCCAACCTGTTCGTATTTTTGAAATTTCGCTGCTTACTCAGCTCAAGGTGCACCTTTCGAGGCGCCACGGACTCGACATGAATCAACCAAAGAGTATAATATTAGACGTTCTTGAAGCAGTGATGCGTTCCGGTGGCCTCTGGGTACGGAACTAGTTACATATTCACTTACGGCTATTGTTGAGGAGGGAATCGATTCCATCCGGAGTTCACAGCCCATACGGAAAGTACACATGACTCCTGGAGCTTTGCACAACACGAGAACCACATCACTTGTGCATGATTAGATCGCTTTTCATGGTTTGCATTCATGGTTCATTCAAATATGATAATACACGCTTAATGAAGCCGAACCGTCGTGTCAGCGTCTCTGGCCCTCTCTTACAATCAACGCCGTACCCAAGAACCGATCAAGAAAATGTGCCGTGATTAGGATTAATTGTATAAATAGGGGTATGTTGCATATATGGGGCTGTCGCCGAGGAATCTGCCTTGCTGGAATACAATGAGCCGCTCCCTTCCAGCCCATCTTATTTTGCCTTGATCACTGGGGGAGGCTGGAGCGGAGTACCAAAGATGTCGTCCCAGAACCTGCTTGTGACGCCGAACCCATTCTCGTAGTCGAGGAAGTGGTGCTCCATGTGGTACTTCTTGAGCTGCTGGTACCAAAGCGGGAGCTCCTTATGATGCAGGAAATAATGAGTCATGTCGTAGCAGATGTAGCCGAAAATGCCGCCGCAGTAGACAGCGGTGCCGGCATACCAGTTGTAGGAGAAGATGACATGGGCCAGCTTCCAGAAAGGAGTCGCCAGTACCACGAAGAGGGTCGGTGGCATGACTAGTCGGTACCTGTCCATGGGCAAGTAATGATGGATACCGTGGAGCAGGAAGTGGAGGGTGATGCCAACACGGTTATCTGGCAGGTACCTGTGAGGAAGCGTTAGTAAACCGTGGTTGAAGCAAGTCCGAGAGAACGACGTACTGATCCAGATGGAACAAGAATCGATGAAGGCAGTACTCCACGAATGTCCAGACAAAAAGCCCCAGGCCCCAATAAGCTACCAGTTTCTGTGTGCTGCCCATGCCTTGCGCAGCTACATATGTGCCGTACGCGACGAGGGGCCCCCAAAGGGTCGGCACCACCCACCACGGCGTCATGGTGAGAGGCTCCAGGAAGTTCCCAAAAAGGGGCGCCGATCGGCCGCCCTTGTAGTGGCGTGGGCGGTGAACCTGGTCAAGGTAGAACTCCCTGCTGAAGCCGCCGCACCACACCTGGGGGATCAAGGGACGGTTGAGATCCAGGAACTTGTGCTTCTTGTAGTCTGAGACGACGTCGGTATCCTTGCTGAGGTCCTCTGCGCATGACATTCCCGTACGGGGATGAACAAAGGTGTCATTCTCAGCGGCAGTACCGTTTGGCTGCGCCGAGCCATCCGTCGTGGCCGACTTGCCTTGCACAACGAATCCAACCAGGTAGTCATCGAGGATCTCGTACGCGGCTTCCGTGTGTGTGTGGGATATTTCGTCCTTGAGAATCTCTTCCACATCCTTGCCGCCGTACTCGAGGATCAGGTTACCGCCACCGGGATGGTCGTCGACGAAGTCGGTGATGTCGAAGACCTTGGAACCGATCGAGACATAGCAAGACTTTGACGACTTGTGAGACTCGACCTCGGCGCGAGTAAAAGTGGGAAGCGTGCGGGAAGGCATCCTCGCAATACGGTTGGTGGCGACGGGCCGGATCGTTCGGGTTGTCAACACTGAGAAGGGCGTAACCGGCACGAAGCTGGCAAGAAAGTCGGACGGCGCCCAATAATCTGTGGGCTCTGCGGCACAGTAGACAAGAGGGGAAATGCACAAATGCGCGAGCACACGGGAGACGCGAAGAGGAGGGGAGGGAGGAAAGGTTTGATTATTATAGAAGGGATAAGACGGATAAGGAGGCTGTCAGGGATGGGCATTAGCTGTTTCTGATGAACAGATGCCGATTGATTACTGTGGGCACGTAATTTTTTAAATGACCAATTCTCGATTAGTACTAGGGGTTCCTTGAAGCCGCAGAAGCCGAACGTTAGGTAGCCAGTGGCGTTACTTTGGCAGAGAAACAGCCCACGCCCCCCGGTCTGTGGCGGCATCGATGGCCTGCCTGCTCTTTCAAGGTCATTTCGGATTTCGGCCTGAGGAAACCGGGCGACTTTGGTCTTTTCGCTCCCTCTCACTACCTTGTGTAAATTAAGAACAAGAATTCGCATGTGATTGATCATCAATGTCAATATGAAGCTGCCAGTGGAGGCGCCATGTTCCGCGTCTGACATGACCCAGCAACTGGACTAGCTGTATGGCTGGGCGGGCTCAATCCGTACCCCCCCCTTAACCTATGTAGGTATGCGTCTGAGCCACAAGGGGAATGCCCGATGACGAATCACAGCATGTGTCTCACGCCCGCCACACGTGCCTTGCCTGTCCTACCGTTCATCCATCACATCGACGGCAGCATCAGCCTTGCAAGTTGGCTGTCGGTGCAAAGGCCGTGTCTGGTTCTCTTTCCCGGTTCGTGGACGAGGCCCGTCATGGACCGGACAGAGATGCAAGTGGACTGCACTAACACATCATTCCTTTCTAGCGCCGTTCCATGGCTGACTGAAGAAACGATTCACGAGCATGTACGGATACTGTAAACCTGTACAACAACGTCCATCTGTTTTTGATGTTACCAAGAGAACAGCGTGGAGGGAGCACGCGGTCCAGGCCTACCTACGTATTATACCTACTGTCCCTGCTCGGTATTCACCTGCCGTTGCCGCAAGTACCCCTCCCTTGAAACATCAGACTGCATGGCCAAGCTGGAACTTCGGCCACCTAATCGGCATTCTGCCTTGGGAAGCGCACGTTAGTTCGTTTAGGTTGGCTATCGGTACGGCAAGGCTGGCTGGGGGCGGCGCATCATGCCCCTCCACCAAGGCCTGGGCGGGCTGTGCTCTGGACAATCATCTTACCCATCTTACGTAGCGGGTGAGGTGGACTCTCTTTTCTTTCACTTATGAGCTCTTGACTCCCTTCGCACTTGGACAACGCGAACCACTCTGGCTTGCAATTTTTTGCTTCGCGAATAACCCGAATTCGGTCTACTTGCTTGCGATATACAGACACTGCTTGGAGCTGCTGCAATGTCGTCATTCGGCGCGACGCGGGGCTGTTGGCTGCTGGTGATGTGCGCCCTGGCGGCGCTGGTGCTTCTGCCAGGCAAGGCCGCTGCGTTTGGCGCAGGAAACATCCCCTCGGTAGCTCAGGTATGTCGGGACTACCTATGAAACATCTAGTTCCTCGTATACTAACATGTCGGTTCTTCAGGTTGAGGGTCACAACTGGCGCCATGGAGGTATGTGTCGCGTGGGCGCAAACGACAATACTCTGATCTGACCCCCTGGTGTAGATATCGAGGACATGCTCGAGACCGTTGCCTTTCTTTACGGCAAGAAATGGTCCTCCATGCTCATCAAGCGCACCTACTTTGGCAACTGGCTGCGCGACTACTCCCAAGCCGTGGACGTCGGCAGTCTGAAAGGCGTCAATGCCGGTACCATCAGGATCCTCGTAAGCAACCCTGCCCTGGGTCTTCTTCAAACCGTCGCTTCTAGTTGGCTAACGTGCACACTAGGTATGGATTCTCTCCTTCATGGCCTTTGGGTATGCCACGGATGAGTTCGAGGTCACCGAGGAACGTCTGGGCGTGTACCGTCCAGAAGAGCACATTGACAACCCCCTCGGCTACGCTGACGGCACCGACGCGCGCAAGTTTGACCCCCGTCTCAGAGGGCCCGTCGAGCCCATCGAGACTGAAATCGACATGAACACCGGCATGAAGAACTACATCGCCAACGAGACGGGCCGCTGGGCGACCAGCGCCGGCTATCTGAGGTTCAGCTTTGCCCGCGCAATCCACTTCGGCCGTCTGTTCACGTCCGGCGACCGCAAGGGCAAGGACGAGGACCTGTGCGAGGCCTTGCGGTGCCTCGGTCAAGCTCTCCACTGCATCGAGGACTTCACCGCGCACAGCAACTACTGCGAGCTCGCTCTCCGGGAGCTGGGCTACCGCGACGTCTTCCCCCATTGCGGAAACCAGACCGAGATCAACGTGCGCGGGAAGCGAATCTTCCCCCTTGTTACCGGAACCTTTGGCGCCGTTGACTTCCTGCACTCTGTCATCGGCGAGGCCACGGATCACTTCACCCAGTCCGAAGTCGACCAAGTCGACTGTGCCATGAAGAACGCCGAGGGCAACGGTGGCTCCTCCAAGCCTTCGGGCCTCCTCGGGCTCATCTCGCCTCCTGACTTCATCTCCATGATTGGCAAGATCCCTGGGTGCGGTGGCGACTTCGCAACCCAGGCTCGCAGTCTGCAGGCCTCGTCCGATGCCCAGGAGCGGGAGAACCAGGCCCGGAGCACGCGCACCAGAGCCGACACAAGCACCGGCTCAGCGGCGCCCCTGGACTTGGACATCGACCCCGTCAAGACGGCTGGTCAGATCTATCCCATCCTCAAGTTCCGCGACAACATTGTGAGGACCATCAGCCGTGGCGTCTCCAAGATCCCAGGCCTGGAGAAGCTCCTAGAGCGCATCGGGGAGACGCTCACCGTCTTTATCCTCGGTCTCCTGGCGCCCTTCGTGCGACCCATCATCAATCAAGTCTCCAAGGCTCTCAAGAATGGATCCTCCAACCTCATCCAGTGCAGCGCCGAGGCGCAGCTGGAGCCCTGGACCAACCCGCGATGCTCCAACCCCACGCACTCGATGCTGTCCAAGGACCACTTCACCAACATTCTCAACCCTTGTGCCGGCCGTGTCGCTGCAAGCATGCTCCAGTACACCGTTCCGTAAGTGCTCGTTTCCTACATATGTTCCCACCGCTGACTCTTTCCAGTCGAGTCCTCTACGCTTTCGAGCACACCGAGGTCCCCGTGGACGAGGTGGTCAACGACATCCTCCGTGCTTTCCACCATCCCGCCCTGCGCAACGACAACATCGAGGTCCAGCGGGACATGTTCAAGACGGTCAAGCAATGGGTAGACGAGCACCCTCGTCGCCACGAACTGGAGCGAATGCTCTCGTCGCAATCCGTCAAGGACGGCAGGAACCACATCCTGAACCAGGCCGACCACAAGGCCGACCGATCCGGCCCTGGCGGCCACTCGCACAGCCCCCGTGACATGCTCGAGGAGCTTGGCCACGGCAAGGTGGCCGGGTCGCTGTGGTCGCAGGTGCGCACCCGAGACACCGACTCGCTGCATGGCCGCGACGGAGATCCCGCGAACCACTACCTGTCGACCACACCGGCGCCCCCCGGCGGCTTTCAGAACCAGGCGCAGGGCCATGGCTACGGGGCAGGCTCCTCGCCCGCGCACAATCCTTCCCCATACGGAGGCGCGCAGGGCGGCTACAGCGCACATCCCCCGCAGGGTGGTCTGGCCGGGTCATACTACCAAGACCACCAGCAACAGCCCACATATCAGGACCAACATCAACGACCCGCCCATCAGCAAGGCCAACATCAGCAGCCCCCCTATCACCAAGTGCAACATCAACAGCCCGCCTACGGCGACTACGGTGCGCCGCCTCCACCCCAGGGGTACGGAGGTCCGGGTTACGGCGCACCTCAGTACCCACCCTACGGACAACAACCCCAACACGGTCAACAGCCGCCGCCGCCGTCTTCGTGGAATCAGTATCCCGGTCAGGGTCGACGGTACTAGTTTCGGTCTCTTTCATGGTTCAATCAAAGTTTCCTAAGGTAGAAAAGCCTAGCTGTTTATGTATGGATATGATAGTATAAGTGGCTACTTGAATAGGGAACCCAGAAATCGGTCCCATGTCCGTGGTGGGATGCTTGTTTTTCGATAGCTATAGTGTGTAGTAATGCTCCGTGCGCGGTCGCGCTGATTCCACAAAGTGCCGTTTGCGCCGGCCGTAAACTCCAGACTTCTCAGGTCTATGATGTGGTCCCTGCATGAAAGACGTTGCAGTGAGACAGGTATCCGACTTTCTCAACAAACCTCCTGCTAACGGTATCCGCCCACTTGCTTAGATGGCTCGAGTCATGACTATCACATGGCCCTGCTCAACCACACTCATCCGTCACCGTTTCCCCCTCCTAGGGTCCAAGGCCTCGGCTCTTCTGATATCTCGGATTTCCTTCGTCCCCAGACTGCCGACACCGCCTTCGGAACGGCGTTCCCATCCACCTAGTCGAACCACCTGACAAGTCGCGTTATCACCATTCTCGGAAACCTCGGTCGCGTATTCTACGACGTTGCGAGCGCCTTGTTCGGGTGTGCGGGCTTCTTTGATCACGTCGACGATTTCCTGATCGCTCAGTGTCGCTGATACACCATCACTCATGAGCACGAGAAAGGAGTACTGTGCGGGACCCATTTCAACCCGCGTTATCTCAGGCTCGGCCGACACGCCGATGCGCTTGCTCCGCATGTCACCAAAGGCTCGGCTGTTGGCGAGCCCAGCGATGCGCTCCTCGCCGAAGCTGTCGCCTGAAACCATGGAGCCGGCCGGGGCGTATCGGCGAAGACGTCGGCTCTCTGCCGGGGTGGTTGGGTGGTGGTCGGACGTCAACGGCTTGGCCTGGCCCGTAGCGGTGTCGCACAGGAGAACCCGTGTATCACCCACATGAGCGACCACCAGGGTCGAGTGTACGCTAGGGTGCCAGAACGGAGCCGCGGTTGGCGTGGAGATGAGCGCAATGGATGCCGTAGAGCCGCCCTTGAAACGGGTATGACCACCGATTCCTTGGCCCGAAGGAGTTGCGTGCGGCGCCCCAAGGATTTCGTCATGATTCAAGGGAAGATCGTCCAATCCATCATCATCTGAATCAGCTTTGCGGGCCTGGGCGGTTACAAAGTCAAGGTCCGCTTGAAGAAACGCATACATGAGCGCAGACTCGACTGAAATCAGCCCGTCCTCTCCACCTTCCTGTGAGAGATCGAAATGCTGCGGTACAAAACGTCGGAAATACCCGCCAATGGCATTCCTGTACTGCTTCACCAGGTCCTGTTCGAGCTTGATCGCCTTGGCGTAGTCTTGTACTTGTGCTGGTACAACCGCTTCGCTTTTGAGGCGGTCGACGTGCTCAGTCCCAGTTCGCAACTTAGATTCATCCTCAGCCACGTCCTCTTTCACCTTGGACGAGCTATCTGGCTCACTTGACTCAGTTCTGGGTGATGGTGTTGGCCCTGGAAGATGTTCTCGCCCGGGCTTCTGCTTCCGGAGGCTACTCTGTAGACCGAGCTCACTGGCCGCTTGCTCGATATATCCGTGGAGTTCATCCCGCAGGAAATGAGAGCACTGTTCGCCGCCATGGCCGTCAAATATCCCGAAGTAGAATATCTGGGGGTCACCAAGGGCACTGTCTGCAGGCGTCGGCTCTCCAGGTCTCTGCCTGACGCTTCTCGGGACGCGCTTGGCAAAAGCCGGAATATTCACGGTTCCAGCCTGATCCGCGTCTTCGTTGTAGGGCCGACTACCGCGGGCACTAAAGGCCCCAAAGTGATGTTTTGCCCTTCGCAGCGGTATCCGCACGACTGTCAAGTCTCGGGAGTTGAGGTTTGGTAGGGACACGGCGGGGGAGGAACCAGGACTGGGCGTGTGGGGAGTCGAAGCATCGCGTGGCAGCTTATGTCCCGGGCCGATGGGTCGTGAAGAATCGGGATGTAGGGACGACGAGGGAAGATGGGTAACGAAATATGTGTGGAAGCAGCGCCTCGGGAGCTCTCGTGTGGTTCGGCGGAGCCATGTACGTCGTATGGCGACTGTACGTGGGCTCATGAAGCTGCAGGGGCCGGACACCTTGGGCAGGTATCCGGAGATGGGAGTTGCCGGGACACGAATGCCATGTGCAAACGACGCCATTGATCGTAGGTTGGTGAACCGCAGACACCTCGGAAAGGCGTCAAGTCCCAGTTTCAGCAGCGCCCACGTATGGTAAGCACTGCGAGCTTGCAGAAGCCTAAGGCCATGGATATGGCGGGAAACGTTGGTTGGGGAGCTCGGAAGAGTGTCTCGAAGCAGGAGGATCGCCGTTAACGAGATCGAACGGGCGTGAACGGATGAAGGAACGAAGACTCGTTGAACGGTGACGGTGACGGTAACGGTGGGCGTTGGCGTTATCTTATCGAGGGGGCAGCACAATGGTTCGTTGCCAAGACGGGGGCACGCAGAGTGGGCAAGCCGTTGGTGGTAGCCGTTGGTGGTTTAAGGAAGGCGATGTCGACGTAATGCCGCATTACTAGGGGCAGGAAGACGAAGTCGAGCCACGATAATGGTCCGTTGCTAGTCGGTGGATATCCGCGGCCCAAAGCGGAACGTCCGAGTGTCATCAGTGCAACAACCTTGAAAACAGGATGCACCTAAGACGCTGGACTTATCTATAGAACACGGGATCATACTGCAATGGCAAAGCGCAAGGTAGCTTCAGTCTGACCCTGCCGCTACCTAGCGTACTGGGGGGCATATTGGCGTGGCTTTAATGTTCCTGGAATGGGTAAGTACCTGATGTGGCAAGCTGATGAAATCAAGTCGCTGACCAGGTACTCCTGTCAATCAGCCTTGCCTAATAAGCAAGAGGTTGAGTTCAAGATGTACCGACATGGAAGTAGGACCGGTTTGAAAAGTAAACGGATTTTGATGGCCATGTATTGGATTATTCTCCCTTCCAATGCTAGAGTTTATGAGAAGCCATCGAAGATACCCCGGAGCATGCCAGGCTCCCACCGGATCAGTGGTACAGCTACCTCACCTTGAAACAAACCGCCCATATCATTCGAAACCACCGGAGGTAGGCAAGTAAGCACCTAATTGTGCTGCACTAAAAGCTCTCCACTGGCAATTACCTTGCCGCACATGCAAGGCAGCCAACATCATTGAAGCCAGAAAGCTCGCGGCCAGGTGCAGATGGGCTGGCGCCCCAGCAGGCCAATCGGATCAGGCCCAGGAGGTACCGTGCCGCCTGGGCTGAGTGCTGAGTACCTACTAGTACCTAGAACCAACCCCACCATCCCACCTCTGCTGATGCGGACAGCCCTGTAGTGGCAGCAGAGCTTGCATCATTGCCTGAAGAGTAGGCCCGAGATGGACGCATCGTGTGCACACCGGTCGGATCATCACTGCCGGTGCGGCTGGAACCAACAGACAGAACCGTTATTAACATGTTCCCGATGCTGGCGTGGCTGCAATGCTGCAGAAGGACTACCCGACTACCTTCCCATTTGCGCTGGGAACCTAGCAGTGCCTGCCGGGCGATACTGCAGCTAAGGTGCCAGTGAGAGCGGGGTTCAAGGGTAGTTGCAGGGAGGTCCCCATTATCAGCGGGCCACAAAAAGTTTTTGCTTTCACCTCCACCCTGAGATATTGGATCAGGACGGGGCTTGCCGACCTCATCGAACCTCCCCCCCATCGACTGCTTTTCGTCCTTGCCCTACCCGTGTCTTGCTTGATATCTGTCGTACGTGTATCGCATGACTGCTGGTTCAGGTGGAAGCCATCGAACGCGTCTTGCACATAGCAGCGATTGCGTCTCTACCGACTTTACGAACTGCGCCAAGGGCATCCCGCGCTTCTCAGGTTCTTCCCGCTGTCCGCATACGGTAGTACCACACCGTCAGACCCCAGTAGCCTTTGCTGATCTGGAACTCTCCCACCCCTGCTCTTCTCCCTCCTCCTCCGTCGGGGACTTGGGAGATCGACTGGCAAGCCAGCAAGTTGGAAGCAACCAGCAAAAACACTACCGGTCTCTGGCCTACCAGAATTGTCCTGAGAACCTCGCTTGCCCTGGGTGCGTTGGCGCGAGGTAGGGCAACCCCAATATCCCTACCTGTCTGCTGCGCAAGGGCCAAGCCGCCCACTCTTTACCCGCCTCCCCTACTTCGTACCGACCTTAAGGTCGGCCACTACCCTTGCCGATCCCACCTTTCGAGCCTCGCGGGGTTCCAAGAAGCAATACGTAGCGGCCTGCTTGTCTCTGCCATCGCCAACGAGCACTCTTAATTCCCTCCTATTATTCCTCCTCGCTCCCGGTCTTTTTCCAACTTTCACCTCCATCCCGTCTTGTCACGCAAGAGAGGCCTCTTCGTCCACTCCCCACGGTTTCTCTCGTCAGCGAACCCCCTCTTTCTATTCACCCTGGGGACGGGTCGATTCAACATCTTACTCCAGTGTCCACGGCATTTGGAAGATTTTCTAGAAACCGCGCCATCGCATCCGACTTCGACACGCAATTTTTCCCTACGATATCCGAGGCATCCTCGTCGCCAGCTTTCACCATGTCGCCACACCCAACCCTCAAGGCGCCCTACGCCAGCAGGTCGGAGACTGCAATCCATCCGCTGAATGCCTACCTGTTCAAGCTCATGGACCTCAAGGCCTCTAATCTATGCCTTAGTGCCGATGTCCCAACCGCGCGCGAGCTCCTATACTTTGCGGACAAGGTCGGACCTTCCATTGTCGTGCTCAAGACACACTACGACATGGTCTCTGGCTGGGACTTCCATCCTCAGTCTGGTACCGGCGCTAGGCTCAATGCCTTGGCTCGGCGACATGGATTCCTCATTTTCGAGGATCGCAAATTTGGTGACATCGGCAACACGGTGGAGCTGCAGTATGTAGCGGGCTCGGCCAGGATCATCGACTGGGCACACATCGTCAACGTCAACATGATACCTGGCAAGGCCTCTGTGGCATCGTTGGCGAAAGCAGCAGCGAGGTGGCGCGAAAGATACCCTTATGAAGTCAAGACTTCGGTCTCTGTTGGGACGCCGACGGCAGAGGGCTTTGACGAGATGGAGGACGATGAGGAGGCTGATGGCGCGGCCAACGGACCAACACATGAAACCATGTACGCTCCCAGGGCGCCAGATGGGCGCAAGGGCAGCATTGTCTCGACCACCATTCTGACACAACAATACGAACCCGCCATCTCTCCCCGATTGAACAAGTCAATCTACGAAGGCGACGACGACATGTTCCCTGGGATCGAGGAGGCACCACTGAGCAGAGGCCTCCTGATCCTGGCGCAAATGTCGAGCGAAGGAAATTTTATGAACAGAGAATACACCAATGCCTGCGTCGAGGCTGCACGAGAACACAAGGATTTCGTCATGGGCTTTATTGCTCAGGAGAGCCTCAACTCGGAAGCAGACGATTGCTTCATCCACATGACGCCAGGATGCCAGTTGCCCCCTGAGCACGATGATTACGACATGGACAGTAATGCACCGCTAAGAGGCGATGGCAAGGGACAGCAGTACAACACTCCGCAGAAGATCATTGGGGAGAAGGGGTCCGACATTGTCATTGTGGGGAGGGGTATTTTGAAAGCAGGCGACCCAGAGAGTGAAGCTGAGCGGTACAGATCGGAAGCTTGGAGAGCGTACACGGAGCGGGTACGATAATGGATGCTGCTATGGATTTTGGACAGGCATCCCTGGCCAGCAGCACCTTGACGCAGTTGGTGCCGTAGCCTGTCTGGCCTTCCTTCGCTTCTTCTTACCCACTTCCAACAATCTGTTCTGCTCGAGTCCCACAAGGGTCTTATTTGATTGCGGCTGCGGGCCTGTCGCAACTACTGGGCGCACATGAAGAACGGAGGGTTGGGGCAACCATGATTGATCAAAAGATACCTTGTCACTTAAAAGCAATTTACGAAGGATAGAAGGACTAA
The DNA here is from genome assembly GCA_001021365.1 of Stachybotrys chartarum. NCBI lineage: Eukaryota > Fungi > Ascomycota > Sordariomycetes > Hypocreales > Stachybotryaceae > Stachybotrys > Stachybotrys chartarum. The sequence goes on from LDEE01000004.1 coordinate 1,007,332, forward strand.
ATCGTCATGTCTCTTCGGCTCGAATCGTCAAACAGATCGGTGGTGCTAACATGAGTTCATGATGGTTGGTTCGAATTATCGCGCCTTGCATGCTCAAAAGAAGGCAGTGATTTAGGGGCCTGCGGACAAGGGTAGCTGCATGAGACCATATAGGGAATTCAATCTCCAGGAAGTGGTACGTCAAGCCGGGTGTTACATCGGCATTGCAGGCGAAGCAGTGGAGGAGGTAAACGCTGTCCAACGTGGAGTTCTAAGTGCCGATGTCGCACGTAGGTTGCCAAGGGCAGGATGCCTAGTTTCGTCAAACAGCTTACCGTGAACGCTGTGAAAACATGCGCAAGCGAGCCAGAGTACAAGGGGCCGCGTCGTTATCATGTCAGCCAATGATTAAAAAAAAATATTGCATGAAGCGTAGGTTATGTTGAAGATGCCCCTTGTGCAGGCTCCCGGGTAGTCTAGTTGAGAGGGAGGATGTGGGTGCCGATTCCAAACCACCAACTGTCCAGTCTAGGATGAAGCAGACAATTCCGGCCGCAAACGTGGAGAAAGTTCTGGAGCACCTCATGGGAGAAGAGCAATCGATGGCGGACAAAGACCCTTTCAAGCTCTGAACGCCTCCACCAGTCCAGCAAAATCCTCAGTCTTCCTGCTGTATCCGATTTGCCACAGCAGGGCACCACTTTCGCTCCGTCCCATGCCTACACCATCCACCACCTCGCCATCCTCGTCGCGAGAAGGATGGGCGACATACGCGCGGCCGCCCCCGGCAACGGCGACTCCAGCCCAGAAGTCACAGACGTGGCAGAGGGCGGCGACGTCGTCCTGGACCTGACGTTCCAGACGTCGCGAGAGACGCTGCGCAAGAGCCAGAAGGCTGCCCTCGCCGCCGCAAGGAAGGCCGGGCCCCGTGCTGCCGCCGCCGCCGCCGCCGCCCCGCCCGTGCTCCGGCCGACAGTCCGCGTGGCCTACCGGGTCGACCTGGTGGCGCTGAAGCTGGGCTCCAAGTACTTCGCCAACCTGCTGTCCAACGCGCAGTTTGCCGAGGCCGGCGTCATCGCCGCCGCCCATCAACGGCTTGCGACCCGGGGTGTCAAGCCGGCCGAGGCGGATTGCGGGGACCTGCCTTGGATCAGCATCACGGACGACGACGAGGCGACGCAGAGCGCGGGCAGGGAGCGGACGTTTGAGGACATGCTGCGCATCATGCACCAGGCGCCGCCCAAGACGCCGCAGGTCAACCTATCCTACGTGGCCACCCTGGCCATCATGGCCGACCGGTTTGACTGCCTCGGCGTCGTGGCCAAGGCCGTAAACCGCGACATCAAGTTCAAGTGGCCCATGCCTAGCTCCAGGCCGACGCCGGTGCCCAGCGGCCGCAGCGGCGTCGAGGTCGAGGACATTCAGCGGCAAAAGGTCCTGGTGGCGTGGCTGCTCAATCAGCCGCTGCGGCTGCACCAGGCGTCGCGCGAGTTGATCATGCGCGGCTCTCGTCTCTGGACTGCGTATCCGGAAGCAGAGGATCCTGCATACACGGCGGCGTGGTGGAATCTACCAGACGGCCTGGAAAGTAAGATTTACTCTCCCGCCTCGACCGCATCCCGCAAGGCGCTGACCACGTCACAGGAGAACTACAGTATCGCCGGGAGTGCATCCTCAACGCCATCGGCTCCATTCAGCGTCACTTCCTCGCCCTGTACACGTCCAAGGAGCGGCAGTGCAAGCTCGGCTACGACTCCAGCACGGCCTGCGACTCGTTCCAGCTCGGCCAGATGATCAAGTTCCTCGCCTCCAAGAATCTGCTCTTCCTCGTCGACTTCAGCCCGGCGTCCCTCGACGCCCTCGCCGACACGTCCGTGTCGGACATTGAGCAGCTGCTCCTGACGCTGCGGCAGACGCCGAGCTACCAGATCGACAAGCACCACACCAACTGCGGGCTGCGCATCCGTATCGACCCGATTTTGGACTACGTACGAGCCTTGTTGTCCGCGAACGCCGTCTCCGTGGCCCACGCTGACTGGGTCAAGCGGCGCAACGAGGCTTCATGGCTGTTGGCCGCGGAGAGTCGGCAGTTGGACCGCGATAGGGGCGAGATCAGGACCTTTGTCTTTACCCGGGCCATTGCAAACGACCAGCGGCTGCGTCACGAAGGCAGTATGTACGCGGATCGCATGGCCAAGGAGGTGTTCACGGCAGATGCATGGGATTGGACGCCAGAGGCATGATCACCAGCACTTAAAAATTAAAAAAAAAAACGAAAAAAAAACCCCCCAAATTTGAAACAGGCACGCATTGTAGAAACATCGGATTGCATTGCAATGTAGATAGACTTGACAAGACTATTAGAGATAGGGCAGCTTAGACTCATACATAATAGGTATACCCAGGAAATTAAACTTGAGACGGTTTTTTGTGTCGTCAGCACAAGTGGTATTGAGATAAACCAAGATTCCGTTTATGAATACAAGGCCGGAATCACGCCAGGCCTTGTTCGCCGGAATACTCCCTGTTGCACGAGCGTGTGTGCCAACACGCCCAGCTTCGACCGCCCTAAATTGCCACGGAACCCCTGTGACAAACCTGTTGCGCCCCGCGATGCTAAAGATGATGATGTAGCGTGTGCTACTAAAACAACGAACCTCTTTACCTTGTTCGTTGTACTTGTTGACCCCCTGATGCCTCTTCGGCGGCGCAGTCTTCACCCCGCAAACCCAGGGCAAGCATGGGTTGCGTCAAGGCTGCGAACAACTGACCGCTAATCCAATCCCTGAACTTTTCCCTCGCTGTGCTTAGCCCTGCTTGATCTGCTTCTTTCGCGGTAATCCCTTGGCCTTTCGTGTCTTGCGGTCCGCCTCTGCCAGCAAGACACTGGCATTGACCAGCTGGACAACATTGATAAACTGCTTCGCGGCCATGACCGGCAGAGAGACGCCAGCAATCATCCAGGGCCAGAACGAGTCCATCTTGTTGGCGCGGGCCAGCTCAAGGGCGGCAGCGCTAAAGGGATCGGGGAAGATCTGACGCAAGATGGACGTGTTGACCTGAGCACCAGCCTGGATGGGAGCCCCGCCGGTCTCCTCAACGGTCTTGATAAGGTGCGGCGCGAGGAGCGGCGAGGAAAAGGAGAGCAGGTAAAGCGCAATAAAGAAAACTTCATTCAGCGCACAAAACACAAAGAGAACAATCTGGCAGGCGTTTGTTAGCACAGAAACCAGAAAATGCGTGCTGCAAGTCTAGCGTACCTTGTTCGTGTAGTAAAGGTTCAGCGCCCAGTTCTGGGTCTTGTCAATGTTTTTGTGGCTCGAGTCCGCACCGCCGACAATGAGCGTAGCATACATGTGCATATAATGGCTGGAAAAGTCGAGGGCGATCAAGCCCTGGAAGACAATGGCGAAGCGGGGGAAGGCGGACGACAGGAAGACGAGCAGGCACGAGGTCGTGCAGCGGTCGGTGACCATGTCGAGAACGGCGCCGAAGCGGGTGGATTGTTCGAAAGCGCGAGCGGCATATCCATCGAGGGCGTCGAGGAGACATGAGATGCTATATAGGAGGGAGCACGTGCGAGGGTGCAGGGGCATGTAGTAGAGGGAAGCGAAGGCGAGGACGATGCGAGAGTAGCCTGAGTCGTGTCAGTTGATTCAAGAGCTCCTGGGATCACGAAGGGCATGCTAACCAATGATATTTGGCCAGAAAAGAAAGATGTTCTCTTTAACGTCGTCTTCCGAAGCTTCCGGCGCATCGTGGGCGATGCTGTTCCCGTTGGCAACCATGCTGGTCGGCTTCTCGTTCAACGGGGCCTGAGCCGCGTGCTCCTTGGCGGCCTGTCGCCGTGTTGCTTTCGAAGCCATGACGATCAGCTACGCGTAGCTCGTTATGAATTGACTGGTGTGTACGATAGGAGATGCAGAGCCAGCGTCGATGGTTGTCGTGGAGCTGTAATCCGCCGCGCAAGCTTAGGGTGGAGGGAGGTAGGGGTAGGGAAACAATAAAGGAGGACAAGGAAGAAGAGCTAGATGAAGCTCAGACACAAACTTTCTCAAGTCTGAAGGATATCGAAGAATGCGAAGATAGAGAAGTTCGTGGGGGTTGGAGGATGGCAGGAGTAGGGTCGCGCCTGGATGCCGGGGATTCCCAAGATGCAGGTTATCAAGCAGATAGGGCAAAAAGGTTCCAGCCCGGTAATCCGTACGCAGCCTGAGATAAGATGGATGGATGGGTTAGCTGTTGGGAGATTGGCTGCATTGGCAAAGACCAGTGTCCTAAGGTGCTCCACCAACCAAGCTTCCACCCAACTGTTCCAAATTATCCGGCCCGCCCTCCAAACGCGCACCCAAGAGCGGGCAAACAGGGCTTGACCCGGTGCTCCGTACCACCCGAGGGGCTGCCCTGAGAGGATTGATTGCCCGCGTTGCGAGGAACCTCCCGTAGTTGAACCTTTCCATTATTCCTACAGCACGCGGCTTGTGCTGGTGCATGTCTGCACAGACACGATCTTCTGGACAAACCCAGTCCCTCGGAACTCCGGTTGGCATAGGTAAGCCAAATGGCCCACCGACAAAGGCGGTTAGATTGTTTACAGGGGGTATCGGCGTCTTCGGGACACCTGCAGAATCTAGATGGGCTTCCAAAAAGGGTGGCTGCTGTTGTCTTGTCGCTGTCAGCACTGCATCCACAGCTCCCATTAGTGCTGCCAGTGAGAAGGTGTGGCTTTTGTGCAACGACAAGACAAGAGACATTCCATTGACTTCTTTGTCATACTTGTTCTTGCGTCTGGAGAGGGTGCGAGGCCTCGTGCCGTGCGATGTCAAAAGTCGATTTGCTAACAAATATCTGGTAGACGATAGACGGGGCAAGTCAGCGATATATTAATTTGTCCCATGCATCGCTTCCATGTCTGAAAGGGTTTGTGCAGATTTGCAAGGGAGACCGTCAGGCGCGTAGTTCTAGCTACACCAAAAGTCCTCAAGTTTGGAGGAAGAGTAAAAGGATACAGTGGCTAGACTCTCCATTGAGGTTATCGTCCATCACGTCCATTGATGGATGACACCTCTCGGAAGGATGCTTACTACAGATATCTAGGTGCAGGAGGTAGCGTGAGTAAGCTCGATTTCCAGGACAGGTTAGGCAATGAGGTTTATTTTTGGAAGGTCCTCGGCGCGGAAAACGACGACCCTGGCACCTTCCCTCGTCCGCTTACATGACACCGTGACCTCATACCTCTCCCAACAAGATAAACCTTTTCATAACCAGCCGCACAGCTACAAAAACTGCCCGTTGAAACACGATGCCCGAAACGTCTGTCTCTATGGTATAGTCTCACAGCAACACCCGCACCACCCCGTCCCGTCCCGTCCCGTCCCGTTGCTTCACCTGGGGAAGCTGGCTTTATCGCCGGTCGTGGCCCGTAGCCCCACCCGGCAGGCGGAGATTTGCACGTCACATCGCCAATTGGTCCCCCAAGGTCGCCGCTCGCCGTCACCCTCAGTCTTGCGGTTGCGAGGCAGTCATGGACCTGTCCTGGGGTGCCTCCTGCTGACACGAGAACTTCCCTTGTGTCTATAGAGGCTCACTTGGGTATATATGCACTCCGTCTGCTCCGATTCCCTCTTCTCTGCTCGTGTCCTTGATCTCCTCTGCCTCCCGCGAGCTGTGAAGTGGAGCTTTGAGCTTCAGCCGCTCTGGCCATCCATCCCGAGGTACAGTGGCGGCAGCTCGCTGGGACCACGGTCGACATGGACGTGGATAGCCTCGATAACGCGGCTCTTGAGCCCAAGGAGCGAGCTCCGCCCAAGAAAAGGCGCCGCGTTGTCGTTTCCTGTACCGAGTGTCATCGGAGGAAGCAGAAGGTTGTTTGATCTCCGTTCCTTTTTGCCAATGGCAAGCCACTGACCTGCTACAGTGCGACCGCGAGCTGCCGTGCGCCAACTGCAGGTCCCGGAACAAGGAGACCTCCTGCACCTATGAGACGGGTGCGCCCACTGCTCGCGCTCATCATGAGAAGCGCAAGTCATCACCCCTATATCAATCGAGCGACTCGCCCCAAACCGTCCCCAGTGCTCCTCTCTCGTCAATGGCTGCTACGTGGGGATATTCGCAAACAGGGACATCCACCATGGGCTTCCTGAAAAAGATTGAATCGACGACGAGTGATGGTGACGATGAATCGCCAGGGCTGGCTCATCCCACATCCCAGCAAGAGAATCTCATCCTGCGGGAAAAATACAAGGCCCTTGTACGCCAACTGCCCGCCAAGGTCTATCTGGACAAGCTCATTGCCATCTATTTCCAAAAGTTCAATTGGCGGTACGCCGCCGTAGACGAGGAGATTTTCTACCGTCAACTGCAGGAATGGAACAAGCTCCCGTTCAGCATTCTTTCCTCGACGGGCCCTCACGCACTATCTCCGGACATACGGTCGTTTCCAGCGGTACTATTTCAGATCATTGCCATCGCCCTGCTCTCGCTGCCAGAAAGCCCTGATCCTGTGTTTGATGCGCTCAAGTATGCAGGAAATATGACCTTTGAGGATCTAGCAAGGGATTACAGCGAGTCGGGATCTGACATCGGCAGTCTTTTTGGCAAACAGCAATTGACCGTGACCAATGTCTTGGCCCAATTTCTCAGAGCCTTCTTTCTGAAGAACACAAATTGTGTAGTCGAATGTGTAAGTGTGGTGCATCAAGCAAGGACGGATTCACGCAGGGAGACTGACGCATGTAGTGGCACGTAATCTCTGTTGCTATCCGCGATGCGCAGGAGCTGGGTATGCACCGGGACAGCCTCGACCCAAGACCAGTTGATTACAGCATTGAGGAGGTATTGAGGAATCATTGGTTGATTCAGCGGCGTAGGAAGCTATACATGCTTCTCGTGTTATGGTACGGGTTGCCTTCCCAGTTGCTGCGAATCGCAGTCTCGAGATTGGTGTTTCTGATTACTTCGCAGGGATGTCAACATGGCAGTGGTTCTTGGGCGTCCAGGATGCATCAACTCGCGGCATGGGCTTCCATCGGCACCGGTCGATACACCGGTTTCTCCAAAAGACGACACAAGCACGCCGGTCATTCCCAGAATCAGCGGCAAGGACCCTCCTACTGCACTCACAAGGCTCCTTTGGTGGAACAGGTTGGCAGACCCTCTGAGAGACATACAGGATTTGGAGCAGGAGGGACAGTACCCGAAAGACTTCTCCAAGGTGGACAGAGTGCATGAGCAAATCATGGCCCTGGAAGATGAGAAGCCCAGCGTCCTGCGCCTGGTGAATCCCGACACACGCTGGGACGCTTTGGAGGCGATGCATTGGCTTCCGGGAGCTCGAAACGTCCTCGCCCAGTTACATCATTTCAGCATCATGGCCCTCCATCGTCCATATATATTCCATCGGAAAGAAAGCCGCACCGAGGCGCTCAAAGCCAGCCTCGAGATGCTGGAGCTCCAGAAGCGTGCGTTCGAAGACATGGATCCAGTTGGTTGGAGAGAGTAAGTGGCGAATCGACTAATCCTTCCCCCNCCGTACTAATCGTGTTCACCTGTCCTAGTTTCATGATGTTCTTTGGAAGCTTCGACGCTATTGTGCTGATAGCCTCGATTTATGTGGTGTTTCCGCGCGAGCACGAAGAGCTGAAGCACGCAGCTCTTAGAAACTTTCATCAAACCGTGCAACGTTTCTCCGTCATGCAGGAACGGAATCCAATGGCAAAATCAGCACAAGGCGTGCTCAAAGCCATTTTGGCCAAGTTTACCAAGGCCATCGGCAACTCGTCAGCGCCAAGCGGTGCGGAGACGGGTTCGGAGGCAACACCGTCGACCTCCACCAGGGAAGGCACTGACTCGAATACCCCGAGTACGTTTGGCCGTGACACTGGAGGTAGGAGTACAGTTCCATCAATCGGGTCATTGACGGAGCCCTCGCCTGCAGCTTCTAACTCTGCTCTGTACCCTGCGGCAGAATGGATGCCTCCTGCGGATAATCTGGCAGGGTTGGCACCACTGTTTCCGACATCCGACTTGCTTTTCAACGATCTGACGGCGTTACAAGGTGGCGATATGCCGCCGCCAATATTGGATGGCGGGCCGAGTGCGAACTTGGACGACTTGTCATGGCAGTTTGGTGGTGATTTTGGGGAGAATACCATGTGGCAGCTTCTAAACCAGTATCAGCCAGGGTTGGTCTAGGGGGGTTGGGAGGGGAAGATGCAGGACTGATTCCCGGCTCAAGCAAAGCAATATACCACAATGTACTTTGGAGCATTAGGCATGAATGTTATGGCATTCACAGATCAAGATACCTTGTCCATCACGGAAGACTCCATCTGATTAATCTTGACAGCAGGATTTCGCCCGAAAGAAGCTCAAGTAGGTATGAGCTGTTGATGATGATTGGCACGCCTTACTTGTCAATGTGATATATTCCGGGGGCTTTTGTGCTGAAAGTGAAACCAGGGGAAATGTGAGCCAGCGCTAGATACCTAACGTAGGTGTTGTTTGAAAGCCTTGGTGGGTGGTTGTAGGGGCAATGGGACTGGACCCTGATCTCTGCAGGTGCCAAGTGCCGAATGCCCGTACCTGTACCTGTGCCTGTACGGCGTGCTAGTCGCTTATCAGAGTGAGTTAGTGCGGGCAGCCCCACCTCCGCCGCTAGTGCCTGATTGCCATGGCAAGGACGCCAATCGACTGCGGGGAAAAGGGTAGCTTATCCACTCGCCACGCATGGCAGCTGGCCATTTTAAATTATGCGGAAAGAGCAGAGAGAGCAGAGGGAACATGCGATGCATCCATCATCCATTTTGACTAGAGCCTTGCTGCATGTACTCGGTACTTGCCTACGGTGAACAAGGAGGTCTTGGGAAAGGACTAATAATAAGGCAGGTTGAATCGTAGCACGACAGGAAGAATAGGCTGCAACCCGAAGTGAAGTGAAGCGAAGTCACGTAATGTTGGCGGGAGCTACTTACCTTCACCTAGGTAGTAGGTACCTAGGTAGTTGCCTACCTACTACCTACTACCTACTACCTAGGCACATACTCCCGGCAGCACTAAACTTGAGCTCGGCCACGTATCGTAGCCATAACCTCCCTCCGGCAACATCTTGCCTCTCGTGCAAAGCAGACGAAGTCGGCAGTGGAATTCGTCAGAACCCTTTTCCGACACGAAGCGGCGGGTTAAAGTTGAGCGGCTTAACGCTTCTCGCGCCGTCCACCGCTATTCCGCCATTCGTGCTTTCCTCCAGTCATTTATTCCGGCACGTCGCCTACCCACCCGGCTCCCAGCATCTGAATACACCCCCCAAGTCTCCCACAGCCCGACGCGTGCAAGAGGCTTGCCGAAACAGAGTCTCCTCCTCCTCGCTTAACAATCGTCCTGCTTGTGCACGTTACACGCGGTCATCGGCTTCTTCCACATATCACAGTCTATTGCCTGGTTACCCACTGTCTTAAACCCCTAGCTCACTTGACCGACCATAGACCAGACGATCGAAACGACGCCGCGACGGCCTTGACACACGTGGATCTATAATATGACGTCCGAGCACGGCCTTTCGGGCGTTATGAGCTTCGCCCAAAGGTTTCAAAATTTGCAACAGCATCGAGATTCCAACGACGCCTTGATTAACGTGGGCACATGCCCTGCCAAATCTCGGGGAAAAATCGCTGATGCCTTGTCCACCAGGATTTGCTTGTCTATTGTGAAAGAACAGAGAACAAACTGCGGCAAGAAAAGCAGCAGCTCTTGGACGAACTTCAAAATTGTCAGCTCGACCTTGCTGCTGCTATCAAGTCTCGGAGGGAGCACCAGCAACAACTGCAGAAATATGAACAAAGCTATGACTGGGTCAGACAGGAAAACGAGGATTTAAAGGTAAGCCGGGCTGGCATTCTAGCGTTCCCTATTTCGGGTGGGCTGAACCTCTTAGAATCGTAATCCATATGTCGTGCTGCTTCTTGACGGCGATGGCTTGCTGGTAGGTGCCACATCCCTCGTTGCTCGGATGAGTTGCGGATCAAGGTGGTTGCCGCACGACATTGGTGGACATGGCTAAATCATTCCATTACGGGCGCACAGTTTCAAGAGCATTGGATTAAAAAAGGGATTGAAGGCGGAAAAGCAGCCGCGTACGCCCTTCGATCAGCCATATATGAACAATGCGGCTCTCGAGCAGACGACGTCGAGGTGGTTGCTAGAGTCGTTGCCAACCTACAAGGTTTGTCTCGAGCAATGCAGCGGGACGGTTGCATCGACAACGTTTCCGAACTCAAAGACTTTACACTGGGATTCACCCAGGCCAAGGCCTCATTTGACTTTGTTGATGTTGGCTATGGCAAAGAGAGGGCCGATTCCAAGATTAAAGGTTCTGCCCCCAAATGTTGACCAACGAGCCCGTGTTCCCGACTTGTGCTGTTCGATGTTTGCTAATTCAACCTAGAGTCAACTCGATGGCATCTACAGAATCACAACTGCAAACAGATTATATTAGGCATCTCCCATGACGCTGGGTACGCCCCGTTTCTAGATGAGATCCTTCGGGACGAAGATACGCGACAACGCGTAACACTCCTGGAAGGATTCCCGACGGTTCATGAGCTGGTTGCCACCAAAGTTAGTGTTTTAAACCTGGCCAGTGACTTGTTTCGAAAAGACAAGTTGATTGATCGAGCTGTGGCACCCATAACGCGAGCGCCGCCGTCACAAGCACCTTTGTCGGCGCCACCTCAGGATCGTCCCTCTGCATCCGCGTCTGCATATCCCAGCCCGCCAATGAGTTCCAGTTCCTTGGCCTCCCCGCCGGCACCCAGTGCATCGTACGCCAATGTCATTACCAGCGTCAGCCCGCCACCGCTGATTACGCTGCCGCTTACGAGTAGGCCTGCGCCGCCGCGCCAAAAAACGCCAGCCCGTCCGCAGCAGCCAGCATGGAACCCAGGGCCTCGAGGCCTGGACCAGCCACCACAGATCAACAATATAGCGATGGAGGCCATTAAGAAACGAAAGGATACAAACAAGCTGTGCAATAACCATTACTTGCGTGGTCCCTGCGCCAAGGACAATTGTTGCTTCGTCCACGACTACAAACCGTCGGCGGATGAGATTAAGGCTATAGCTGCGCTGGCTCGACTTAATCCCTGCACTCTCGGACAAGACTGCCCTGCTGAGGACTGTATATACGGCCACAATGTGAGTTTTGCTGGCCCCCTCCCACCATGCCCTACAAGTGGAATTCTAACGGAGAACCTCCCATAGTGTCCCAGTGTTCGGGATGGGATATGCCTTCATCCTTACTGTAAATTTCCCGAATCTTTGCATCCGCCTAAGACAAAATACAAGAACGTATTTATTCGCAACAATTGAGTGGGAGCTGGACAAACCGCCGCGGCTACCGCCGAGGTTGTATAGGCATCTCCAATGAGGGTTATTATATCGTGGGAAGAGGTAAGGCTGCATATCGAAAGAGTCTTTGAGCGCTCCAGGTGACGCAGCCTTACCTGGGCAGTCGTAGTCGGAATGAAGCCAGGTGCTGTTGATCTCACGCTGTTTCGGTACACTGCCAATCAGTTGCTATGTTGAGCAAGATGCTGAACTAGGAATGGACGCAAAGAGTGCTGTGAGCATGGTGCAGGTAGAGGGGTTGAATATAAAGAATATCTTATATCAAGGAACAACTTATGCGGCTGGTCGAGTTTCTGATGTGTAAGACGTGGGGACTGACCCAGGCTACAGGGTAGGTAGACAAGCTGAGATGCCCCACTAGAAAGAGAGCTTGGGTTCAGTTGAAAACTACCCCACCATGGAATCCCACATCCCAACTAACTTATACCACATATTCCATCATCGGCCAACCTCAACCCACCCGACCAGCATCCACGACCAGCCACGCCATGTCTCGCGCACAGGTTGAAGAAGTATCCGACAGCGACCTGGGGTCGGACCCGGAGGAGGTGGACATTGACGACTTCGCCGAGACGGACATCATGCGGCGCGTGCCCGACGTGCCCGCGGCCGCCGTGGCAGCCCCCTCGCCAACAGCGCCTGTGCAGCCGCGCACGCTGGGCCACCGCCCCGTGACGGCGGCGCACATCCCCGGCCTGCCGCAGACGTCGGTGCTGCCCGCGTCAGCCGACCAGTCCGCCTACGCCGACTTCCAGTGCCTGTACCCCGTCTACTTCGACGCCGGCCGCACGCGCGCCCAGGGCCGCCGCGTCGGCGCCGACCTGGCCGTGCGCAACCCGCTCGCCCGCGAGATCGCCAACGCCTGCTCGCGCCTGCACCTGCCGACGCTGCTCGAGCCGGACAAGGTGCACCCCAAGGACTGGGCCAATCCGGGCCGCGTCAAGGTCGGCCTGCGCAAGGCCGGCGGCGGCGCCGCCAAGGTCCGCAACAAGCACCACCTGTACCTGCTCATCGCCAGGCACCTGCAGCAGCACCCGACCACGGACGAGAGCATGGGCCTGCGCGTCCGCGTCGGCGGCCAGCTGCAGCCCGAGCAGGGCAAGCCTTACCCGCGCCCCGCCGTGCCCCGCGGCTGGAAGATGGGCGACCTGCTGCCGTACCTGAGCCCCGCCATGACGGGCGGCGGCGTCTCCGAGAACCTCTTCAAGGACATGATGAAGGAGATGCAGGGCGGCGGCGACCCCATGGCTGCCCTCATGGGCGGCGCTGCTGCTGGAGGCGGAGGCGGCGGGTCGGGAAGTGGCGCGGAGGAGGGCGGCAAGAAGAAGAAGGACAAAAAGGGCAAGGGGAAGGCGTGAGCGCGCTGACCAAGTGAAACACGAAGCGTCGCATACACCGGGGCGCGAGTGCACGTCTTTGGAGGTGCCTCGCAAACCGTCAGCGTCTGCCAACGGCTACAGTACCAAGCGCTCAGCATGTCACCAAGTTGTTGCCTGGCCATCTTGAGTACCACGGCAGCTCCCACCGGTCGTCACGAAGGGGACAAGCTCTTGATCTCAACTACTTAGAATTGATACTGGGGCTTGACCTTTGATGATGAAGATGACACATAGGTATAGGTACATGTCTATGTCTGAGGACCGAATTGCCCCCTTGAAGAAAACGAGGGTTCCGGCACGGCAAAGGCGTTGCTGGTTTGATAAAAAAAAAAGATACAATACACTCTTCCCACAAGCGGGACAAAGGCCCCTTGATAGCCAACAAACAGGGTATTCGAAAACAATGCTTCTTCCGTCTACGGATTGCTCAAATCGCGGCCGTCCGGCTGCCCTGCAATGCCTCCCATTCGCGTGAACCTACAATTTGCACATGCCGACCGGACCCGGGCATGAACTTCCCATTCAAGCCTGGCAGCCTGATCTGAAGCCGTGCCGCTGCCGGCCGCTGCGACGCCTTGCTGGGTCTATCGGCAAGGGCCTGCGACTTCTTCACAACGGAGTGCTGCCAACTCTTCCAGGTCGTGTAGTCCTCCCACTGCTTGGCAGCATGGTACTGCGCCGTTGTCCTGGCCGGTTTCCACGTCAGCTTGTCCTCGGGCAAGGCGTCGAAGCTGTAAACGGTGGCTGACGTGGCCATCTTGACGAGCTCGCCGAGGACGTCTTTGCCCTCGGCCGTGACGAGCGCTTTGCGTTGTTCCGTCGTGCTCGCGGGTTTCTTGAGCGGCTCGACCAGCCAGTCGTACTTCTGCTGCTCCACCATCCTTGCTTGACGGTTGTCCTCGCGTAGATAGCGGACAGCAGACTGCAGACTTTCGATTTCCTTCTTCAGAGCATCCATTTCTCGTGCGGTTGCCACGGCACGCTCCTGGCCGACCTTGGCACCTGCGGACTCGCTGTTCTCGACAACCGCCTGGCTTTCGCTGGCAAGCTTCTTCCACTTGTCCCGCTCCAGCTCAAGGTTCCTAAGCTCTCTGTCCTGCTTCTCAATGTCTTCCTTCAGGCTTGTAGCCTGCTGTCCAGCAGCCTCCACCTGTGTCTGTAGGTTGCTGATGCGCTCGATGTTAGCTTGAGCATCACGCATCCTCGACTCGAGAGTCTCGATCTTGAGCACAGCTGTGCTCAGATGCTCGTCACGCTGAGCTATGGTGCGCCGCGCCTCGTTGTGCTCTTCCTTGAGACGGCGCAGCTCCTCCTCTGCATCCACGGGCACCGTCTTGAGCGCCCTGAGCTCCTGCGATCGGAGGCGCCAGGGCTCGGGGTTGACATCGAACTCCTGTGTCTGGTCCAGGTCACCGGCGAACGACGCGAGATCCGTGATTTGCTGACTGATAATGCGCAATTTACCCATGTAGTTCGAGAAGAGCTCCGACTCGCTGGATGCCGAGGCCTGGAGAACTGCCTGGTGAATTGCATCCTGGACCTCATCGTAGGAGAAGGGCTCAGTGCGGCCTTCATCCTGGGTCAAAAGCCTGTGCACGCCCAGCCCCATCTGCCGAGCCAGTTCCGCGAGGTCGCGCGATGCGGATTCGCATTGCTCAAACGCCTCCCTCGTTTCCGGTAGCAGCGACAGAGAGCGCACCTTGAGGTCCTCCAAGGCGCGTACGGCCTTTCCAGCAATTACCTTTGTGCTTCTTGTCTGCGTTACGACGAGCTCCGCCTTCTTGGCAAAATGCTGCGATAACTCGTCCTCGTCGCCATCGGATGGCACCACCCTCTGCACAAGGCCCCTCAACGTGTTGAGAGTAGCAGCGGCTGAATCAAGATGGCTCTGAACCAACAAAGATTTCATGTGGGCATCGTCAGCGTAACTTGAAAGGGTTTCGGGAATGTGGACCTCGGCAAGATGAGACATGAGGGACATCGTGCGCTGAAGCTCATCGGCACACTTTTGTTCTTTGAGCTCGTCTCGTCGCAGGCCGTCGATCCAGCCGTTCAAGGCGCGCTCAACGGGCTCAAGCTCGTGTAGGGCATTCTGATACTTGGTAAACTCCTCCATGGAGCAGTGGCTGATGTGGTTGACGAACCGATCACACATCGCCGTCACCCACACCAGCTTGTCGATGGCGTCGCAGCCGGCAAAGATGTCATCCTCGTGACCAGGGTGAGGCTGTCCGTTGACGCGTTCCTTGATGAAGCCACTGAGCAGATTGGCCTTGAACGCCAACCTACGGAATCTCAGAAGAGCCAGCACGGAGTCTTTGTCTTCCGCATAGGTGTCAGGTAAGAAGAGCTGGACAATTCCCAGATGCTGCTCTGCCTCTTGTGCCTCAAGTCGTCGCATTTCCAGGTCGATGGTCTTGGCCTGTGCCTTGGCCGCGGATATTTGAAGCTTCATGTTGAGATCCATCATGGCGCGGGAACGATCGTTGAGCTTCTCCGACTCACCCTCGGTGACTGCCTGCGATGCGCGCATATCTTCGAGATCGCCCTGCAGGTTGGTGACCAGCTCGCGGAAACGGGACAAGGTGTATTCCATGTCTCCAATCACCTCATCCTGTTGCCCGGCTCTTCTTGCTTGCTCTGCAATGATGTTATCTTTGAAGTCAAGCTCCTCCTGCATCTCCTTTTCGTTTTGCACGTGGTTGACCTCCAATTCGTCGTTGATCTCCTTCAGGCTCTCCAGGTCCTCAATAACGGCATTCAGCTCCTTGATCTGCTCGGCCATGCTCATGTTGCGCTCTGAAAGATCCTCAATCATGTCCTCGGCCTCCAGCGCATTGTCTAGCCGTTGCCGGAGATCCTCAACGGCACTTTCCGCCTGCGTCAGTTTGTCCCTGGCTGTGTCGTATTCCTCCTTGATGACATTGTATTCCTTGAGGTCTTCCTCTAGGCTGCTGATCTGGTCCCTCAGTTCCTCCTCTTGTGCCTGGGTCAAATCTCGCAGCCGTAGCAAAGCATCACGCAGCCTCTCATTGGTCTTTTCCATCTGAAGCCACCCTACACTTGCACGGTCTTCTGGACTCAGGCCTTTACTATACTCGTCATTCTCCTCTCGCAGGACTTCAACTTCCAACTCCAGTTCCTCGGACTTCAATTTCAGTGCTTCAACCTCGGACTTGAGGAACTCGGCCGTCTCTTCCGCCATTTCGCGATCTAGCGTCGCAAGCTCCAGCTCGGTCTCGTGCTCTGCCTGCATCGCTTCGACTGTCTCGAACCTGGCTTCGGCTTCTTTGAGTAATTTCTTGAGCTCATTGTTTTCTTGTTGTTGAGGCGCATATTTCTGTTGGAGTTTTTGGATGATGGCTTCGAACTTGTCTCTCTCCTCTTGGATCCTCTCTATTTGTTTCAGCTTGTCCCTATCCTCAAGCCGCTTTCTTTCCAAAATCTTCAGCTTAGATTTGAGATCCTCGATTTCCCGACTTGCAGCTGTGCTGCCGGTAGGCCTAGTTGCGGTGGCGGCTCCAGCGGTTCTTTTTGTTGGGGGTGTAGTGGATGTACCAGGGCCGGTAGCGGCGGCGAGCTTCTCGAGCGCGCGAGTCCTTCCAAGCACGGGACTCGTGGGTTGAGGTGACAATATCTCTCCTTCGCTCTTAATAGGAGAGCTCGCTGAAATATCTTCGGCTTTCTCAAGTCCAGATTGGGAATCAGCCGAGGGTCGCCTGCTAGGGTCAGTTCTCGACTGCGGACGCGTCCCTGTCAAGGATATCCGCCCACTGGCGGTTCTCGAAGGACCAACTGTAGGTTTCGACGTGGTGGAGGAGGTGGAAACTTGTCGTCGAGAGACTGGTGCTGCGGGAGGGCCCATGGACGTCCTGGCTCCTACATTGGAAGGACGGCCTTTGAACGTTGCCGAGGGTACTCGTGCGGTGGATGGCGTTGACGTCCGAGACGCAGACGCACTAGGGGGGCCGCTTAATTGTTTTGTTGGAGACTTTGTCGGAGACTGTAGCTAGAGTTAGTATACGGAGTATGGGTATCTGACGGAGTCGAAGATTGCCCACTCTTGCGATGCTCGATGGCCGAGAAGTCGTCTTAGGAACTGGACTCGGACTTGGAGCGTTCAAACTCCTCCGTCTAGACAGAGTCGTATCAACGCCTGTGGATGTTCGAGCTGCGGCCGGGTTGAAACTGCTCGGTCGAGCTGGCTTTCGGGTAGCGGGGGCAGGTTNTGATGGTGGCCATCATGGGCTTGACGAACATGCCATAGCCCATGGGGCAGTCGAAGTACCTGTCGCCGCGAACGCTGCCATCGTTTTTGCCCGTCTTCTCGTCGAGCTCGACGCCGATCCATTCGCCGACCTGGAATTGCGTCTGGCCAACGAACCTGACGGTGCCTCTGCGGCCATCAGTGAGCTGGACGGTTTGCCCAACCTCGAAATCCGGCATTATGGACGGCGGCCGAGGGAGTTCTGGCGCATCGTTGCGCTGTTCTTTGTCGAGTAGAGGTCGGTCGGGAGTGCTCGTGGCACGTTAAGTGTCCCGTGATCCAGGTAGATGCGTAAGGTAGGTAGTGAGTGCACAGTACTCGGTTGTTGTTAGTGAGGTACAGGGGGCTCTGAACTTGACCCGCGTCGAGGGGACGCGACAAGCTGGGAATCACCGCCTTTACGTAATGTGGGTTTAGGGGCTAAAACTGCACCGCAACCGCAACTGCATTTCACAGCCTTATTGGGAATCATGTCTTGACTAGCTAATTCAACTCGACGGACCAACTACAAGATATCAACGTGGTCAATGAGATTGTGAATATGCATTGGGTATCAATTGAGGTCATTGTCTACCAACCAAGTACACAGTTTCCCGGCTTTAGTCAAAGAACCTCGACTCTGATAAAGGCACCGTCAAAGACGATACAGTCTGCTCCTTCTTCCTCACATGATGCGAAGGCGAGGCAAGAGCCACCCACTAGACAACTTCCTAGTCTTATGACCTTCTTTCTGCATTGAGCGCACTCCAAATCTTCAGCCTACCCTTCCATCCTCCCATGTTGTGTCGTATCGTCCATCCCTTGATGGTATTGATGGAATGCAAGATGTCGTCTGCCAGCAGATGCAGAAACACTCTAGTCAGCCAATTGTTTCTTCATACACACAAACGCCGTCGTCCCGGGCTGACCACTGACGAACCGGACTCCCTCATGATTCCCTGGACCAAAACAAAACCACCCAAGCCAAACCCTTACCTCGCCGGCGACTGAAAACACCATGCTCGCTGCCAAACACTATGCTTGGCGCCTGTACCTTGGAGTGGCATCCCGGAACGACGCCTCGCGTATCCATTCGACCACTTCAAAAGCAACTCGGCGCTCGGTGCTCTCGTCAACACCTCGGCTCATCAAGAATCTAACGACAACTACGCCACAAGACTTCCACAACTCGACGGTCCCGGTCTTACTGATGATTTCCTCCGTGCTTGGCACAACGTAGATGATGAAGTCCGGACGAGCGGTGCCGCGCCAGAGGCAGGCCATCCACTGCCAGTGCTCTGGCAGCGAGTACTGGTCACGAACCACTGCCTTGCAGGCGAAGCGATCCGATATCGTTATGCTATACCCTCCCTTGACAAGAGCCACTGGAGTCCTGCGGCTCTCACCGAGATTGGTGACGTGGCGAGCAATCTCCTTCGATCTCTCCTGCCAAACAAGAATAGTCTTCATACACGGTGACAGCGATTCGTCTGGCTCACAAAGGGAGCTTCCGTGCTGTCGTGGCTGTGTCGCACGGTCCTGCTCGGGCGCCCTTGCAGCATCACCCCACACTCGAAGGTGAATATCCTCGCCAACGGCTACCAAGCCATTCTCGACAGCATTGCCAATCACATGCATCATCTGGTTGTCGGCCCCCTCTATGGCGATGAAAGTTCCCCTTTTCCGGAGTGGGCGACCCTCTGGTGACATCTTAGGAATAGGCTGGCATATCTTTGCAAACGTCTCAAGTTTGCCGTGGAAGGGTAGTGACATGACGACCGATCTCGTCGTTCGGGCCATGGCCACTGCGGAAGCAGCCATGTTGGAGCTTGCGGGTAATCCTCCGGTAAAGCATATCGCCGAGGTACTCTTTACCGAAAACTCTGAGACAGGCGGCAAAATGGGCGGCAGTCGCAGAGTGCGGTCGTAGTCGTTGGGCTCCACGGCTTGGGGTCTTCCGGCCGAGCTTCCACTTTGAAGGGGACGAGGGGGGGGTGCCATTGAGGCATTCGGAATGGTGGGTAGGAAAGCGGTCCGGGGTGGGCTCCAAGGTGTGTACAAGCCACTGGGACCCCGGATTCTACCATCAGAGGCATGATTGATTTGTTCCTGAGGCCGTCCAACACCCTCATGGAGAGCTTGAGACGCGTGATGCTGGCGATGCAAGTGGTAGTCGTCGGCTTCATCATCAACACGTCGCCGCTTGTTGCTGAGCACCGGCAGCACCTCATTGTCACCAAAGCTTGCGTTTTTGCGATTCTGGAGCCCGTATGGGATGGGGCTGGAAGCTGTATAGTCATCACTGGAACGACGAACGACAGACGTTTTCGAAGACAAACCGCCAGTCGGGCTGCAGGCATCTGCCATGCTTTTCGTGGGGGTAGATGTAGCCATCGGGGTTGATGGTGTCGTCAGCCCTACCACCATTCGGCCGCCACATTTGGCACATCGATCATTATCTTCTCCAATGGAGTCGGTAGCCTGGGATGACTTGGCCTTGGCGAGGCGGCGGGGCTTATAACGATAGTCCGGGTATCGCTCCTTGTGACGCTGTTTTGCCTCGTCGGCGAGTCTAGTGAACTCGGCCTTGACCTCGGACGTCTCTTCCCTCCACTGCCGCCCGATGATCTTGGAGATTTCCGGGTTTGGCACTTTTGGGTTCTCCGCGGCTACCTGAGTATGGTGGCGCTGACGATACAGCATGAAGGCTACGGAAATAGGTCAGCTCGGTGCGCACGCGTATTGCAGGCTACCGTCACTACTCGACATGTCCGGATACGGATCATCAACCCATCGGCCAGAAGCAGGTGATGGAGAGGAGTCTCAGAGTAGGAAGATTGAGTCAGTCTCACCGTTGGAGGGCCTTGGAATCTTTTCGGGAGGTGGGCACAGACACACGGATTCCTGAGATCCGTCTCTGCTTGTGCTGCTGTCCGTATGGACGTGCACTTGGCAGTTGCTTGCTTCGCCGTCGTCGGCCGTGCCATGCTGCGCAGTGCGAGCTCGCGTGGGCAGCGACAGAGCAGGGCTGCGCGAGTCTGCCCTCTCGTGTCCGTCCTGGGATTGCGAGGACAAAGGCCGATCTGGACTATCATGATCTGTAGCAAGCAGTTCGCCGGCGTTTGCCCCTCCACCGGGCAACACCGACGCGGCATCCGTCATCTTGATCGGATGCAGCAAACAAGTCTACCAACTCGGCAGAAAGCGAGATTCAAGAAGGGGTTCCGGAGACAGTAATGGAAGCAGCTGGGAGGATCTGGTATACTGAGAATCGCCAAATTCAGGAGAGTAGGGACGCCAGAAGGGATGCAGTAACGAGATGCGGTACGCAACGTTCGAGGTGGAGGGTGGGAGCAGAAGGCAAGAAGACAAGAAGGTGGTGCAGAGAGGGGAGCGATCTGATGAGGACCACTGCAGATATTGAAAGGAACAAAAGGAAAGGTAACAAGGTGAGAGCAAAGTGAGAAGAAGCATTGGTTGGGCGTGCGGGTAGGCGTGGAGACTGGCTGCCAGCTGCGAGCTCAGGGTGGCCGTCGATTCAGAGCAGAACAAGAGGTTTTGTCCACCTACCTTTGACAGCTCTTGGGCCGATGGGGTTCGTGAGCAGCAGTGCCTCCTGCTATAGTCGCCAACCACAGCGCCTCTGCTAGGCCGGTTGTGGTTTTTCTTGCTTCTGGCTGTCTTCGGGAATCTACAGCCACTTGGGGAAGGGGGGAAGCCTGCCGGCCCATGTCCATGTCCATCTCAGTCCGGACTCCCTCATCTCCCGCTGCCATGGTATCGCTGCTAACAGCTGCAGGGACGCCAGCGAGAGCCACAAGGGTGTTCAAAGAGTTGTAAGCTACCTAGACGGACGTTGATAGGGCTGCCGTGGTTGCCGTAGCTGCCTGCCACATGCATTCATTCTACCATTCACTTCATGTTCCGACTCCCCGTGAAACACACACATCCTTACAACCACCACCACCACCATCACCACCACCACCACCCCTCCCTCGTGAACAAACCTGCCTGAACTACATCCAGATGCGGACACACAATGAGTTCCCCCCTCCAAGGGCCCTGCGCGCCTGATGAAGCCGAGAGCAAGCCTCTGCCAGGAATGCAGACCCTTTGCCAGCCTTGGAATGACGGGCGCTGAGACACAATTGTGATGGGGGAAATACATGAGGTGGCTTGTCTCAAGCCTGCGTGGCCCAGCAATATAAGATGGGAGAGCTGACGCCCAGCTGGCTCCAGGCCCCGAGCTCGTCCTTTTGGAGGATCTCCAGGTCGACGCCAGCGGATGAGTTTTGAATCATTGGTTTTATATTCGGCGAGAGTTGGTCTGCCCAGGGGCATAAGCCGTCCGGCCATTGCCAAGAGAGGGGCCGGAACGCAGGACTACTGTTGTCGCTTTGAAGGGGGTTTTAACAAAGGCAGATTTCCCCGTCCAAGCTCCCAGAGCTGTATCATCTTTTTCCTTTTTTTTCTTATCTCTCATTTGTACATTTGGCTGCTGGATTGTGTTACAAGACGGACGGCCCTGGTGAGCCGGACAAACAAGAAAAAGGAATGAGAGGGCGAAAGGGATAAATAAATAAAAATAAAATAAAAGGCATTGATTCATCTCCTTACGCCACCGGGGTGATGTTACCCCCTCTCGATCCATTACTTTTTTGTCCCGAGAAAAAAAAACCATTGCACAGCATTAGTTCAAGAAATGTAACCCCGTCCTCCTTCACCGGCAAGAAGTGTTGCGCTGCGGCGGGCGTCGATGAATAGGGCCTCGCACTCCGTGACGTCTTGGACGTCGATTTGACTCCGGCCGCTAGCTTTGGCCAGTATGCTGTTTGTGCGAATGCAATTAGCGAGGCTATACTCTGGGAGGGAAAAGGAAGTCTTGTAGACGAGGGTGGTGGCGGTGAAACTCACCTTGCCGGTGTCAGTAGCTGGAGGCAATAACGCAGGCTGATTCTCACGCCGTGCTCGGCAATCTTGTTGACGGCAGCGTCGGTGATGGCAACGCCCTCGGTCGACGACCTTATCCTGACAATCTTCCTGATTTCCTCTGCGTCGTACGCCGCCGTGGGCACGATGAGCAGGCGGGCCAGGAAGTCGGTGGGAATACCGTGGGCGGCCACGATGTCGTCGGTGCCCCTGATGGTGCACATGCCACGATTGGAGGCGAGGATCACGATGGGGGCTATCGGTGATTCCAGTGCGCGGTTCAGGTAGGTGAAGCATTCAATGTCGAGCATGTGCGCCTAGTACTCTGCAGTCAGCGGGGTTTGCCTACATGGCAGGACTGTGTCAAAAGCAGCTCACCTCGTCGATGAACAGCACGCCCGGTACCAATTCAGCAACGCCCTGGTCAATGTACTTGCTGACCACCTTGTTGATCTCGGCACGCAGCTTCTCCGTAATCTCGGTCATCTTGGGCTTCATGAGCTGGCCCATCATGCTCATGATATCCTGTCCGCCCTGCGGCCTCGCGTTGGCAACGTCCAGGTCGTGGAGCGTGACATCCTGGACAATCTCCTTCTTCTTGTGCACGTCGCCCTTGGGGATGGGCACGTACTCCTCGGCCTCGAGGTCGAATTCGGTCGCGTAGGCATCCGATCGTCCCACGCGCTTGCAAGCTCCCGTGTTCGCCTCGATGTAGATGACGTCTCCGACCGTCACGCGCTCCTTCTGGATGGCTTCGTAGATGCTTGGGTCCAGCCGCAGCTTCTTCTGCCCCTTGGCGCTCTTCAGCCCGATCAGCAGGGTGCTGACGGTCTTTCCGTAACCGCCTAGGGGGTTCTCGGCCTCCTCGGGCGTGAGCTCCGTGACCTCTCCCTCAAAGACCTCCTTTGTTTCTCGGACCTTGAGACCAATCGCGCGTCGGAAGTTCTCCATCAGCATCTCCGTCTTCTTGACTTCCGTCGAGTACACTTCGCTGCCGACGATGGGGCAGAAGGGGATCTTGGTGCCCAGCTCTTGGCTGATGGCGAGGGCAAGTGCCGTCTTGCCGGTTCCCGGTCCTCCTGCCAGTAAAACGCCGCGGCCGGCCATCTTGTGCGCTCGAATCAGGTCCACGACGACACCGCATGACTACACGGAGCATCGTCAGTTGACAAATACCTTACAAAAACAAGATAGTCAGCGTTTGCCGGATGCCTACCTCACGCGCTTGAGCTTGCCCGACAAAGCCGCCGGCTTGCTTGTCTGCGTAGCCATCGGGCTTCAGGCCAAGGCCTTTGATGTGCGTATGGGCAGCGGTCCTGTTGTCGCGCTTGTTGCCCTTGACTTCGCTGATCTGAACCATCTTGGCTGGCAGCTTTCCGGCAGGGAGCGACTTGAACGTTCGTGTTGGTTAACGCGGAAGCTTCCGAATCGAATTTTATTGATCAAAAACGCTTATTGCATCGCCAAGACCGTGCTTTTCGAGGATGCGCAAAAACAGGCTGCAGAGAGTCTCAAAATATTCCTACTCGTCTCTCAGCCGTGCAGCACTGCAGCAAGGCTACTGCGCTACATGGTTGCGCCGATCGACCAAATTGCTTACCTAAGGTAACTGGAGCTGCCCATCACGTGAAGCCGCTGATGAGCTGACCTACCCTGTACTTTGTGGCCTGTCCGCAATGTCTCATTCCATACGTATCAATGATTTCACTTCAGCCTCACTTCTTGGCAATATGATCATTAACAAACACATCGCTCTATTTTAAGTTCTAGCATATATACAAACGCCTGTCATTTATCATGTTATCCAGCTCTTCATGAAGACCGTCCTCTGTCAAATGGTGCTTCGTCCGCGTTCCCTGGCATCGTGCTCATGAGCATGGTTGAATCTTCATTATCCGAAACGAGATTTGCCTGCCTCTCGACATCATCGCCTTTCGGTGCTGGAGCCCTTTTTGAAAGTACTATGCTGACAGCACTTCCGAGGATGAGGCTGCACCCTGCAAAGCTCATCAAGCCCATGCTGTGATGGAACACCCACTTGTCGAACGCCACTGCGAACAACATGTGCGTGTACACCATCGAGTTTGCTCTGTTCGACTTGTCCGCCCCAAGTCCTGTCGTAAGCAGGAATTGCATGATGAAGCCAAATATGCCAGACAACACGAGCAGAAGACATTGCCAGAGCGAGGTTGGGTTTCTCCATCTGAGTAAAGGCTGGCTGACGTCAAGCAGAGGCCCGAACAACAGCAAGCCTGCCGCAATCAGGGTGCAAATCATTGCGAAAAAGTTGACAGAAATCAGGGCATGCGCCCGCTTTCCAATGGTGCGAAGCGTCGTGAAGGCTGTTCCAGCGCCCAAGACCCCCAGCATTGCCGCACCTACGGCAATCATGCGTTCTTCGGCGGTGCTCTCGTGGTCGGCCCCTGGGCTGGGGCTATTGTGCGAGCCTTGAGGAGCGTCTGCCGAAGCTTTTTCGGCCGCCCAGCCGAAGAGAGCGGCGGGGCGGGCAATCAGCACAACGCCGAGGAGGGCGACGAGGGTGGCGAGCTGCTCGGACCGGGTGAAAGGTTCGTGGAGCACGAAGTAGCAGATGACGCCCGCGACTCCAGGACCCAGGAAGGTAATGACAGTGGCATCGGCAAGAGGCAGATACATCATCGAATACCACATCCCGTAAATGCCGAAGAATCCAGCAAACCCGCGGGTCAAGAGGAGCAGACGAATGTCTCTCTGCCCAAAGGGAAAGCCAGGAACCCTCGTCCACCACATGTAGGTCAAGCAGGCCACGGATGTCAGCATCTGTCTGACGAGCAGAATCTGGGCAGGGTGCATGCCTTCGCCTTCGAGCTCCAGGAGGCGAGCACTCAGGTTCATGAGGGCTCCAAAGAACTGGGACAATGCTACTAGTATCGCCGGCATGTTGCGGGCCCAGAACAGTGCCAGCCGTGACGGCCTTTGCTGCGTGGGCGTGTGTCCCGCAGCCCCATGGTACGGTCCATGCGGCACGGGCGATAATCTGGAGCTGGGACCTGGACTTATCGAGAGTCGTGGGAATGGGTCGGCGGAGGCGTATGTGTGCTTGGAGCCAGGAGCATCGGGTGAGAGCGTAGTAGATACATTGGCCAGAGATTGGCTATCACCAGCTTCATTGAAGCCTTGCTTAGTGGAAGGCCATGAGGAGACGTCGTCGTGCTCCCGTGGCGGGGTTCCGGCAGACGAATCCATCCTCACGAGCAATGCGGGTTGTCGTACTCTATCTGATGCAGAGGCTGGCAGCAAGCCATGGATCAACCGTAGCGCAAGCAACAATACTCGGAATGGTAAACGACATGCGCAGGTAGTCTATTTGGCCAAGTATCGGAGAGGAGGCACTACCTGAGAAGGCAACGACAAGAAGCAGAGACGTAACAGTATCTCATCGTCACACAGCGGCAACCCAGCCTCTCCCATCGGTTATTATTAATAAACTAGCCTACGACTCCTCTCACTCGACGACATCGAGTGCCACCACCTTCCTGCAAAGGTCTTTTGGATGTGCGAGTGGATCGTGCCAAGCGCCGAGTCAACGAGCAATCGCAGACGGGAGCCCGATACCGGTCCCGCCCTGTCGATTGCCACAGCTCCTTCGGGACGTTTCCTGGACGGTGCTTGGCCAGGATGGCGAACCATCACCGGACCGTCGCAGATAACACGGGAGCCAGGCGAGCCTCGGCCTGCAAAAGAACCTGCTTCAAGTCTGCAGCTACGAACAGAGGTTTGGTCTCATCATGAGCCTTCGTCACCAGCGGACTCATGATGGATTTTGTACGTGCTGAGAATCTATCGTCAAGGAGCCTGCGGGTCTTCTTCCCCGTCTTATTCCCTGTCTCCACGCACCTGAACATCCGGCAAATCGACATCGTCAGATACTTAGGCACTGAACGTGGGGGGACGACGGGGCTTTTTCCCCCATCTGCCGAAGCCCACTTTGTGGCTGCACACCCTGGACCGCCTTGAACTCTTGATATGGCTTGCGTGGTGCGGGTGAGATAGCACGCAGGTGGTAAACTGTGTGATTCAAAACATGGGGGATGTAGAGGCAATAGCTGTGATTGCTATGAGCCCATCAATTTGCTGTAGAATGCTGGCTTCTAGAAGCAAACTGGTGTACACCAACCCTTTTTGATTGCTTTGATGATGATGATAACGATGAATAAGTGCATCCAAACGCCTCCGGGCCCGCCAACCCATCCATTGAAATCCATGTTCATATGCCGCTCCCGTGCCGCCGTGAGAAATCAGATCGTTCGTAAAGCAATATGAGAGTACTCGGGGTATCATCGTTTCTTGCCGATAGCATCCGCCTCAGCCTCGTCGTCGTCATCCGCCTCGCCCAGCTGCTCCTCGGCGCGGTTCGTCCTCACGTCCGTCTTGTCGCGCCTCTTCTCCTCCTCGGCGGCATCCTGCATGATCTCGTCCTCGCCGTCGCGCAGGATCTCGCGGGCCTTCTTGATCTCCTTCTGCTTCTCGAACACCTCCTGGACCTTGCCGAGGAACGCCGGGTTCTTGCGGAAGGCGAACTCGAAGTCCTCGTATTTGATCTTTTGACGGCCCGAGTAGTGGGCGGCGCGCGTCGCTTCGAAGGCGATGGATTGCATGAAGTCGGTGAGGATCTCGTCGAGCACGCGCACGGTTTCGGGGAGGGGGTTCTTGACGTCGCCGTGGGCGTAGAGCAGCTGGGCCACTGGAGGGAAACCAACAATTTAGCGACTAGCTTGGGAATATTCATGCTTGAAGAACATACGCTCGTTATGCCCAAAGTTCATCTTGCCGACATTCTTGCCGGCGCGCGCTCGAGGTTCCATGATGACGGTTCGGTAGACTGACTGTAGCGCTCTCGGGAATGCACAAGGAACCGCGTCTCGAGTTGTCGCAGTTTTTCGATGCTATCAATCTTCCGCCTGGCTAAGAGCTTCCGGTTGCAATGTCTCTCTTGTAGAGCGGATGTGAGCGAAAGGGCAATGTTTAGGTTGTATAACGAAGAAGGTTCGGTTTCGATGGTTTGGGTAAGCTACAGCACATTCGATAAGATAAGCCTTCATCCCGGAGCTACCCTATAGACGTAGCCATCAACGATGGACAACAGTGGAATCGATCTTTATTTGCGAGCCTAGGATATTTTGTCACTGCTCTGTTCCATACCACTCGCGACCTACACGACAGGAATGGCAAATGTATTCAGTGATCATGTGCTGCTGCTGAACCGAGTTCATCACGTGGAGTAGATGGTTATCTCATGCGTTGAGCGTGTTGTCACAAACAAAGGGTGATTACTCTACGTGATACTCGTCTGTGAAAGATGAAGATATGGCTGGCGTGGGATAACCTGAGGGCCGCTGAGGACCCTGTCGCATCCAGATTGTATCACATACAGCATGCGCCATGCTCATTGGGAAGTTCTCCGATACTAAGGAGTGGTTTGATAAAACATATTGAGTTGTGCCCTTGCGTCGGAGGAGAATGCTTGAGAAGGCAAAGATTCAACTTGACATGCTTCTCGTATGGAGCCCCGACGGTTCGGATGCCCCTTGCAAAAGTCTTAATCATGCTCATTTTCCATGCAAGGAAAATGCAACATGACCAACAATTCATCATTGCCCAGGTAGCGTATGAGAAGCCTCGAAACGAGACCAGATTACTTGCTCTTTCTTCCCACCCTATTCCCTTACCCTGGAGTACCGTTCCCCCTGAAGGAAAATCCCACCTGCAGGGTGCACGCCTCCAAAGTCTCCGACACGCTGGTCCGGACGAGGATTGGCCAAGCAGGGCTGATAGGGGGATCCACACATCCCACCAGCGCCTAACCATTCCCCTTCCGGCTGGGGCCGGGGCGATACTGAGGAGCCACGCGATGCGTATCTTGTACCCTCGGACCCTTCTTTTTTTCCCCAGACAGGAATTGCCTAGTACCGTAGTACGCGTGAAGGAAGTACTTTATACGAAGTACTGTACTTGCGAAGGTAAAGTATGTCGGCTGACTCAATGGTCTCGCAGTGCCTCCCCGCCCTCACTTCCTTCGGACCTGCTTGGCCCATTGTGGTGGCTAAAGTGCAATGCTTGATCAAGGTACGAGACTGGAATAACAGAGGAGGAGGAGGAGGAGGAGGAGGAGGAGGAGGAGGAGGGAGTGCTGACCGGGTTGCTGGGGGATGACATGACCAGGGATTATCCATCTCAAGGTTGTCGCTGACATGCCACACGACAGAAACAAAAATCATGCATATCAAGTACAGACCTGGCTCTACCGCATCAGCCATGTTAATAAGACCGGGACATTGACATTGCGATTGTCAGTGCCCATGGAGGAAGATGCCCGATGAAAGATGTTGACTCGAGCCACATGTCTGCGACCGTCGCGCTTCTTTGAGGATGAGGACTCTCGGATATTCTGGGAAGCAGAGAAAAAAAGGAAGAAGAATAAAGAAGAAAAAAGTCTCCGCCGCACTGGACGCCATGAGGCGCGATGACCTGCCGCCGCGGCCGACCACCCCCAAGCGGCGGAGTCGAGGTGCCATTCTGAGGGTGTAGGGCCGGCCGGCGGTGTCAGGCCGGAGCCATGACCTCGAGGATAAGTCATGCGTGACGTAGGATTTTACCTCTTGCCCCCTTTTGGCCTCTCTGATGAGGCTTTGATATGGCCCCATGCTATACACCATCTGTTCGTCGAATTTAGGGATGGAGGACGCAATACAACACAGCCAAGAGACGCGGTGCATAACAAAACGATAGTTCGTGTACAAGGAGAAGCCGTGCAGCAACAATAATAACACAGCTCATGGACACACACACACAACAAGCACTAGGCATGTTGTCGCAGTGGGTACATGTGCCTTGCATGAATCAGGCCGCTTGGAATGTCCTAAAGCGGGACACACCTTTTTTGTCATTATTCGCATTGCATCGTGACCATCTCGGGAGTGTCTCAGGGGGGAGATTGTCACAACCTTTTGTGCCCTCGTCCTTTCCAAAAGAGACAAGAGACAAGCACGTACGTTTGGCGCAATGGCGTCAAACTTGATCTTGGCCTTCCCGGGGTCCGCTGACTTGCACCAAGGCGGTGAAGCATGGTGCTTGGAGACGGCCCGCGTGCTTCTGGCCGACTTCTCCAAACTTTGACCTTTTCTTCCTTCTACATTCCCGAATTGCGTAATGGGGCAGGCATGCATACTCAGGCAAGTTGACAGCAAGCTTCGCTGGCCAAAGTGGGAACTTCGGCTGCATGCCGTGCCCTTCGGCTCTCGATGCAACCATGCCATTGTTGTTCAACGCCTTCGAGGTCCGTACACAGTGGAGCATTGCCGTCCCGGGCTCCTCCCTTGCGTGACTGACATCGCGGTGGAAGCAAGGGAGGCGGAAAGGGGCCACATCCGGCGTGCTTGTTGGCCGTGATGAAGCCCAAGGACGGAGCAGGTGCTTTGTAAATCGCAACCCCTCCCCCTTCCACCACACACACCCGTCTTCTTCGGAGATGAAGGCTGGGGAAACATTATGGGTTGCAGGCATAAATAGCAATGCAGGATTGGCGCAACAAGGCGGTCTGCTGCCAAAACAGGCAATCTAAACCATGTGCGTTGCATCCTGATGTCGAAGCCCAGGAGGGAAAAGGCCGTGCGGCGGTTAACAAGCCAGAAAACGTCCGCAGGGCCTGCACCTAATGCTGGCGTTGCGTCTTCGCAGATGCCGCTGGTCGGTAACGTGGTACGATACCTGGACGGATGGCGGATTGCAGTCCAACGCAGAGGCAGCTGTGCCTGATGGCTGGGTGCGAGCCCACTTTGGACGCCAGCTGTTGTTGCATCGTGACCTTGGAACCTGGTGGTTTTCTATGCACACCCATCTGGCGGTGAGGTCCTTGAGAAATCGCCCTGCCACGAATGTCCATCTGGCCACGGCTCAACCTGGTGAGCAGTGACAAGCAAGGCAAGGAACCTACTAGAACCCATCAGACTCATGAGACTCATGAGACTCATGACGGGGGAGACGTTTCGGTACTTCCTAAAATGACTGGCTCTGCGGTGTAAGGCATCCATTCCATTATTTTGCGTCTTTGCGACAACGGACGACTCATTTCCCAACACCATGTAGGCCAACAGGATTCTTCCTCCACTCTTTACACTCCCATTACCGACTGACGTGAATCGACGATCAAGACTGATCAAGCTCCTCTTAGCAAAAGGGTAGAACATAGCAGCACATGCACATTCCCCGCATTGCGCCGGAGCCGAACAGCCCCAGAGGAAGCCAGCCTCCCGCCGGCCAGCCGGAGGCCTTGAAACCTCCCTCCGTACATTTAGAAGCCGCTCGGCTACCCGAAGCCGTCCGTTGTTGACAAGGTTTTCATAGTGGAAGGGCCGGAGATGGAGAGATCATACGACTTGTCGCCAACGTCACATGGACAAGATTGGCACGCTGGTGCTAACTCATAAATGATCCTCCTGCGGCTTATACGTGGCTGAAAAACCTGGAGACCAAGTGGCACGGCGGAGAGACGATGAGACCCATGTTGGTGGACAAGATTGACAAATGTCTGACCAATCGATTAATAAAGGACAGGTTCACCCTCAGCTGCAAATTCAACAGGAAGCAAATGATGACGGGCCAAGAGCTGTTGCAGTCAGAGTCAGATCTTAGAGTCATGGCCGAGATGGTGTATATGCGCACTCTTGCCGCCCTTGCGGGTTATATTAGCGCAAACCCGACGCTCGGTTACTTACCGATCCAGACTACCAGTAATTTTTTTAACCGTACACTCACTAGTTGGCTTCCCTGTGACCTCCTGCCCTTGTGTGAACATGATCCATCTTTTGGTGGCCCGTCAGTCACTGTTGACCCTGACAAAGGCGTGTGCAAAGGTCGCGACTGCAGGCCTAGGTAGTCATGTAAGTCAGTGGATTATGGGTGAGTATGGCATTGTGTTGAGGATTGCGAAGAGCTAGGTACAGAGATGGGGGAACAACCATTCGTCAAGGTTTGATCAGCCTACGAGACGAGCATACAAGGACTAACCAGTCCTTTTCGCCAACATCGTTTGCGACGGCTGACATGTTCATGCGATAAACGATGCGGCAAAGTGTCCGAGGTGCACTCCGGCGAGGCCATGGGAGCCTGGGATGCAAAAGACAGGCAGAAGACATTCCTTGGATTGAGATCAACCAACCCCCCTCGCCTGGCCCCTCTCAGACAAGACCTCGCGAGTGATTGCATGGGCCACTTGGCACCCGCCCGATGGGCTTCGTGACATGTCTCTTTCGCCTTGGCGATGTAACACAACGGTCCGTGGACAAGGGGGAGATTACACAGTAGGGTCGCCACGTTGACTTGGGCTGATGAGAGCGCAGTATGTCGCCGCCTGGGCAACCCTGGTGGGTAGGCGTTGATCCAGCCAGTCCGGGGAGGCAACGCAGGCTGTGTTTTCTCCGTTTCCGTTGCGTTTTCGATCTGCAACGCCGGATCTACAGATGAATATCAACAGGTCAAACGGGGCGGATGCGTTCTTGGACAATCCTTCGTTTTGAACCTGTGGGCCCCACGCCTGAGCATCCGGGCCCCATCATAATTCTCGCAAGTCAATTTCAGGGTCCAACAGGAGGCCCCGGCCACCAAAAAAGGTGCCTGGGAATTGGTGCACAGCCGTCAAAGTACCGGTACTTAAGCTTACCTTTTATCACCTCGACTGATCGAACGACTGCAGAGACCGACGCTGTCCTGTCCCCGGCGAGATGCACACATCGGTGTCCAGATAAGGTGACCGCTCCTCGCCACCTCCTGGAGCGATAGAGGCCCAGAACTTCGTTTCCGAAGCAGATAGGTCCACGGCTGCCTCTGGCTTTCTTGGAACTCCAGCAATACCCTCCTCCAGCAGAGATGGCGCAGGGCCCTGGATTCACGCGCCGGTAGCCCCGAAATCGGAAACGTCAAGTCTTTAGCGCATCGAGACTCGAGGACAATTAAAGACCAAAGACATGGTCTTCACGCAGCTTCCTATTTGTGCAGATGATCGACGTGAGGCTCAGGAAACAGATCGACCTGTTCTGATACGACCATCAGCTGTCTCGGCTGAGCGAATCGTCGGTGTTGTATCCCGACGTCAGGAGTAAAAACTAGAGGTTCCCTAGGTAGCAGTGCAGTCGGGCTGGCCCCCCTGGTTGCACCGGGGATACTGACATGGCTCGCAGGCCAAAAACAAAGCAGATTCTAGATCCCACGATGGCGACTGGAGGAGACGTTTAGAGTTGTGCAAGTGACGATCCTCCTCGTTGAGCTTCGACTGTGATCATGTATCTTAGCATCGTGCTTCTGAAAACCTTCGGCTGGCCTGAAGCCAAACATGTTGCCATACCTTCGACAGTCATGTGTGCGCTGGTTAAGAGATGAGCACAAGGTCACAAACCTGCCTCTCCATCCTGCGTGTAGAGAGGTCTGTTCGTCTTCCCATGATAGATAGGATCATGAAAAGACCTCCGTCTTCGAGGGAACCAGGCGCCCCACAGTCACGACTCCGTCTTTGTTCGAGATAGACACGCTGGCGCATATATTGGCGCACCTCGTGACTCAGTTACGTTGCTGCCGCCGGCGGGCCCAGTTGTCTCTCGAAATGACCTGTGGTGCATGGCGACACGTCGCTTATCTTCCCGCCTGCATGCCTTGTACCCGCCGTTGTGAGTACGAGCTGCGTCTGGCGTTCGTACTCGGTACTTTCGACTAGTAGGAAAAGAACGGGACCAATGGCTTCTGGTGTGACTTCGAGATCAGCGACTTTGCAGCGACCCCTGAGCCGGGCCATGCAAGGGCCACTTTCAATGTGCAAATACGGCCATCCGGATTCCATTCCCGAACCAAGGACTAACACGACCCCAAATATCGCAACGGGGAGCGAGTTCGGCACACAAGAGGCGCTCAACACGTATGGTGGTGTGGAAGGTTGGCGAGCAACCTGCAGGATGCTTGTCGAGTGACAGCTGCGGCCGTTCCAAGGTGATCGATCAGTGACTGTCTTTGCAGTACTTGATAGTGGAGGAAATGCCTGCGAAAAACGCAACACGGGCCCAGCCTGCGTGCCAATCTCGCAAGTGCTCCCTCTGCGCACCGAGCCTGCAAAGTTTAGCCAGCGAGACTGAAGTAGGCACTATAGTAGAATCCGGCCGAGTCTGCCAAGCAAGCCTCGGGGAAAGGGGTTAACCGGAGGAATCTGCCGGAGCATCCACAAAGTGCCAATACCAAAGCTGACCGTGTCCAAGTGAGTAGCTGCTTGAGATTCCAATCGTGCCTTGCGAGGCTCGATGAGGCTAGAAATGGCAACCCCAAAATTGCCACGCTTCGGGGCTCCTTTTGCAATGGATGGATTGGGACGTGACCATGGCAGCTGGAGGATCCACCTGGACTGAATGAGAAAAGATCCTGGGACTCCCACGCTGCTACATATTGCCTCCACGCCTTGACATGGATGCTTCACGCCCACCTTCTCCCAGACGCAACCCACGGAACGAGACGCCCCCCCCCCCCCCNCCCCCCCCCCTTCAATCATGTATCCGATACCTCCAAAATTACCGTCATGCTTCCCAGGTGCAGAGCGCAATCAGCCACTAGATGCGCTGGAGCAGCTGAGTTGTTCCTGAGCATGGCATCAAAGGATTGCTGCATTCCGTGTCTCACGCCCCCAACCTCTTGCTCTGATCACCCCCATCCCCCCAAAACGACGACTTACCCACCCTTCTGAGGCTTGAGCCAGCGTCGGCTCCCCTGGCCAGCTAGGCCCGGGCAGGTTCCAGAAGGGTTCAAAACAAAATGTCCATCCGTCTCTTTTGGCTAGTGCCGGGCCAAGCGGTGCTCTAATGCTTCGGGGCTTCAGGCGAACGGGAAGCCTCACGGCGCGGGCAGAAGGCAAAGGCCACTTGCCTGTCTAGCGTTGCCTCTACGTTGAGTCGGGTCCGTGCAAGACGGGCGATCGCTGGGCTTTGCTCCCTCGTCCGCCCCCCTTGGCCATATAATCAAGGCTTGCGTTATGCGTGCTGGCTGCATGTACTGTACATGCATGACCGCCGGGAGAAGGAAAAGGGTCAAGGGGGGGGGAGAGGAGGGGAGGGATGGGCCTTGAGAAATTAACCCCCAGTCGCCGTCATGGCCCTAGTCGCAGGTACAGCCAAGTGCCGGGTACCTATACTTGGGTTTGGGGTCAGCATAGCATCCCATGGCCACACCATCCATGTTATGGCTACGGCTCCGTTGGCAAGGGAGGAAGATTCCCTTTAAGATTGTCGTGCCCTTTTATTACCATCCTCTCCCCCCCCTAAGATCGGCCTGGACTCCCGTCTTTCCTCTCCTCCCTTTCCCTTCTCCTGCCTCGTCAAGTAATGCGTCTGGTCTTTGGATACTAATTCCCTTTCGTTGCTGTTCTGTTTGTTTGGAGGATCGAAGACTCACCTTGACGCATCCCACCACGCTCCTCGCAGCGAACCCTCACTCTCCTTTGGATCTAGCATCTTCATCGGCTCTCTTATTCGATATTCTTCAACAACTCTCCTTAGGGTCGACGGCATCTCTTTGTCCATACGTCCTTTGTTTGTTTCACGGCACTTTACGGCTTCCAGGTTGCCTGGGTCTTTCTCGGTTTAGGAGGTACCTGCTGTTTTTGGGTGGTGGACAGTCCTGCCTGCTTGTGTAGAGAGAGTGGTGCTCCTTCCTTGTTCCCGTGCCCAACAACATCGACGGATACTCGCCTCTGTACAACACACAACATACCACATCGACGACGGCAACTGACCTGTCACTCCCTTCATCTCGTGCCTCGTCTCGCGTCACCGCAGAAGACAGACCCGGTCCTGCTGCTGTTGATAGGATCGACGCACCATCGCCGCTTCGTCGTAAAAAGCACCGCGATCCAGCATAAGCCCTTGGATCCGAGACGCCCTCGGCTCGCTTTGCTGCTTCCTGCGCCTACCGGTAGCCATCCGCTTCCGAGCTCGAGAATCATCTACGCCCGTCATTGGACGACCGCCTGGACCTGCACCTTCCCGCGTGCCGTGACCGGCTTCGTTGCACCCGCGCCAAGTTCGCACTGACACTGCGTCGTCTTGACCTGCAAGTGCACCAACTTGGAAGTTCGCCAGGCGCACCGTACCCAGCCGACCCGTGGTGGCTCCTTTCCTTCGGCTTATACGATCCTCTACGCGCTCTTCTATGCAACCCTGTATGCAATAGTCCTGCCGTACCCCCGTTTCCCACCTGTTTCCTTTTCTCCCACGCAACTTACAAAGAACTGGACTTACCAGCAACGAAAATCCGACACTCCTAATAACCCATATCTGAAGCACCATGTTGCCCGATCAACGAGGCCGAAGTATGTCGACCTCGGCCGCTCATCCCACCAAGGAGGGTGAGACATGCCAGGATGTGGAAGCTCAGATCACAGAGACCGCTCAGCGAGATGAAGCCATGGAGGCTTCTCAGGTTTCTCCTCGAACAGCAAGTCGGGCTTCGCCTCCAGCGCCAACCCCGCTATCGAGGAACCCATCCAGCAGCTCCAGTGTTTCCACGCCAGGCACCGAGTTCACACCATGCGGCGTCTTTGGGCCCTCTCAGCCTCGGTCTGCGGAACCGCCAGTAACGAAAGCGACGCTGAGCGAGCTTGATGTTTCCAAGATCATCCACAACCCCAAGCTTCGACACGACATCAACTTCGACCCTGATCTCCACTTCCGACCCAACCTGGATGGAGAAAAGGGCCGTAAGAAGGCAGTGCGCGCCAACCAGTTTTGGGAGACGCTCAAGGCTGAGTTGACCGAGTTCATCATTGATCGACCAAGCTTCGCCCGTAAGCATGGGGAAACCGACGAGTGGAGCTTGCCTGCTCTCCTTAAAGCTGTCAAGGAGATCATCCAGACATTGGTTCCCCAGCGTGACCGCCAATTTCTAGACGAGGGTCTCAACGTCGAGCTGCTCATGCAGCAATTCAACAAGGGCGTTGCTGATCTGGAAAAGCTGGCCCTCTGGCTCTCGAGTGTTCTCAAGTCTCATTGCGCACCGATGCGGGACGAATGGGTAGACACCATGTACAACCAATTGAGCAATGGCAACCGACAAGGCGATGTTGATCTCCTGGTCACAGGCATGCGTAGTCTGCTGAGCGTTCTAGAAGCCATGAAACTGGATGTCGCCAACCACCAAATCCGATGCCTACGCCCAGTCCTGATCGAGGACACAAGCAACTTCGAGCAGAGATTCTTCGTCAAAAAGATGCAATCAGGCAAGCTGGACGTCAGCCCTTCGGTCCTGTGGTACCGGGAGGCCCAACGGAAGTATGCGACCAGTACCAATCGTCGCGGCCAAGCTTTTGGGGAGATGAGTGTCTTTTTCGAGGCTCTGGTCGACCTCATCCTGCCGTCCGAGCAAAGTGAGAGAGTGCCCAACACATTCTTGTTTGATGAGGAGAGGATCCAGAAGCTGCGTTCCGATATGATGGACGCCGTTAACTTGGAGGTCTGTATGCGCATGTATGAGGACTTGGAGTTCCAAGTACGCCACAGAACTTCGCAGGCCACCGACGAGGCACACGACGACGACGCTTCCCTCAACGGCGTCGATGACGGTCTCAGTACGCCCCCTTTCTCGTCACGACCCTCTAGCCTAGTCTTCAGCTCCGCAGGATCAACCACCTCATCGCCCAGGTCTTCTTTAGTCGTGCCAGCCTATGTGGCACCCGACTACACCGACTACAGGGCCAAGTACCGGAGTGTCCTCAGCTCCCTGGTGGCTTTGATGCAGTCGGTGCCGTCGACTTCTAGACAGTCTGGCAGGTGGGAGGGCATGGCTGCATCGGTGGCTATTCAGATTTTCCGCTTCACCGATGCGCCCATGGATATGCTTGCCGCTTTCGAAGAGCAGATGGCAGCCAATCTCAAGTGGGATTCCCAGTTGCACCAGACAGTAGAGCGAGACTTCCGGAACCGGCTTCTGTCGGACGTGGCAATGCGTGTGCGGGAGTTTAAGGCCTTGTCGTGCGTGGCCTTGTTCACGGCTGCTACAAGCACCCGTGCCCAGGTTCCCAGACACTCTGGGCGTGAGAGGGACTTGGACAGCATACTAAGAGACAGCCAAGAAGAGGGAGGCATTGCAGATGCGGCAATGCGCATCACTCACCTGGGCATTCTCCATTGGCGGGTATGGGGCGAGCTGGCCTATGCCGGCGAGGAGGATGCCATGTCTCTGGATGCTCCGTCTACGCCAATATAGGCTGGACTCTTTTTACGGCAAAATGCCATCTTAATGCCACGTCAAGGTTGGGCCAGCAAACACATAGCCCTTGTTGACTTTTGGCGACTCGGCAACATATCTTATACTTCTGCGCCTACGAAGCCCTTAATTATCCCACATGCCGGCTCGACTTGCATATCAACTTCTCTTCGCGCAACAAGACTTCGACATAGCAGTCATTAATAAGCCATCGGCCCAGCCTCTTAGGGCTTGATCCCATGAGATACCATGGCTATACGCCATTTTCGCTACATCCATTTCCGCCTCCACCTTCTGCTCCTCCTTCCCTCCTTGAATATTTGCAATATTCTGGCATTGTTGATACACTTTTGCAGCTTTTTGCTGTCATAACCTATTTTATTTTTGTCGATTCTTTGATCAAGACAGGCGTTTTCGGAAGGGTCAGGGAGGAAGCCGCTATTTGATGTGGCGACAGCGGAGTTCTGGCTACATTGCATTTTCAAATTTGCTGCTGGTGCAACAGGGATATCCTTTCCATTTCTTACAATACGAGGGAACCCAGGGGTGACAGATGCAGGTGGAAGCAAGCGGGGGTCCATTGAGTTGATACACATCCTTGTTAGACTTCGAATGATAGAGCGAGATAGAATAGCACAATCAGGATGTGTCGAGACAATAGAAGCACGAGCATGTTATCGCACAATGGCGACATATCATACATACGTACAACACTTCCCTACTTGGCATGACTGGCTGCATGTCCTTGTATCTGTTACATGTCCAACTCCAACCGATACTGGAGGAGGACCGCCTCGTCACGTTGAGCGACGATTACCAGCCCGTACCGGCATGGCAGGCAAGCTTACTGTACAGTACGCCGGAGATGCCGAACAGCATGATGGAGCAGGCCCTGAGACCACTGCAGATCAACTTATATTCCACCCACCCACTACCACCACTACAGCCGGGACATATGGGACCCATCAGCTGACAAGTCAGTCAGTCAGTCACCCCAACCGTCATAGCACCGCTTTGTAGCTCTATGAGTCACGGGGCGACCAGGGGGAGGGGGGTTCTGACGAAGAGTAGTGAAGAAGAAGAAGAAGAAGAAGAAGAAGAAGAAGAAGAGGGAAAAGAAGAAAAAGGAAGGAAAAAAAAGGAAGACAGGAGTTTGAAGCACTAAGCAAACCACCATGGGGAGATTGAGCGTGGGGGTTGTAGGTCTCCCGCGTTGAGCGTATTTTAAAAAGTCCTTGTTTTCTTTTTCTACCATGTTCTCGCCCAACAGGGACAAATAGGGATGCTGGTTCCGAGAGGAGGGTTCAACGTGCATACAGCGTCACGTCAGGTGAACCTAAAGGAAAGCAAGAAATGGTTGAAGCGTTCATCGCTTGCTCGTAACCGCTTCTCCAACGGAGTCTCCTATGTCTGAGAGATATATTCTAAACACTCATCTTAAACTCATCCTCGCCGATGTATCTGCGTTACGCAGCGAATCTCCCTTCGGTTCCTCCTCCCTCCCTCCCTCCCCTCCCCCCACTCATTTGGTCAAGACTCGAAGTCATCATCTATAATATGAGAACCTTTTAATCCAGAAAGACACCTTGTATAGTAAATCTCTAAGCCGGCTCCAAGAAAGAAAAAAAGACAGGTAAACAAACAGATAGGAAAAACCCCCAACCCCTCACCAGTCCAATTCCATTTGGGGAGAGAGGAGCAGGCCCTCCCTTTCATATTTCGCCAAGAGAAGTACATAAAGGTGCAAATCGGATAGTCGTACATAAGCGTCAAGTCGGAATGGTTATTCGTCGAGCGTAGCCGGGCTGCTGTCCAACGTTTCGTGGTTACCGAGGACTGAGTGGACTCTTGCCCGG
Organism: Stachybotrys chartarum; assembly: GCA_001021365.1. Lineage (NCBI taxonomy): Eukaryota > Fungi > Ascomycota > Sordariomycetes > Hypocreales > Stachybotryaceae > Stachybotrys > Stachybotrys chartarum. The sequence goes on from LDEE01000004.1 coordinate 1,046,391, forward strand.
TCCTAGGGCTCGCTTTAATTTGTTGAGCTCCTCTTCCAGTTTGCGAGTCCTGGCACGCTCCTCCTATATCATGTATTAGCAAGAAATCGATCATGCATGCGGCGATGGACAAGCGACTTACCCTGATATCTTCCTGGAACTTCTTGCGCTCTTCCCGCATCGTGGCTCGGAACTGTTCACTCAGCATGGATGCGCCTGCACTAGGACGAGCTGCGGCCCCCTGTCCCGGGACTGCCTTCAGTCGTTCGCTGTCCAGCTCTTCTTGCAGTTTGGCTATCTTCTCCCGTGCTCTCTGCGACTCTGTGTCTAATCTCTCTCGGAGCTGGTTGAGCTCGGCCTCAAGCGAGGTTTTCACAATAAGCACGTCGTCGAGCTTGCCCTCGAGATCCACCTTCTCGCGTTCTGACCCAATCGTCTCCTTGGTCATCTCCTCCAGCTCCTTGACAGTCTCTGACAGCTCCGACCTCAGCGTGTCTACTTGAGCTTGGAGTCTTGTCAGTTCCGTGTTGGACCTGACGGCTGCCATGTCGGCCGCACGCTCTGCACGGGACCCATATGCGCCATCCAGCTCCGCTCGTGCAATCGTGGCCTCCGTCTTCAGCTCCACCAGAGTCATGTTGAGCTGCTCCATTTCCTCTTCCTTCTTCTTGAGCATCTTTTCTTTTGCAGCCAAAGCCGTTTGCTGGTCCTTCAACTCCCGTTGGAGGTCCTGGGCTGCCTGCTCAGCAACATCCTTGGCCCTCACAATGTCGAACAAAGCTGTTTCCTGGCTCTCGAGCTCCTCTTGTATCTTCCGAGCTTCTTGTTCGGCAGCTTCCTTGGATTTAATCGCGTTGGCAAGAGTTGCTTGCTGAGTTCCAAGCTCCTGCTGTAAACTGCGGGCTGTCTGTTCGGCAGCCTCCTTGGATTTGACAGCGTCCGCGAGAGTCGCTTGCTGGCTCTCGAGATCCTGTCGCAGGCTCCGGATCGTCTGCTCTGCGGTATCTTTAGACTTGGCGGCGTCAGACAGGGTTGTCTGTCTACTGTCCAGTTCCTGTTGTAAACTGCGAGCCGCCTCCTCCGCAGCAGCCTTGGAGGCGGTGGCCTCGGCTAGACGGGCCTTCTGGTTGTTCAACTCCCTTTCAAGACTTTGGGCCCTCTGCTCGACCTCGTCCCTGGACCTCGTGGCGTCGTCGAGTTGCATACCGAGAGCGTTGAGGGCAGAGTCGACCTGAGCCAGCCTGTTGCTCGTCTCCTGACTGTCGGTTTCAGCTGCTGCGAGATCACTTTGCAGCTCTTGCAGGCTAGCCTCGAGTATTTCTATCTTGGCGTTGCGGTCCTCGAGCTCACTCTGTGCTGAGCGAGCTTCTATTGTCTGTTCCCGAATCCGCTCAAGATCCTCCAAGGCATCCGAAAGCATTGTCTGCGCAGCCATAGCCTCCTTCTCGGCGCGGGCGACTAGCATACGGCTCTGTTCCAGCTCTTCTTGCTTATTCTGAAGCTCGCTGTCCTTCTCGGCGTCCGTCTTGTTGTTGAGCTCTCTCTGTTGCTTAATCTGTCTTTTAAGAACAGCTTTTTGATCTCGGAGGGTCACAGCCTGGCTATACAGCCACTGAACCCGCGTGGAGAAGCCGCTCAGCGAGTACGGCTCTGCCGTGTCGAAACCGTCATCATCTGACAGCTCAGCGTCGTCCTCGAGACCCCTCTCCAGCCGAGTCCTTCGACGATCGTCCTTTTGTCGCTTCACATCGGCGAAGCCGGTTTGAATGATGTCGAAGAGGCCCATCAAGACCGCTTCCGTATCCTGTCCTCCGCGTGGCATCGAGTCCTGCTCCGCCCGGATGGCGTATAACCCGCTCTCAAGGTATTCTAACTGACTCCGAAAAGAAGCACCTGCATTGGAGGCTTGGGTAGCGGCTGCACGTGGTGGTGCCTCGTAGTCCTTGTTGTCCTTGGGGTTGAAGCTGATGATCGTATCGCGCAAGGAGTTGTTCAGGCGTTCCAAGTTTTCTTCCATCTCAGAGATTGAATTTACCAGTTTTCGAGTTTGGCTGTCTAGTAGTTTGTTTTCCTCCTGTAGTCGCTCCATATCCTCACGTAACTGATTATGCTGTTCGCGAACCGGCGACTTTGGAGGGATGGCTACCGGCTTCACGCGAGGTTCTCGGCTTGCTTGAGCAGTGTCCAATTGATCGAAAGGGTAGAATGCAGCGTCTTCGGGTTGGTCAAGGCTGTTCCGACCGTGCGAGTAGGTATATAAGCTTTCCGGGCTCCCAGGCATCGCGTTGCTGGGATGACCGCCATTCTGCTGGGCCTCCTTTTTGGTGGCCTTGTGCGTGAGCTGTAGCACACCGGCTGTGTGTTCGAGCAGTTTCCTGTGTGGCGTCATCAGGCGTTTCTCCAAGTTGAACAACTCGGCTGCCAGCTCCTCGCATCTCCGCTCGTTGGCCTGCCTCTCCGCCTCCGCCTCCTTGACCCTTTGATCGCCGCTCAGCCGGTTGGCCAGCATGCTTCTCCCTGGAGGCCCGTCGCTGGTCGGCGAGTACAGTCTAGCCATGGAGTTCGCGGCATCTCGGTACTTGGCCTGGATCACCAAGTTGGCCCGGGTCGACTCGATTCGCTGGGTAAGTGATTGACATTGCTTTTTCAGACCATCCACCTCTTCCTGGGAGAGGATTTCGTACTGCTTGCTGTCCGAGAGCGCCGTTTCCGTTAGCAGGTGAACCTGGATCGGGTCTTTGAGGTCAACCAGCGTTGAGCTCTGGGGTCGTTCGGGATTCAGCTGCGAGGTATCAGTGTGTGCTACGCGAGCAGAGTCAGAGGCCGCGACATGATTTACCGGATTGTGCCGGGGAGTTTCCCTGTCAAAGCCAGCCATGGCGTCCTTGCGGTACGCCTCGTACAACGCTTTGCCCTGAGTGCCGGCCCCGGAGCCAGCTGAGCCAGAGGGGCTCGCCCTGCCCGTCGTCGCATAGGGATTCATGCCGGGATGGGTGTACTAGATGCGGCGGATGCCAAAATCCGAGAGGCGCAAAGCCCAGAGGGGAACGGTCCTTTCGCTAGTCGAGTCTTCGCGCCATGAGCGAATCCAAAGCAAGCTGCGTTGTCGGGTGCTCAGTCCGCCGCCAATCGTTCGAGGTAACAGAGTCGGACAAGGGACACGCGCAACTCGCGACGGCGATGTCGTGCAACGAGGGTTTCGGGTCGGTGCTCGTTTGGAAGCAATGGAGCAGGTAAAACAATTCGAGGGCGGCTCCGCAAGTACTCCCAGTATCCGTCGCCGTTGACAGCTTCAACCGATGGTCGGACGTTGGCGGTTTGGGGAAGAAGAAAAAGGAGGTACCAAGCAGACCTGTCAGGGCAAGGGTAGCGGGTACATGAAGGCAGTACAGAGTACTACTGCGCTGCGCTGACAGGTACGCCCAGCCCAGCCCGAGTGTGGAAAGCGCGGCGGCGGCTGGAACGTGGTTTCTGCAGGGTACTGGGCCAAGGCTGGTGCGGCATGTGGTAACCCAGCCACGGGTGTTGCGCAGCCGCCAGGCACAGCACAGCGCCCCCCTTCTTTTTGATCTGATCCAACCACCATTGGCCCTGAAGCTAAGGTACGGACACCGGGGCGCTACTAGGTACCTGTGGCCAGGGGTCTAGCGCCGCTCTAGACGACGATCTCGTGTGAACGGCTCTTCCACCTCCTTTTCGTCGTTGCTACTTCGCGATCCTTCTCCGCCGGATGATAGCAGGGCATATAATGGCTCTTCCGGCTTGAGAATGCAAGCACTCGCCCGCATGAGCCAACACTATCGTCCTTTCCACTTCAACATCGTCTTCTTCTCCCGCTCCGTCCATGATATACCTGTCCTATCTCATCGTGGGTGATGTCCAAGGTCTGCTCGGTTCTGGCACGGGCACTAATTACCGGTAGCATCGACACGCTTCCAGCCGCCAGCCCTATTCGGCCCCGGGAGCCCACGGTATCAATTGAGCATGAACTTTAATATGCGCATCTTCTGGCATCAGTCCTCGGCATCTTGACTTGGGCCCTTGAGGCTGCAAACTGCCTGTGGACAGAAACGGTCCGCTGCATTTTGCACTGACAGCAGCGGGATGCTGTACATGCAATTACTGTAGGGAAATTTGGTCATTGGAACCTAATCTTAGTCCATCGGCTGGTCTTGCAGTAATCAAACCTCCAATATACTTACATCATACTTACATCACGTCAATACACCATCATGCGCCAGCTGACAATTAGCATTGCCACGATCCAGGCAGTCCCAGAACCCCGTTTTCAATTTCTCCTTTTTGAGGTCACGCAAGTACGATACGAAAGGAGAAACTTGGTAAGGCCGTGTCATCACGAGACATTGAGCTCTGATTTCTTGCTCTTTCAGCGTTTCAGCACCAAAATTCCACAGATACTGGACTATAACCCATCCGTAGCTTGCTGACCAGGGCGTCGCCTCTCCGTCGAATGTTCCGCCTGTCCTTGAACTCCCGTGGCAACCACCGCAGTCCCGTCTCCACCCTCAAGCCTACGCCGCAAGCCCTCCAGCTCAGCGCTCCGTCTCTGCGTGACCCGTCCCACCAGCCACCCCGGGAGCCGCCACGACACGACAGAAGGCGGAAGCAGGCCTTCGCGCCACGAGTAGCCCGCAATCCAGCCGACAATCGCACCTATCACCGAACCGGGCCACTGAAGGAGCGCGAGGTGCAGGGCGATGGCGTACTTGTATGACTTGTCCGACAACGTCCACCCAACAAAGGGTTCGGTGCTCGATTGGGTCTGCGGCGTGGCCACTCGGTACTTGTATATGTGAGGTACCATGGCGTGAAACTGCGCGAGTACTGCGAAGACGACAGGCGTTAGGCCGGCGGGCATGTAGTTGAACAAGCTCGGTGCCAATGGTCGTAGAGAGATCATGATGAGCGGCGGTACCACGGATGTAATCAAGTAGGCGACAACGAGGAAGGACTGCACGGCGGTCAGCAAGCTATTCAGCACACACTCCAGAAGGTCGGATGAGCCCGTACGGCGTATTTCCTAGGCCCCCACATCCTCTCAACGCTCCTCAGGTTGTGGAGAGTTATCACGGCGAACAGAACCTCGGTCGAGTTGGTGTAGCAGAGCTGGTAGGTCAACAGCCGCCATAGCTGCCGGTACCGCCACAGATGGGTATCGATCAGTATGAACGAGTAGTGCTTGAGGTCGAGAAGGCTGGCGGCTATCGACGTCGACACAACGCCGATGAGCAGCAGCCTCGACACCGGCGTTCCGGCGAGACTCATGGCAGCTGGTGGTTGGACTGGATTATTGTGGCTGTGAGTTGAAGGGTCATTGGCTCATGCTGGGAAATGTCTCAGTGTAGTGGCTCAACTGCCAATCGCTGGAGACGCAGCAATTGCCGGTCGTTTTTGGATTTTCCCCCCTATGTGCTGTTGAAAATGCGTAGACTGGTCGATTGACGTCGCGACACTGGAGTTCGTCAGACGTATGTGGCATGTTCTCCGCACGTGACGGAGGTGCTAACCTTATCACCGGGCCTCCAACATCGTGGGGCCGTCTGTTAGCACACGGCTTCAAAACTAGTAGCCTTGTGATAGCAGCCTACCTTATCTAAAAATGATCGAGACAAAACATCTCATCATATTTATGCAGCAGCCGCCGTCAAGATATGTCAAGCACCCAGACCAAGCGCGGGGTACCTTGTGGTTCGGCGCTGCTTTCAAACCCCGGGCTTCGCCACGGGACAGTCCAAGCAAGCTCAGCTCTTTGAACCTAGCGCCCTTTGCATCATCCAGGCCAAGACCGTCCAGGTCTACAGGCTTAATATTGGATCCCAGTGTGCGAGTCTGAGCTCGTGGGCGCCTTTGTTGGATGACCCGAAGCCACTGGAGCTTTCCGGATCTACATAGACGACCAAATTAAACGCCAGTTACCGTGAGCTACACTCAATACGCAGAGAGCCTTGTACTGAAGGGGTGATATGAAGTCACACAACGTTTATACCAGCAGCCAAGGGGCCAATGACTTGCCTGGACTTGTCAACTTCAGTGCCAATAACGAGTAGAAGGAGAACNTTTTTTTTTTTTTTTTGGGTCTCTTGGTAATTGCATTATATGACACCGAGCATTCTACCTTCTAGCGTGGCCTCCTAAATGGGTGAGCTTCGGTGTTCAGCACGTACTCGTCCAGACTGATGAGGTCTGGGGCCGAGAAGATGAGATAAAAGTACTTCAGCGTCTCGGCGAACCAGAAACTCTGAATTTCACGAAATATTAGCCTCCAAACGTGCAAGAGCGTCTGTCTCTCTCTGAAACAATGAGTGACTCACCTCCATCACATCTTCAAGATTGTGGTCTCTCGCCTCCTCCCCGAAGACTACGGTCACGTCCCGCACCGAAGCGTGGCCGTTCTTAGTCTTTGACCCTTTGGCGATAGCCTCAAACATCCTCCACGCGATGTCCTGATATGCCGGGTCTCCTGTTATTCGGTAGAGGACAAAGATGCTTTCGATAGCCTCAGGTCGCAGGAGGTAGCGTGGGTCTTTAGCTGTGGTGAACCCTTTGGGCAGGTTAGAGCGCCATTCTGGACGTTCCTTCTTGGCACGTAACCATTTCTCCTCGTCCCATTCGCACTTGCTTGCTATTTCCGGCTCGCAGGGGACCATGTTGTATCTCTCAGGCATAATCCCACTCTCAAATGATCGATACACGTAAGCGCAGCCATTCGCCAGCTTGGCTCCGACCTTTACATCTCCAGGGTTGTTGAACAGTCGGCCTGCGAGTGCGACGGCGCCGCCGATGAAGCATGTCAGATGCTCACTTTCGGGGTCCATCTTCGTATTTCCGTCAGCATCCACTTTGACGTTGCCCGATATGAGGATGTCCTCTCCACCGGGGAGCATGGGACGAAAGAAGAAATGCTTCTTGGCTGTTGCGAGGAAGCTGTTTGTCATGTTCTCGTACATGGGCTCCAGGCCGCCGAGGAGAGCATGCATCTTGGGAAGATACTCATATAGACTATCTGCGCTTCCGCCCAAGGTGAACTCCTGCCGAGAGGAGAGATCTAGAGCACTCATCGAGACCCAAATCGGCCACATCCCCGGCAGCCTGGTTCGTCCCTGTTGTTCGTGGAAGGCACGCATAAGTCGTGCTGCCACATCGTAGTACTTGGAGTCTCCAGTCAGTTGGGAGAGGTGCGTCAACTCCAAACAAAGAGAACCGGGGGAAGCCGAAACCACCCATTGTTCAATGGTTAGTCCGTGGCCTCCCTGGGCAGCGGAAAAGTCTATAAAGTCCACAGGCATATTGCTTTCGGTGTTGAAGCCTCCGTAGATTAAGTTACCCAATTCGACCGCTTTGGTGAGTAGGACTTCGCGGTGGCTGAGATCGTAGGCAGCCAATAGGCCGCCAAGGTAACGAATATTGGTCTCAAATATGTTGATGCGAGGCCCGGATGCCTTGCCAAAATCAATCTCGGCAACAGCGGCGACAGCTTCATCGAATAATTCTCGGAGCCCCATGATCCATAGGCTATCTAGCGAGTCGACCAATGTGGCTGCCCAGCCCGAGAACTGATCAACGCCGGCGGCAGACAGCGGTGCAAGTGCATCTTTCTTCCAAGCGTACCTGCGGTAACTCTGCCAGTCGCCCACAAAGACTCGTCGTACCTCGTCGCGACGTGCTTGACGGATCTTGGCTGCAGAGGACGACTCGCGACCAAAGGGGTGCTGAACACGAGGGAGGCCTTTGCTCCTGCCTGTCGGCAGGGAGATGGGGTCCTTGGGTGGCAGATGTGCCAAGGACACTTGACTCCAGTCGAAACTACTCGCAAGAGCTTCCAGGGCCGAAGCTGAACCCGAGTTCATAAAACGTTCTATCTGAACCGATTCGCGGTGGTCTGCGAACATGGGCAACGGCGTGTAGAGGAAGACGAGCACAGTTATGAACAGAGCGAGGGGGGCTACCAAGGAGCGAAGCCCCCGAAGCCGCCGTGAAACCAGATACATGCCCAGGCAAATGCTAGAGGCAAGTTGGGTGAAAACAACTGAAATTCAATCGACCATGACGGCGACGATGCGGCTCACGAGCACTTAAGGCCACCCAGCCACAAGCAGACATAGCCAGCTGACCAGAGCAGCTGGGGAGAAGGTATAACATATAAATGTGGCCAAGTCTCATGCGAGGTGGTTTCTGAAACCGGTCATCATCCGAGCACGACGCAAACCCTTTTTGGACAAAGCCATCTGGACCAACGGACACTTGAATGCTTGGTCCACTGCCCAACATTTTAGACCGAGGACAATGGGCGCCAAGCACCAGGAGATTGTATTCAGACACGCTGTGTTTTAGCCGGTGGCAGACTGTGTCTCACTTGAGAGATTGCTCCTGCGTTAGTCTCGTCGAAATGTCAAAACTTGGAAGTCTTGTAGAAGGGCGGAAGATTTAGACATGTTTGACAGGGCGGGTTGCTTCGTGCGAATGAGGGGTCAACGGAAACGAAGGCCCGGCTATGCTAGGCCGATTCGAACCAAAGGTGCATATAATTTAATCAATGACTTTACATCAAGAAGCACCTGCCAATTTGACCATGGTCAATGTAGTTGAACTGTCCCAATCAGAGACAGCCTATAAAAAGTCAGCTATAGACACTATGCAAAGGTGGCTCAAGTGGCCATTGCAAACAGGCACAAACGCACGGCCCTTGTCAAGTGGCTCTTGATGGCCTTTGGTATAATCGCCAACAGTAAAAACACCGGTTATAGTCGAAACTTGTCGCCAAGGCTTGACAGGCAGATGTTGTTTTCACCGCCAGCAACGAGTTGTTTTGGACTCAGCTGGTCTGTGTCGCTGGAGGTGCTGACGTTTCATAGTCTTCTGTGGGGAAGCTCGTGTCGAGAGTAGTATTCGGCTGGGTCGTCTGGGTTGAAGCAACGACGTTTTGCTCCCAGGGCTTCCTTGGGACCGGGCGCGACCCAACTGGTTTAACCGACTGGACACTACATAAGACGACACATTCGGCAAAGAGATATGGGTCAAGGTGGACGTACTGGATCCCGGATCACGGTGTTGGGAATCTGTCTGATGCCCGGAATTGGCTTGCCTTCCTGCAACAGCTTCAGCATCTCGGCAAACGCCATGGGATAATTGGGCTCGCCGCCTGCAGGCGCCGCAGACGCCGACGCTGCTTGCCGGTCGACGTATAGTGCAGTCTTGGGCGCCGCAGCTTGCCACGGCAGAGACGGCGTGGACAGCTCAGGCTGTTTGCCCTTGTCTCGTGTCTCAGCGGCGAGACGATACTCATCTGGCAGCACGTCCGGGACTGCGTGTTCATGGTTCTCCTCCAGCCATGACTGGTATCTGGCAAAATCTATAGTCACGCCGATGCGCTGGGCGTAGTAGAATATGCGGGCGTGAGTAGCCATGTCCTGGAGTGAATCCAGGGAGGTTCCTGCGTTTGGGTCGCCCAGGATAGCGTGCAGTCCCGACTATCGGTCTCGTGAGCTATAGGCCCATTGAGCATCACGAGCAAAGAGAAGAGGCATCACACACCAAGAACATGTTGTCTTTTGTCCAGGGATACGCATCGAAAGCACGAAAGACTGCATCGTCTTCTTTGAGCAAGCGAATGACCTCTGCGCCAGACGGAGGCTGATTCAGTTGATCCATGAGGCAGGTGATGTCGTCAAAATCCTGCTATCAATGTGTGCATGTGGCTGCCGAGGTTGAGGACCGCTCGAGATGTACCTGCTGTGGTATTGTGAAGTGCCGCGCTATAGGCAGGTACAGGCGAGCCCAGGTGGACCTTGCAGGACATTCCAGCGGCACGGCCCACTGTGATCGGTCCTTGTTGCTCAGCCAGCCCTCTATATTTACTTGCACGTAATCAGCTCCAGCAGGTACCCGTTGCTCCCCTCCTCCCACTGGAACTCAGCGTGAACCTCACTGAACGCTCACGTGTATCGCATATTTGCCTCTGCGAAATGCTTATCGGGTCTGCTACTCCAGTTCAACTCGACAGCTCTCTAGCAGCAAGTCGCCTCCTAGAAAGGAATCTATTTTTCGAATAATTGGTCACGTTTATCTTCAAGGAGCACTTCGGTTATAAGCTCCCCTACTAGCCCCCTGTGTGGATGCTACTGCAACGAGTTTAGCACCATCTCTCCATCCGCCCAGGCGCCCAGTCTCCACGCCCCGAACCTGCACCTCGATTGGGTCCCTTCTCTTCCCACTCAAAACCCACCCTCCTTTCGACTCGATCCAGGATATCCGTCCTCACCGCGGGGGATACGTCGTTGCAAACCAAGCCGCCCCCGATGCATCGAGCCGCCGCCAGAATCTCCCGGTCGACGCCCCATCACCACCACCTCACCACCACCGTCCGCCACCTCGTCCGCCCGCTGTCGTCGTCGCCGCCGCGGAGGGGCCTCTTCACCACCCGAGCCATCCCCCGGCCTCTGCACGCCGCCCATGAGCCGCTGAAGTCCTCCATGTACTTCCGCCGCCTGCCCGTCGCGCTCGTGTCCAGTCTTGTTGTCGGATACGGAGCCTGGTACTCGTACAACGCCACCAACGTCCCCAACGGCCCTGCTGTCGCCCGGAGCTTCACCTCCCAGGCCGATGCTGCCCTTCCCACGCGCACCGTCCTCGTCGTAGGTGCCGACGAGATCAGGCAGGGCACCATCGTCGGAGACGCTCCCATCTCCAAGACCACCGGCGAGGACGGTCGCAGGATTGTCGAGATGTTGACCCCGGACCAGGCCACCCAGAAGCTGCGCAAGCTCGAGAAGTCCTTTTCCGTCAACCGCGGCGAGGGTGTCACCCGCTACGATCTGGTCCAGCTGCCCAGCAACGACCCTATTGAGGATGACCACGCCGAGAAGATTGTCGACTACCCTAGCCGTGCGGCTGTTGGCAACGAGGCCAAAAGTGACTGGATGTTCTGGGGTGTCTTTGATGGCCACTCGTGAGTAGCATATGACCTGCCTGCTGCGGTGGTCGAGTGACGCTAATAATCTTCATTCAGAGGCTGGACTACATCGGCAACTTTGCGCGAGAGCTTGATCAACTATGTTGCAACAGAGCTGAACGACACATTCAAGGCTGCCGCTGGCACACAACCTTCCTCGGCCGCCATAGATATGGCCATCAAAACCGGTTTCAATCGTCTAGATAACGAGATCGTCCACAAGAGTGTTGAGAAAGTCTTCAAAGCAAGCTCCAAGACCGTCGCCGCGGAGCTGCTGCAGCCGGCCTTGTCCGGGTCATGTGCCCTCCTCTCCTTCTACGACAGCAGAAGCAAGCTTCTTAGGGTAGCCTGCACTGGCGACTCACGCGCTGTTCTCGGACGTCGAGCACAGTCCGGCAAGTGGACCGCCACCGCCCTCTCAGAAGATCAAACCGGTGGCAACCCGCACGAGGCCGCACGTCTACGAGGGGAGCATCCTGGCGAGGACAATGTCGTGCGCAACGGCCGTGTCCTGGGCGGCTTGGAGCCAACGCGGGCCTTTGGCGATGCTGTGTACAAATGGAGCCGCGAAGTTGCGTCCAAGCTGCGCAGCAACTTCTTCGGCCGCAGTCCGTCGCCTCTGCTCAAGACACCCCCTTACGTAACTGCCGAGCCTGTCGTCACCACAACCAAGATCGAACCTGAGCAGGGTGACTTCTTGGTTCTAGCAACAGACGGCCTCTGGGAAATGTTGACCAACGAGGAGGTGGTCGGTCTGGTCGGTCAATGGCTTGAAAGTGAGTCGCGTGGCTCGTCCAGCTCCCAGTTCGACGTCGCATGGTCCAAGATTTTCGGCTCCCAGAACCGTCCTCTCCCCGTTGAGCAGGCCAAAGATGGCAACCTGGACGGACAAAAGACTCCTATTCGCATGGAGCAATGGGGCCTGAATCCAGATGCCAAGGATCGCTTCGTGGTCAAGGACAAGAACGTCGCAACACACCTGGTGAGGAACGCTCTGGGTGGGTCCAATGAGGAGCAGGTATCAGCACTGCTCACACTGCCTGCGCCCTTCTCGCGAAGATATCGGTAAGTTGCCCCGCGAGCGCACCCGACATGTGTCTACCGCCAGCTAACCGTGCTTGCCACAGCGATGATCTGACCGTGCAGGTCATCTTCTTCGGTAGCGGACCCAGGACTGGTGAAGTAACAGTCAACCACGAAGCAACCGCCCAGGAACCGCTCAAGGCCAAACTCTGAGCTCTGGATCAGGGAGCTCGCCGGTGTATAAAGGGCTGAAATAGTCGAAATGTCAAACACGTGGAGGCGACTGGTTTTCCATATGATATTAAACATGTATAGCTTGCCGAGTGTTCCGGCGTTTTGGGGATACAGGACGACGTGGTTTGGGCGTCCAGCTTGGAGGCCATTTTCTTAGTCCACGGGCATCATTTGATATATAAGTAGGAAATATACCCCCCTGCGGAGTTGCTCAATCGATGGCATTGGGCTTCATGGAGAGTTGCTGTTTCTTGATACGGTATACTGCGTGTTTGATCATCGGCCACACATGCTCGGCCAACCTGGGGAGTCTATTATTGCAGTGAAGGCAACCTCTTTGTACGTCGTACACATTGGCCAGGTTTACTTCTCTAGGGACAGCCACTTCCGACTCATCCATCTACTCCCATTTGCTAAAGTCAGCACGCCAATTTCGGTAGCGAGAGCAAACTTAAATATTAATTAACAGACTTGGTGATGTCTAACAAAGAAAAGGTCCGTTATCGCCGCCAAGTTTCCTCCCTTTATTCTCGTTATACTGCCACCACCTAGCAAACAAAATAAACTTCTTCAACGGGCAATGCATGAACCCGTTCCCTTGCTGCATTGTGATAAAGAGCCACCCTTTCCATACACAAGCCAGCTCAAGGATCCGGGAGGAGGAACTAAGCTGTTCCGGTCCTTGATATTAAGGCCATTAGCGATGCTGGTCATAGCCACTATAGGCAAGCATGGCCATACAGTGGGAGGCTCTCGTCGGACAAAGGGAACCGAAACCTCTCCATATTGCAAAATCCGTAATCATGAAGTGTCCAATGCACCCTGGCGGGCTGTAGCCTGCCGAGCGTAGGATGACCGGTGATCTGTAAATTAAGTACAAGGGAAGATGTTCCTAAGAAAGGGTCGACAAATTCTTCTTTTCGTTCCGCATTTCGGCATGAAGAATGATCCGCAAAGTCAGTAGTACGACCGACAAGGAAGGCTGGCCAAAACAAAACAATGAAAGACACTATGACAAGAACTGCCACGTCGCTCCGACCCACAGACAGACGAGAGATATCGTCTGGGCGTCATCTACTACCGGTATGAGGGACCATAACGAGCTGGAGGACCCATGCGGCCACTGATGTTAGGCCCAACTCCGGGTCCAGGTCGTGTGGTGACGGCGTGGTTGGTGCACAGCATCCCGACGCGGGAGCCAAACTTGGAGCCCCTGAGCGAAACCATGTGCTTGCGGATATGGGACGCTACAATCTCGCGGTGCTGGCTCGTGGCGTTATTCAGGATCCATTGAATGAGATAGTTGCCATACTGGTCGCTGGCGATATCGATCAAGGGGATGCGGGTACGGTCACGCCTGCCCTCGCAGACTCGGTCAAGGTAGCGTCCTAGAAAATCACTACCCCCAATTTTCAGGCATTTCTTAACTACCTTTGAAGCGAACTGGTCTGTACTGTACTCAGCAGCATAACGGATGACGTGGTCGACGGCCCGGCTACGGTCGCCAGGAGCACCGTGTTCGCAAATGTGTTGAATGCACCAGTTTCCGAACTGGCCGTGAGCCACGATGTCGATGTTGTGAAGGACTTCTTCGATACAGGGTCGCTATGACACACCAGAACGTTAGCACTCAGCCAAACTGAAGGGTTTCCGTTTGAGCATCCTTGCCTTGTCTTCTTCGAGACAATTCTCGAAAATGTTTTGCACAACCAGGCTACCAGTCTCCCCGAGGGCAACCTCATGCCACATTCCTCGCAGAGCCTCATTGACATACTTCATGATCTGAGGTGGCGATTCGGTCCACCGTAGCTCAAAGAGCTTCTGCCAGACATGGCAGGCATAGCGATGGATGACGGTATCCGGAATTCGGCGCAAAAGCTCATGAACCATGATAGCCTTGTACTCTTCTGGGACCGAGTCGAATGCCTTTTGAACAACATGACAACCAAAAGGGTCCATGGACAGGCTTAGGGTGCTGCCTCGGATCGCCTCGGCAATCTTGATGACCTGCTCCGGAGTGCCATGCTCAAAGCAGCGCTGCACCAAGAAGTTTCCAAACCGGTTCACCATCAGCGGATAAGCTTGGGCCACGATGGCTTCGACAATTTCGTACTTTTGCTCGGGCGTGCCAACCTTGAGCTTCTGCTGCAAGAAGATAGAGGCCTGCTGGTCATTGTTGCAAACAATTTTGTCGACAATGTACTTCCAGTTGCAGTTCACGTTTCTATCTAGCAGACGGCGGTAATTGAGCGGCTCGGTCGGGGGAAGGTATGTAGGGCCTTCGGGAGCCATGGCCTTCGAATTGTTAGCCATGATAACAGAGATCCAGTCCATCTCTATAGTGCTACGTACCTCATTCTTCCAGGAAGTTCTTGACGTGAACTCTGACGCATGCGGAGAGAGTGGAGTGCCAACCGGTTGCTGCTGGTAAGCAGCATACATGCCCATTCCCATAGGAGGAGGCCCTTGAGGCATGCTAATGGGAGGTCCAGGCACCGACACAGAGCCACTCATAGGCTCATAATTCATGGTGTTGGAATAACCACTGAACCCAGAGTATCCAGAATTGTAAGGGCTATTGGGGTGTGTACGCTGATCGTAGCGAGGTCCCCGACGGCCTGCAGCCGGACGGTTCAGCATGTCTGATTCAGGTGTAAGACGATTCCGATAGCCATCCGTCAGGCCATATGATCCATTAACGTCGACACTCGCCTGGCTGAACGCGCGGTTCGCTGTCCAGTTGTTCATGGAAGTGTCAAGGGTGGACGCGTGAACATTTGGAGCTTTGGGGTTGCCCCAGATGCGTTGGCTGTTGTTGAATGCCGCAGTGGACAAAGCATCGCTAGTGTCTGACTGAGTGTCATCCGGCGAGGTCCAAGCACTATCCCTGGGCTTGGCATTGTGAATACCGCGCTGGGCATTCACAGCCTGTGGCTCAGGTGTTCCCTTCGTGGTTCGAGTTTGAGCCAGCTGGTGATCGAGCTTCGATATCTGGGTTTGTGCTTGAGCAAGCTGAAGCTTGAGGCGAAGCACTTCATCATTGTCCGATGCGGATTCATTAACCCTAGCACTAGCAGGACGAGTGCTGGGGGCTGTGCCCAGAAAGGCATCCGTTGCAGGGGTCACTGGCAAGGAACTGCTCGAAGATGCATGCTCTAGGATTCCATGATGGAGGCAGTCGCCA
Source organism: Stachybotrys chartarum (assembly GCA_001021365.1). NCBI lineage: Eukaryota > Fungi > Ascomycota > Sordariomycetes > Hypocreales > Stachybotryaceae > Stachybotrys > Stachybotrys chartarum. The sequence goes on from LDEE01000004.1 coordinate 1,061,780, forward strand.
TCGCCCGACTTAAGAGCCTCGTTCTGTTGGACAAGGATGGCTTGTTGCTCCGAGAGCTTGGCTAGAAGCCTATCCATCGGGTACCGGTCGAGGACGGCTGGGGTATTAGGACCTGTATTGGTCTTGTCCGTAAATTAGCACACGATGTAGAAAAGACTTGCTCGACAAAAATACCTTAGGCATGTTCTGATTCGCGAGTTTCGAAGTGGACAAGACGCTGATGTTCTTGTTCATCGAAAAGATGGGGTCGTCAGCAACATGCTCGTCCGACGAGGTTGAACCTTCATTCCGACCCAGCAGAGAGAGTCGGTCGAATCTGGCTAAGGGCTCTGAGAAGACTGAAAAGGACGGGTGTCCCTTGGATGACCCAAGGCCAGGGTTAGCATTGTAGGAGAGATCGTTGGAGCCCGTGACCGAGGCCTCATCAGAAGGAATTTTGATGCCGTTGGCATGATTAGCCCCACCAGGTAGGGGCAAAGCCATTTGCGAGGACACGTTCCTCGACTCTGGGGACTCCATGGCGGACGATGGAAATCGGGTCCAGGGCGAGGAATGTGCGGCGAGATTTGGGACGAAGGAGATATTGTTGAGAGATAGAATGACCAAGATTGCCCGTAAGAAGGAGTCTGTAGATCAACGAAAGGTGGTGAGCAGAGACGTCTGGGGGGGGGAATGGTGGCCAGGGGGAAAACAAGAAGAGATTTTTCGCAAGGTAGCGGGAAGATGGTAACGGTAAATGCAACTCGCCAAAGTAGTAAAACGAAGGAGTGGCTCAAAAGCGAGACCTAGAAGGAGTGAACGAAGGGGAAAAGGAATGCACCGGGCGGACCCATGCCACTAGGAAACTTGGTCTCCTCGTGAGAGTAGGCGAGGTTGGTGGTGATGGATGAGGGCTCCGGGGTGAAGCAGAGGGAAGGGTGTGATGTGGAGGAAGGTTGGAGGAGAAGAACCGACGGAGGCCGAGTGCTACTGGGGCGAGGTACCTTAAGGCGGAAGAGGAAGGAACTGGAGAGGCTTCAGAGGAAACGGGTGGCAACAGCGCCCCAAGTGGAAAGGTGTGAGCAGCTGGCGAGCGCTGACGTGCTGTGTGCGCACACAGGTGAGGAGTGCCTGACCCAACTACCGTGATTCACTCACCTCTTTGGTTTGGTCCCAGGCATTGATGGGGCCGAATGACTTGCTCGTTACAAGGGACAACAACCCAAAGTAAGGTAGAGACGGTCGCTTTGAGTGCGTACCTTGCGAGACGGTAATGAAAGGGGGTATAGGATACGAGCCGACGAATATCTCTTGGTGAATCTCAAGACTCATTCCCTATGGTAATATCAGCGGATCTCTGGTCTGTTTTTCTGGCCCGGCGATCGACTCTTTCACTGTTTCAAGGTCTTGTCAATAAAGCCCAGCCTGTGCTTGGGAGAATTGTATCGTTGGGTCATGCATCAATCTTAGGCTGTACAGCACCATGTTGCTTGATTTGTGATGGGCGTCAACCCGTACCTTCTTGATCATGAGGATATCCAGATGAAAAACATGCTGCACGATAACGTAAATGCCAGCCTTGTCTATTCAAACCACGGTAGCTGTGCCTATCATAATATGTGCTTGCCGCACCTCTCGTCACGGACGGTAGTTGTACAGTATCCTACACGGTTGCCAGTACGCATTGCTCGGCGGCCGCTGAGTGGCCTCCCCCTAGCAAATATATCTCGCCGACGGAAGTGTCAGGCAAGCGTATAGTCAAGCATAATAACTTGAAGCCAGATTACACAATGCATCCAAGCCCTTATCGCTTTTTGCCCTTTGCGACGGGTGCTGCAAACATTGGTCAGTTTCCCAATGCAACTCCAAAGCGACACAGTCTGCCTCATACCTGGAGGTCCCGTCTTCTTCTTGGGCGCATTCTTTCCACGAGCCTTTAATCTGTAGTACCGTGTCAATCCATGATGTGTATCTTGTGCTGATGTCGGGAAACGTACTCTTCGATGTGATCGAGGCGTTCCTCCTCCTGTTCGTCCCAGGTCGCGAGGGTAGGGCCGAATTCGCGCTTCACATCCTTGATGCCGGCGACCTTTCGAGGGTAGTATGCGGCGAGAGCTGGTCCTTTTAGACGTTGTCGTAGAACCTTGCTGCCCATCCGAACGCCTTCAGGATTGAATGTCGTTGCGAAGACTTGGCATTGCGCCTGGAGGCGTAGGTTAGCTCGATGCAACTCTCTCCATTTCAAAGGGCTTTACCTTCATCAAATCGACCAGGCGGGCTCGTGGTGCACTCATCTTGGCACCATTGACGTTGATCGAGTGGTCGTCGAGCTTTTGCGATGAAGTCAAATTCAGAGGCTCAAAGCGGACGAGCGCGAAGCACTAAATGTGGCGCTGATTGGACAGAGCCCTCGCTGCCCCTGCAGAGTGTCCACTACTTGTGAGAACCTTGGGCATGCTGGAATTTGGTTACGAGTGGACCACATTAAATGTAGCCTAAGGTTGCTCAATCTAGGGGGGTTCTGTGGCCGCTGTGGCCTCCTGAGGCTGTCGGCCTGGTCAGCCACACCAATTGGCTTTCATACATGCGCGTTAGCATCTAACAGCGATGTTTGGTTCATGATTTGACTCGTTTTCCAAACTTTAGGGTATTGCAGAGAAACTTATTTCATAATCCGACCTCTTTTCCCATAGACAACGGTTTGTCCCTCACCTTTCACTTCACATCAATTGCTGTATTTCTCACTCTCTTCCTTCTTATTTTTTTTTGTTGATATACCCTACGAGCTCTACGATCTGAAAATGACCAAACGTGCTGCTTTGTCCCCTCACGATGGGGACCTGGCACGACCTGCCAAGAAGCACTTCACAAATGACCTCTCACAAGCATCTACCAGTGTGAAATCTGTCGCCACCGCCTCAGAAGCACTCTCGATCCTTGGCGACTACACGGAAGAGCTCACGGACAGCTTGCGATACTTGAAGCAAGCGCGGAACCAAGTGTTCGCCCGCAACCAATCCGACGCAACTCTATCGGTGCAGAAACGACTTTCTAGAATCAGCAAAGCAATCATACCGTCGTTGCAGTTCCTAGCAGACATAAATGATGAAGACGAAGACATCTACTACTCATGCGAATCTGTAAGTGACGTTGCTTCTATTCGAGTCCAGGCTAATAATCTTCAGTCGTTCATCCAGAAAAGCACAGAAACGGAAGCGTCATTAAAAGATGCAGATACTCCCCAACCATCTGTGGAGAAAGCTGATGCGAAAAGCAATGGTGTGCCAATCTTTCCGCTGGCGTGGTGTACTGCATGGATCGCATCCGAGATATCGCCAGGTCTCCCACCTCTACCTAGGATTCTAGATCCGGAAATGGAGAGAGTCGTGTTTACGCACCCTGGCATTGACGCTGCCTCCAACTATCAACGGCTGGAGTGGTTGGGTGACGCCTACATCGAGACAATCGCCTCTGGCTTCATATATGAAACATTTGGCGAAAAGTCAACCAAGCGGTACTCCCAGATGCGGGAACAGCTCGTGCGTAATATCACTTTAGCCCAATACTTTCGGCAGTACGGCTTAACATCACGCGCCAGACTCCCCGCGGATTTGGGGAGCAGAAAGGAACTGGGGCGAGGGAGTTCCAAAGACCATGATCTGATGAAGACACAGAGCGATATGTTTGAGGCCTACGTCGCCGCGGTCATCATATCTGATCCCAAGAGTGGGCTTGCCAACACGATTACCTGGCTCAAGGCTCTCTGGGGTACGAGTCTGGAGGAACAGATCAGGCAGGTCGAAAGGATCGAGGCGGCAAATACCACTAGACAGGCCGAAGGCTATACAACAGCAAACGGCTTCTTCTGGAAAGAGAAGTTGGCTCAGGCAATTGGAGCCAAAGGCATCTTCATACGGTACAAAGACATGCCTGGGTCGGGAGAAAAGAAGGAGAAAAGGCTCAACCTGACTTGGTTTACCGTTGGGGTGTATCTTGATGGCTGGGGCGAGAAGGACAAATTGCTAGGCATCGGCAGTGGTCAAAGCAAGAAGGACGCAGGGCAAAAAGCAGCAGAGAACGCTCTGCAGAACAAAAAACTGATAAAGGTGTATATCGAGAAGAAGCGAGCGTTTGAGGAAGCCCAAAAAGCAGTACTGGACGAGAGCGGATTCTAGCCGGGAAGTTAGTTCATATTCAGCAGCCGTTGCCGCTAATTTTGCACGTCTGAGTTTGAGACGTGGGCAGAAGATTGATATGCATTCGATGAATGAAAGACTCCATCTTCCAGGGATTTGACGTGATGAATTAGCAAGAGATTTGTCCAACAGATCTAGTCGTCCAGGTAGGGTCACATGTAAGTTTGAACTGATGAGAAGGTCATGTAAGTTGATATGAATACACGATCGCCCTGGCCGGTGCATGAGGCTAAACCAATTCATCTGGCACAGCATAGTTATTCGTCCATCCTGATGTAATATCATTGGGTATGTGAGATCGTCTGTCCGCAGGGGTAAATTGTCGAGCGCGGTGATGGCGAGGATGGAGTTGTAATAGATGTGGTGGAGTGTAAACATAGCCCCTGAACTTGTGCCACTAACACGAGCAGACACTGGACAGAAGTACCGGGCCGTCGGTGAAGGTGACGACACAGAAACGGACTTGAGACCTTCATCGCAGGTACCGGCCATAACGCATGCAGCATTACGGCACTATAGGGACCTGCGTGGGTCCAGAATCTTATCAAGCGAATAAGGTAGGTACCTGCCTGTTGCCCCATCACTTGTTAGCGCGCTACAACCGATTGGGGGTCGCGTGATGGGGGGGGGAACAACAGGAAGGACCCCAGTGTTCGTTGCGCCGAGGTTAGCACATGGAAGTCCAGCGACTGTCCCGAAGTTTGATTTCACCTCGTGTCAGCCGATGGATTTCTGCCGCCTCGACTGACGCATCCTTGAAGTTAGTAGCCAATTCTTTGTTTCGCATTCCTCGGCAGCTCTTGAAGAACGCCAAAGACTTGTCTGGATCAGGCCCTGTCTTACATTTCGGCACAGGTCCATGGACTCGAGGCGTGTCCCGCACCACAGCCCTACACACATGTAATGCGACAACTTGCTGTCTGACACTGCCCTTTTTTTTCTACCTCTTCAAGAAGAGGCGTGTCCATGATACGACCTCATTGCATTGCGACGACTGTCTAGCCGGGTCGGCAGTCTCATCAATCGACACCCTTCCCGTACCAGAGGGCCGAGGCCCGCGACCCAGCCTTGCCAATGGCCGACTCAGTGGGTGTGTACACCAACCATCAGTCGCTTGCTGAAGTCCGCTCCCAAAATACTAATCAAGTGGCAGATCGCGTGTTCGTTCACGCGCTCAACACCGTCAAGAAGATACCCAAGACGGGCGCGATCCGTCCACCACCGCCCGAGCGATTGCGGCTGTACGGCCTTTACAAGCAAGCGATGGAAGGCGACGTGGATGGCGTCATGGAGCGTCCGACGACAGAGCAAGGGCTTAGCCGCGAAGAACTACAGAAGGAAAGAGGCAAATGGGATGCTTGGAACTCGCAGCGAGGCCTCACACGAACCGAGGCTAAGAGACGATACGTCGAGGCGCTTATCGAGACCATGCATCGATATGCCACAACGCCGTAAGTGACAGTAAATTACACAATCATGGGGCTTGTGGCTTGCTAACGCTCGGTCTTAGAGATGGGAAAGAGCTGGTGGACGAGTTGGACTTCGTTTGGGAGCAGATCAAGCACAACACCCCGAGCTCGACCAATTCCTCCCCGCAAGGTGGCCGGGAGCCCAGGCGCTTCGAAGAGCCGCGGAACGGGACTGAAGGTCCCATGAAGATTCTCAGTCCGATGAGCGAGCTGGACGAAGCAGAATTACGATCCCAAAGGCAGTTGGAAATCATGGAAGAGGAGGAGAACGAGAGCAGCCATGGCGGAGGCCGTGCTGTCAGCCGGTGGCAGAAGAAGGTAGAGCGTGCCATAACACAACTGTCGGCTGAGGTCGCAGCTCTGCGCGAACAAATCACGACAGGCAGGGAGTGGAAATCGAAGAAGGCCAAAAGCTACCGGGCTCGTCTCGGGTGGCTGTTTTGGGTCGTCGCGAAGCACATTGCCATTGACTTCTTCTTACTAACACTGATTCTACTCTGGATGAGGCGGCGCAAGGACCGCCGGCTCGAAGACCATGTAAGGGGGGTGCTGACAGTTGTCAGAGACTATGTGAGGAGTATTCTGCCGTCCAGATGAAAGCAGCAACAGACAACAGCCGTGGGGCTGATATATAATTCGCTGGTCTAATACCGTGGGGACCGATGCACATGCTGGAAGCTCATCAGTTCTCGTCTGTATGTGCGGCCGCGTGTTTCCTGGACAACGAAGCGGCCCTGTCACCATGGAGCTGGCCAATGGTCACCCAAGCGATTCCACATCATGCCGCCACGCACCGGCTGCTCATCACCATTAGAGGACCGCGCCGCGAGTAGCACCAGCGATCGAGGAGACGACACGAACGGGCCAGCGCTCCGCTCCCTGCAGCCATATGAATACTGCAGCACTGGCTAGACCAAATCTTGGATAACATACGCGTGTGTGGTGTAGCACTAGGCGATTCTGTCGGTCTTCTATGTCGGGAGCATTAGAGTACTGGTACGTTGCTGTACTCGTTCAGAAGAACAAAGAGACAAGCCGTGGGGCAGGGGAGCGTGATTTCGATAGGCCATGTATCTTAGATCATTAGATGTTTTGAACGATTGAACGATTCTTTTTTCTCTCTTTCTATTATATTGGTTCACGGCCCTGTCCTTTCCCTGCTCATCTTCGTAAGTGAGTAAGGTGGCATAGAAGTGGTCATTGTATCTCATAAGCAGATACCTCCTTAGGCATAAGAGCTACCTACCTAGGTAGGTAATCATGGCCTTTTAAATCCAGGATACTTCTTCTCTAGGCAGTATATAGAGCACTACAGACCTACGCTGGGTGTCTTCGAAGCTATATTGTAGGTTGGTATCCTGTTTTGTCGTTTGACTTTGAGCTTTCATAGCCTAGGTTATACCAAAATTATACATGTAGAATTCTTGGTGTAGTAGATTTTCAAGGAGCTCAAGGTACCTTTATCATTCAAGTCTAGCTGGCGTTTCCATACCCTGGGAGATAGTCCTGCTGCATACCTTCACTTTCAGTCACACAATCACCCACCAGTGACCTGGCACCCAGGCAATCACCAGGACCTACAACAAATCGCGAGGCCATCACCACTCCCAAGGATGGCAAGGCTCACCTCCCCAGCACCACCGGGAAGCCCTTCCCCTCCGCCCACCAGCCTGCCCCCCATGCTCACCAGCCTGGCGGCCGCCATCTTCGTGCCCAACACCATCGACTTCAGCAGCGACGCGCCCGCGCCCGCCGACGCGGCCGAGCGCCTCAAGGCGGAGCTGGCCACGTACAGGGCGCACGCCGCGCAGGTGCGCGGCAACATGGTGGCGCTGCTCGACCGCGAGCAGGACCGCATCATCGGCAAGGCGCAGCTCGAGCTCGATAGCGACGTCCGCGAGATGCCCCTCAAGCCGTCCATCGTCGTCACCAACCTGGAGCCCATGATTGCCAACATGGAGGCGTCCGCGCTGCCCGGCGTCGACCGCAACGTCCACACCATCAACCGGCCCTCCTTTCCCGAGGCCGGCAGGACGCCCAGGGAGTGGGCCGCGCAGACGTCCATGGGGCTGAGGGGCCAGGCCATGGATGACTTGCTGGCGTACGATGAGCATGTTCGCGCTGTGGAGGAGGAGTACGAGAAGGAGATCAGTAAGGGGTCGGAAGCCCTTGGGACGGCGTCGTAGGACGACGCCAGGTCGCAAGGAGGTGATCCTAAGAAACGTATTATACGACGAATTACAGGGAAGACGCCGATGCCACCGAGGCCTCGACACCATTGATGTCCTTCATCCACACAATTGCCAACGGACCGTCGTTGTGAGCCATCAGTGCAAGGTATTTTATCTACCCTCCATTCTCTAGCCTGACATCCTATATGTACAAAGCGACAACACTAACAACCCATAGGCCACATAGGAAAAACGTCTTCCGATTTACAGTCTTACGCTTATACACCGTACTCTGCCTGACCCATGGGTCTGTCTTCCTCCATGCCGGGGGCCATCAGATTTGTCCTGGGGTCGCCCGATGCCTTGGCTGCTGAGCACCGTGCCATTGTCGGTGAGCTGGGAGAAGCGTTAGCGAAGCACATGAAACATGTCGTAGAAATACAAAGCAAACGAACCTTCTGGAGATGACATCTGTGAAGTAGAAGTTATCGATGACCTTCTTGAGCGGCGCTCCGCTGGGCTTGGAGCCCTTGTTCTGGTCAACCAGTTGAACCTTGCTCAGTGATCTCACCGATACAGGCTCAACCACATCGTAAGCAGATAGCGCCGGGTTGATCTCAGCCATGCGATCTCGCACGGCGGCAATGTCATCGTAGGGTAGAGGTGCGCCGAGGAACTCGCTAGCGGCACGCAGGATCTTCCAGTCTGTCCTGGAAGCTCCGGGGAGAGACGTGGCGGCACGTGTCATCTGCACACGACCCTCGGTGTTGACGTAAGTACCCGCCTTCTCGGTGTAGGCAGCTCCGGGGAGGACAATGTCGGCAATCTGCGCGCCACGGTCACCGTGGTGGCCCTGGTAGACAACAAAGGCGTCCTTGGGAATGTCGGCCTCGTTGAACTCATCCGCACCAAGGAGCCAGACGAACTTGGGCTGAGTCTCGGCAACAGCGGGGGAGTGGGTGACGAAGCCAACATCGAAAGCACCGGCTCTTGACGCCTCTCGCTGCAGAACGTTATATCCATCCCACTCGCTTGTCATAAAGTTGGACGAGTTCTTCTCGACAAAGGCACCAATAGTCTCGTAGAAAGCCTTGGAATCCACGTGGTCGCTAACGCCAGATCCGACAATAATCATGGGTCGCTTGGCGGCCTGGAGCTTCTTGCCAAAGGGACCGGCGAGAGCCTTCTTCAGGGCAGCGTGGTCGGTTCCTAGGTGCTCAAAATCAAAGGTGGACTCCCAGGCTTCACCGACAACAGCAATCTCCAAGTCGGAGCGGAGCCACTGCTTGCGAATACGGGCGTTCAGGACAGCAGCCTCGTGGCGGGGGTTGCTTCCGACGATCAGAATGGCATCGGCCTCCTCAATGCCCCAGATCCTGGAGTTGAAGAGGTAGTTGGATCGAACATCGACGCCGTGGGCAAAGGGCTGACTGCCGTTGGGAGTATCCAGAGCCAGATTCTCGGAACCAAGCTTGTTGGCCATATCCTTTGCCACGACGAGAGACTCAACCTCGGTCAGAGCACCAGCAATAACCTTGAACTCGTTGCCCTGAGGCTTCTTCTGCTCCCATGCACGGCTAACCTCGGTGAGAGCCTCCTCCCAGTCGGCGGGCTCGAACTTGCCATCCCGTCGAATCAAGGGCATGGTGAGTCGCTGGGTCTTAAGGCCATCGCAAGCAAATCGGGTCTTGTCGTTGATCCACTCCTCGTTGACATCGTCGTTCAGTCTTGGAATAATTCGCATAACCTCCAATCCTCGAGAGTCAACACGAATGTTGGAACCGAGACCGTCAAGGACATCGATGGACTCAGAGTGCTTCAGTTCCCAGGGACGGGCTCTGAAGGCGTATGGCTTGGACGTCAGAGCACCAACAGGGCATAGATCGATGACATTTCCAGAGAGCTCGGTATCTAGGTTCTGCTCGAGGTAGGTGCCGATCTGCATGTCGTTTCCACGTCCTGTGGAGCCAAGCTCGGGGGCACCGGCAATATCGTTGGCGAATCGGATACATCGCGTGCAGTGAATGCATCGGTTCATCGAGGTCTTGATCAGGGGTCCAATGTTCTTGTCTTCGACGGCTCGCTTGCCTCCAATCTCGTGGAAACGGCCTCGGTCGCCACCGTATCGCATCGACTGATCCTGGAGATCGCATTCACCACCCTGGTCACATACGGGGCAATCCAACGGGTGGTTGGCCAGGAGGAATTCCATCACACCCTCACGAGCCTTGTGTGTAAGGGCCGAGTTCGTCTTGACGACCATGCCAGGCTGGACCGGCCAGGCACAAGAGGCAACAGGTTTGGGTGCTCGTTCGACCTCGACCAGGCACATACGGCAGTTTCCGGCGATCATGAGTTTCCTGGATAATAGTCAGCATCGATGGCAGCGGCGGGACGTCGGACGCGAAAGGCAGCGTGCGTGTCTCGTACTCGTGGTAACAGTATCTAAAGCATGTTAGGGCATATACCATAGACAATGGAACGACGATTTGACGAACCTGGGAACGGTAACTCCGGCCTTTTCGCAAGCCTGAATCAGGGCAGACCCAGCTACCTCAAGGGTCAACACGACGTCCAAAAGGCTCCGGCGAATCGGGACAAACCTTCAATCGAGACCTTCTTTCCATCTAAAAGCCCGTCAGTCCACACTCCAACATCAATGGCTCTCCCCTAGGGGCGGGAAGATGCTCACCAATCGTAAGCTCCACCTCAGCAGGGCGCTGCGAGGTCGTCGCAAAGGTCCGCGTGACGGGGGCGGCGCTGGCCGCCCGCCGGCCCGTCCGCCAAGCCGAACGTGCCAGAGACTGTCGAAGCATCGTGCCGCCTTGACGGAGTGAAGGAGATTGAGCGTTGCGGCGGGAAATATAAAAGGGCTCAGGTCGTTGACGTCTCCAGTTATGGCAAATACGCAGGCGAAACCGAACTGGCTGGGTTCGGGTGGTTGATTTGGTGGCGCTAGTGGCCCTTGGGACAAGCCGATTGGTTTACATGGACGTTGATTGGTTGAAGCTCCGGCTGTTGGTGCCTGAGGCCTGCCATTCCACCATCCGAGTGCCCAGATCCATTATGGGCTACTGCTTCTGGCTTTTTTTTTTTTTCTTCCTTCTCTTTTCTTCACCAAACAAATTGTACACGGGCACATTTTATTGTAGGTGAGCTCGAGCAGCATCTGCTGCTTCAGTCGAGTCTTCCTCTATCTTGTGCTCAAGAGTAATATTCACGCCGATTATGGAAGCATGGGAGAGTTCCACTCGATGAGCGATGCCTCTTACCGCCGGTCGTAACATACCTACAGATTTCTGCCTTGGGTGACAATTTGGCCCAAGATTACGGAGCATCACGGGATAACTTAAGGGTAGCCATCGTGAGATGATAGATGATGAATCATTGAATGCCTGAGTAATCTTGACTCATGAGCTACAGCTGCACTGCATGGCTCGTTCTGGCCGAGGCACTTCACCCACCCACCTCTGTTCCTCCTCGGCGTCTCCTTTCCATTGTACGCCATTGAATGTCTCGCCGTCCCACCGGTCTTCGAAAGGATGCAGCGCCATATGCATAATACGGTCCAGCACATCACGCTCATCATCCTTTTCAACGCGGCGGATCAGTTCGTCCAGGATCCAGCCTCTCGGGACGAAATTTGGGTTGACCTGCTTCATCGCCTTGATCCTTTCCTCGTCCTGAGATGCCGAGATTTCGGATTGTCCATCTGACCAATCCTCGATCACGCGTGATCGCCACACATCCAACCAAGCAGCCACTCTTTTCCGTGCATCGTTTTCGCCGATAGTCTTAGGAGGTCCTTCCTTGTGGAAGAAAATGGATGCCTTGTCAAGTCGTGCGTCTGGCGTTGAGATGTCTGCCACTTTCAGCTTGCTCAAGATGCGGAAGAAGTGGTGGAAGTCGAGCTCCAGCGCCTCCATGGTGTCAAGTGCTTCGCTGTACAGCTTGTCAAAGTCCGTATCCTTGGTCTGCTGTAGCCCAAATCTCGCGGTCATCAATCTCTTGTATTCGGCCAGGAATGTAGCTTTGTACTCCTCGCCAGCCTGTCCGATGAGTTTCTCGGCGCGTGCAATGACAGCAGATTCCCTGTCGTCCGTAATACCCCCTTCGACGAAAACCTCATCGTCGATTTCAGGGCCTACACCAACGAGCTCTGCAAGCGCTTCTCCCAGACGCACGAGATTCCACCAGATAATGGTTGGTTGGTTCTTGTAACAGTATCTCAGAAGATGATCGTCGTGGTTTGGAGTGTACGCAGGGTCAAAGTTGTCCATGAAAGCAAATGGCCCAAAATCTATCGACAAACCATAGACTGAAGTATTGTCGGTATTCTATTCACAGTCAGTGCCTGTTCAAAGTTGAGTAAAGGTAGGAGAACACACCAGGACGCCGTTCATGAACCCATAGGCCTGCCAGTTGGCGACGACAAGGGCGTTCCGGCGAACAATCTCTCGATACAGCCTCGCGAATCTGTTCTCGGCTGCGTCGCCTTCGCCTTGAATCTCCGAGGAGGAAACCCCTCGCTTGGGCGGTGGCGACGTTGTGGGCTTTTCGGGATCTTCCAGGCGACCAGGAAGGGTTTCCCAACCACCAAAGACTTCCTCGGCAACGTAGGTCGCCAATTTCCGCGCCAGGACACGATCTCCCCGCGCGCGCAGAATGTCAAAGTTGCCGAGTCGTATCCACGACTCCGCGAAGCGCAGCACAATAGCGCCGGGCTCCATCCTTTCTCGGAGCACCTTGGAATGCGGCAGCAGCGTCAAGGACAGGGCTCGTGTTGTTGGGATTCTGAGCGCATTGAGCGCCTCCGACACCACGAATTCCCTAATGCTGGACCTCAGCACGGCCTTTCCGTCTGCGAACCGAGAGTAGGGCGTTAAGCCGGCTCCCTTGAGTTGCAACTCATAGCGCCGGCCTGTCTCGGGGTTGGTTGCCTCGAAGAGAGAGATTGCTCTGCCGTCTCCGAGCTGGCCTGCCCATTGCCCGAACTGAAAGCCGCCGTAGCACTGCGCCCAGGGGTAACCGCCTTCGAGCTTCTCCTCGTCCCACCCGTACAGTTTGTTGCCAGCAACAAACTGGCGGAAGTCTTCCGTCTTGGCTTCCTCGGCCTTGATGCCGATGTCGCGTAACGCAGCTGGGCTAACAGCGAGCAACTCCGGGTCCTGTTGCTCCTCTGGTCTCACCCATGTATAGGCGGCATTGCGCACCTGCCGTGGGATGATTTGATCGCGACGTGTCTTGTGAGAATGGGCTGGTGTTGGGTAAAGAGAATCGTTGGGAAGTAGCTTTGTGTAGTTCCAGGACTTGGGAAGATCGGCCAGTGTTGTTCCTTGGTGAGAGTCGCCGTTGGTGGCGTTGTTCGTCTTAGTTGACAGCGGTTGAGCCATGATGTAAACACGTCTTGTATGCCGGGGAACGATTCTACTCAAACTTCTGCGAGCAAGCATTAAGGGCAAGGAAAGGGAAGGGTCGGTGAAGTCTCATATCATATATCCACCATGAGAGTATGATGGCTTCAAGATGGGCAATTAAGGGCAGAGGGAAATGATAGATGTCGCCTCCCGCATTCGATGATGTGTAAGCCATCCATTAGTAGCGTGCTGGCGTAACCGTGGCGGGTCGTTCCTAGTTCTTGACCCGCTATTCCAAATCCCAGGTGAGAACGCCTACCTGAGATGGCTTCAAGCACAGTCTATCATGACTATATTAAACCCAAACAAGTAATACCTGCAGAGCAGCTCTCGGAGGGCTGCTAGAGTCTTGGCATGTTGATACTCCCGAGATCTAATTCGCCTCTTCTTGTGAAATGACCTCCAACCTATTGCTAATCTTACCTGGGGGTGTCTCTGAGACAGTGTGTTTGAGGGCAATTCATGTGCATTCTCAAGCTGTGGTTACCTCGCAGTTTAGTTGCCTCTACTGCGAACATCCTGGTTCTTCCGTTATCTTTTCAGGCTGTTAGTTTCGTATGAATTTAACCATCACGTTAACAAGTTCGTCAACAGTCAGGATGGATCATCGTCCGCAGGTAATGTCGTCATCAAGCCGCCTCGTCACCGGAATTCCCTAAAGCCTCAATCGACGGCCTGCTATCCCCACAATGCGCGGGGGTATCATCCGGCCTGCAGCGCCTTTGCTTTATCAATGACATTAGTGACTCGGCGTCTGGAGATCATGCTAGATGGTTTCTGGGATTCGTGCATCACGATATGCCAAGGAATCTAAGATAGCCCCGGCCGTATACCTAGAACATCACTTGGCCGCAATAGAACTATTAGTACGTAAATGACTTGGCCCACGTTCCAGTACCTGCGCCCATACCTACCCTCCTCTTCACGGCGAACAGCCCTCTGCCTATAGCCTCAACCGTCGCCATCATGAATTCGGCGGCAGCCACCTTCCAACCTGATGCCTCGGGCACCCCGCCCAAGCAGGTCCCTTACATACCCTCCTTGAAGCTGAATGACGGCAACGAGATCCCCATGGTAAGATTGCTTGCTCACCTGCTTCCTCTTCAATGCTCCACGTCATGTTTCTTAAAAGGACACCACTGAACTGCTCCCAGCTTGGGTATGGCCTAGGAACTGCGAGATACAAGAAGGGTCAAGGCCCGCTGGATAAAACAACCGTGGATGTGACCCAGCTGGCCGTCGAGGTTGGCTATCGTCATCTCGACGGCGCCGAGGGTGAGTGTGGGGGGAAGCAGCTTGTAAAAGCTCCATCATGGACTGACCGTTGATACAGTTTACGGCAACGAGGAGGAGCTCGGAGCAGCAATCAAGGCATCAATCAAAGCATACGACATTCCCAGGGAAAAGCTGCACATCACCACCAAGATTAGCGCCACCAAGAAACAGGACACATTCAAAGCTTTCGACGCATCGCTCAAGAAGCTAGGGCTCGACTATGTCGACCTTTATCTCATCCACGGCCCTTGGTTTGCTGATACTGAGCAGGAGCTACAGCAGAGGTGGGCAGACCTGGAAAGTATCAAGCAGTCTGGCCGGGCCAAGTCCATTGGCGTTTCCAACTTCCTTCAGGAGCACATAGAAATAATCTTGAAGACGGCCAAGATTCCCCCAGCAATTAACCAGATCGAGTTCCACCCGTACCTCCAACACGGCGACCTACTGGATTTTCACCGCAAGAACAAGATCGCCGTGTCGTGCTACTCCCCGCTGGTGCCGATTACCACAGCCCCAGGCGGCCCTGTGGATGGGATATGGGCCCAGTTAGCAAAGAAGTATGGCGTGTCGGAATCCGAGATTGGCTTGAGGTGGTGCATTGATCAGGGTCTGGTGGTTATCACCACTAGTGCTAAGCGCGAGCGACTGGAGCGTTATCTGGCGCAACTGCCACACTTTAAGCTCACTCCTCGTGAAGTAGCAGACATCGCAGAGCTGGGGAACCGAAAACATTTTCGTGCCTTTTGGAACGACAAGTTTGCCCCGGATGACAAGCGGTAGACGGTTGGTGGATGAGGTTTTCTGAAATGTGACTTCACAAGTATATGCTGAAGTTATGGTAAATGCTACATCTACGCCAGGTATCTTGGTGCAAAAAGAGAAGCTCGGTGATATCAAGGACTCATAGCTCATCGTCGGATTCCGTTTCACTACCCCCGGCTGCCGGGGCTGGTGGTGCCTTCGTAGGCTTTATCTTTGTAAAGGGGAGGTCTCTTCTCGGTGGTGGCTCATGCAATGCCTTCTTTGGTTGCCCTTGTTGGGCCTTTGTGCGAACAGCTTGCTTGGTCGACTCTTTCACATTAAAAGTACGCGCATCTGAAGTCGGAACGTCGTCGTCGTCATCGTCATCGTCGTCGTCGTCATTGTCAGCGCCACCGCCGGCATCGCTATCGTCGGCAACGGACACGGTGGCGTCGGTGACATGGCCTGATTCTGTTTGGTCCTGCTCTGACTTGACGCTGTCCACGTCCATTGCTTCAACACCATCCTCCTCCTTGCCTAGACTTGCTAAAGCCTTAGCCTTTCTTTTCCTAGGCCGCGACTCCTTTGGCCGATGAGCAACGGGGTTTGATGGCAGCTGAGGCTCCGGGGTCGACGAGTTCTTGATGGATGATCGAGTAGCCTCTATTATTTTGTGGTACTCGCGGATCTTGACCTTCTTCTCGTTGATCAGGTCTCGGGCGTTCCGCAGCAGCGCGGTCTCGTCTTCTTCTTTAGCTCGAACAAGCTCATCTAGCTGTGCCTTCAACTCGGCGATGATGCCGTCCTGTTCACTAACGCGGTTTTCTAGGGCACGTGCTGCCTTCCGATTCGTGGCTGCGGCATCCGCAGCGATTGCACACCAATCGAAAAGTTCGATTTCTCGATACTCATATGTGAGGTCAACAGACCCCAGTCGTTGCTAACATTGTGAGCAAGCCGTCAGCGTGGATGGGGCAATTGAGTGTTCATCATACTGTGATGCCTTGTAGCCGCTTTCGAATAGTAATGGAGAGAAGTGATTCAGTTTCTACTGTGGCGGTAGCCTCTATGTCTGGATGAGGCTCTTGCGTAAAAAGGGATTGTAGGATCGAATGCCATTCATCCTCGGAGGCAGGACAATTCTTGACTCTGAGTGAGTTCACCCGGTCATCTTTCACTATTAGACGCCGTAATGGTCAGATTCCCGTCGCAGCCCGAATAGCAGTACGGAGAGTAATGACTTACATGAGGCGACGAAAATACCCACTCCTTCCGTAGCAACCAGTTTCAAATCGAGGGGTTTTGACCCTTGGGGGGTTGCTTCGATGAGGACATGTGCCGAAGCGCTGTCGCTCCGGTTAAGCTTGAGTACACGTGCTTTTAACATGATCATCCGTGGGTTCAACCACGGGTCTTGATATGGAGCGACGTATGCGTATCTTGGCGACCTCGCAGTGCGCACAGGAAGCCCGCGTGTATCAGCTCAATGCTAAGGGTCCGGTTAGTCGTCGCTTGGAAACGATGCGAGTTTGAAGGCGGCGCGCACGTGAAGCTTTACGACGACTACATTACCCATCATGTCTGGAGCTTCACTCCCTGCCCCTGTATGCTAAGTACGATGAACCCGCATCTAGGCAACCACGCAAGCCCCGGGCCGTGCTCACTACCCTACAGCTCGCAACTACCTTACCTGCTCCAATTCAGTGACTCACGCACAAGACAAGCTCAAGATGCCTGCCCACGAGTCTACTGGACAAAATCAAGTATCTCTGATCAACGCTTTACTCATTTTCCCGTTCGTCATGTCACTGCACCCCTGCAATGGCATTAATGGCTCATTGAAGCTTATGTATGGACGAAGGACATCACGCTTGATATTTTAGATGATGAGGCCCTTGTCCTTCAACGATTAATCAGCCTGGCCTGTGTGAATGCGAGAGACCACTGAAACAAATATCAAATTAATCACGCTACTTTCGGGACATGGCAGAGCAGTGAAATAAATTCTGATCACACCAACATGCCATGTTAGGCAGTTACCTTGTGTCGTCAGGAATTGTCCGACTCTTTGTGACACACCCTGAATTGTAAGTGAAGGATGATTTGGAATGACTTGTGCTTAAGAAGACCCAAAGTATTTGCTTGATGCGAATACACGTGAATGCCAACACACTTTCACATGACCAGGCACTAGGTGAATAGCTATGACAACACTTCTTCTCTGCCTTATTTGTTTACCTTGAGCTTGGTACCTAGTGCTTGCGCGTCAGGGATCCTGGGCCCTGGCATAGATGTCGTCACTGAAAAGTGCTGATAATGAGTCCTGAGGGGTTGAGCTTGGAAGCTGTCGCACAAGCCACCTGCACGCACAGGTCAGATTTTCCGAAACAAAGCTCGGGCTGGCTTAAAGGGTCTGAGGGACGAGAGCCCTTGGGGTTCGACCCTCCTCTTCACCAATTCCTGCGTTGCGCGAGCTTGACGCGTTCCAGGTAGCGGCGGGGCGCGAGGGCCAATGAGACGGCGACTCGTGGTGCCTCAAGTCACGTGAACTCAACGCATCTACCCCACAGCTCCGCCGAAATTTTTGTTGGCAAGTGCAGCCCCGTCCGCCCGCCCGCCCGTTTGTGGGAAGGTGCGGACCACTCAGCGAGCAACGCCAGCCACCAACAACGCCAGCCTTCTTCCTTTCCATCATTCCGCACCATCCAACCAGCCAACACCTCAGCTTTACCAGCCAACTTTCTTGGCCGCGACCGAAATCTTGACCACCAGAACTCTACCCACGCGCATCGACGACCTGTCTCACACGTCACCTCGCTGCAGAAACCCCTCGCTCTAAAGCTTACAGGCACCGCCTTTCCTGCAGCGCATCGCTTGATATCTTTCCTCCTACTATCGAGTGCCAACATCGCATCCACCCCTTGACACCATCGGTCCAGAGGCTATCGTCTTTGAAGAAGACCGACGATCCTCTCGCTTCATAACCCAGTGTGCGGCGACCGGTTTCTCCCACAGGGGATGTTGCGCGGAGGAGGATCTTGATCAGGATTATGAGTGCTCTGCAGTGATCGGAGTACTCAGCAACTTTACAAGCCCTTCCGGCTTTGCATGCAACGCAGCATTTTGCGACGACATTATGGAACCCTTACGACTTAAACAACGACAACCGGCGGAGGAAGATGTGGAGAACTGGGACGATGATGATTTTGTGATTGGCGGCGACGACCTCACATTTCGAAATGGCTCGTCCGCAGCACTTTTGCCGACTCGCCGGCGCGACTCTGGCTCATCCCACTTCTCCTGCCGATCAGATGTTGGATCCTGGAATGGTGAAGAGGAGAAGCAAGTCCACATTCCCGGAGACGACGAGAAGTCTACCCTTGAGGCAATAGCTGCCGCTGAGAACGCCGGCATACCTTTACCAAAAAATGTGCCTTCATCGGCCTTGATGGGCGGCACTATCAGGAGATTGGGTGGGAAGAAGATCCGTAGAATCATTCAAGACGACTGGGAGAATGATCTTGAACTTCCAGACACCTCGCAAACACTCAAGATTAAAACCCAAGCTACCACCGACTTCCCAGACACCCTACGGCAAGTCAGTGGTAGTTCCGTTCACAGCAGCCCAACCAAACCCAGGCAATCTCTGTCTCTCGAAAAGGATGGCCGTCGAGATTCCTCCCGGTCCATCACCAGCGTCATGTCTGCCAAGGTAGACCTGGACAAGTTCAAAGATTTGGACGATGACGATGACTTCTTCGGAGATGGCGGAGACACAATCAAGGTTCCCAAGAATCGTACACCCAAGCCTATCCCTCTAATCACACCACCCACCCCACTTCAATCAGAAAAGTCATCTCAGCCTGAAGACGACTTCGAACTCGACTTGGAACTCCCGTCAGACGGCAAGTTGAAGCTGTCTACTAAGATGGACATTCCGAGAACGCCATCAGCCCACACTGATGATCTGGATTGGGGAGAAGGCAGCTTGGGGACCAGGTTCGGGGGTACGCGGCGTGATGGGCGGTCGAATAGAAGCTCTTCTGCATCGGCTTTGAGCCCCAGCGTTTCCAGCTCCATCACGGCCGAGAGCGAGGACGAAACGTTTGAAGGGCTCGTGCTACCTGCCGGCCCTGTCAATTTCGGGCATAGGCTGCAACACCGTCGTAAGAGCCGATCTCCAGAGCGGATCATCGAAGAGCCAGAGGAGCCACCCAAGAAATCTGCAGCTGAGCCCGAACGACCGGATTTCCTCGACGGCCTCGAGATCGGAGATGGGGACGTTTTCGATTCCAGCAAGCTAACCTTGCATCGCAACATAAAAGTTCGTGACGCTCGGCCCGCGAGCCCAGCTCGACCCAAGGCTGCTGTTTCCCTCACCTTCACCAGCAAGCCATCTGTTCACACCCGTATACCACGACTTAGCCACGAGCGTGCTCACTCAACTCCGCTGGAGCCCGTCTCCGAGAGCGGGGGCCCTATCACTCAACGCAATCGCAGATCGCAGTCACGAATGGGACATGCGGCACAATCCTCCATATCAAGTATACCTGCTCCTGCTTCTCCTCCAGCTGCTCAGCAGCCTCCGCCATCGACACCGCGACGGAAAGAGGTTGCCAATAAGATGTCCCTCTCGTCTCTTCGCCCGGCGCCCACCACCACGAGTGCTCAATTGTTGAAACAAAAGCGCTCTTTACCCGCAATTCGGGCACTCAACTCGCCCGCAAAGGCCACTGCCTATCGTCCTGAAAGGCCGCCCTCTCGATCTGACAACCACCGGCCTCCGTCTGTGCTCAGGCCCAAAACCCCCGTGGAGCGTCTCAGCCCGGGGTCGGCAGAAAGCTTCTCTTCACATGCTAAGAAGGCTTCCCTCCCCTTCCTTCCGGCCGGGGCGTCTCAGTCCCAATCTCAGCATGCAACCTCCAAGCCGCTTCGCTCTTTCCGGCGACATGATTCCGACAACTCGATTGATTTCCGACCCAGCTCACGCACAATCTCGAGATCAACGATGCGTTCCCCCAGTCCACAACGGTACAGAGTGGCAGCAGATACCTGGGAGCGCCTCAGCAAGCCGAAGAACAAGAAGCAGTTTGGAGATGGCCATGAGCTTGATGCATTTGACGATCTGCCGACATCGAGAGAGACGGAAACGAGATATCTCAGACAACCCGTCACCAGCGGACCAAAGAGCGCTTTACGGAATAAGGTCTATCAGAATATATTGCCAGACAGAATGTCGACACCACTACCATCGACACCCTTCTCACCTGCCAAGATGACGCACACGCCCCATTTCGCCCGAGATACTGCAGCGAGCCGAATCGCACGCGAGACGTCTTTGGCGCACCGCGCAAGCGCCACTGGCCCCCTCGCTCCTTTAACCACCCAGCGAGTCAGCCAGCTGTCATCACGAACCAATCTGTCTCCGCAGCCACTGCACTCGCCGACGATGGGTGGGTCAGCCAAGCGCACCAAGCGACCACGCCAACTGAAGCCACACCTCATCGCCAACTTGAATAGTGGCAAGGATTCCAAGAGTAAGTTGAATGCCGATAAGCACTTGGGTCGTGCCCCACGCTAACGCCAACGCAGTGGTGAACGGCATGTTTTACAACGCCGAAACGTACCGGTGGGAAGGGAACGAGAACGTTTTGAATGCTTTCGAGCCTCCTGTCTCGACGCCGACCGCAGCATCCGTCCCCCCGCAACTCATTCGTGACAAGGATGCTACGCCGCGCCCTGCACTAATCACCAACATCAGCGCCACGAAAGGTGTCCAAGTAGTTGGTGGGATGGTATTTGATCCACAAAACATGTGCTGGCTGAAACTCGGCCAGCCGACAAAAACGGCCTCAGAAGCTAGCGACCCGTTGGACGGATTTGATGGCATTGAAGAAGAGGATGACGTTTTCAAGGACATCCCCGATCTGGATGATACCACTGGAGTCGACGAGGGCGGCCAAGGTCGGGTTAGCGACGTCAAGGATGACTGGCTAGTCGGAGAAGAGTTTGACGTCGGACCGGAGTTCATCAGGAGACAGCGTGAAGAAGAAGACCGCTGGCGAAAAAAGTGCGAGAAGTGGGTGAGCCGTGGGCCACGCGATCGAGAAACATGGAGATGGACGATCCGGGAGCTCGTCTCCCAGTTCGACGACCTACCCATGTGATGAGTTATGACCTGTTTTCTGCATTTTCATTTCTTGCTGGAGCCATGATTGCGTTTTTGCGGACATGGCCGTCTGCGCTTGCACCTTGCTCTTGTACTATTGGAAATTACCAACACGTGGATACGACCGCATTGCATGGATCACGAAGCCTTGGAGAAAAGGATGGGAAGGGAACGGGGACTTTCGGTTCAGGATACCAGGGAAGGATATAAACATATCAGCGTGCCAGGGGTGGCCTTGTTCTGGTCTTGCGGTACCTTCGCAGGAGAATTTGCGCTTTTACGATTCTGGAATGTATCTGTACAATATCGATTCACGATAGAGAAAAGAGGGATGGCATCGACTTGATGCCATGGTAATGACGATACGAAACACTGTTCTCAAGCGTATCATGAGCATCCATCATGTGTGAAAGCGGTGAGCCTGTTTGTTCTTCCAAATTTGTATTAAAACTTTTTAGCCCTCCTGCGCCGTAATTTGCTCGAGTGGTGCACCCAGTCCCACGGAGAGCAGATCGTTTGTCCCATGTTCTTTGATGAGATGATGTATTCCGTATGATGCTTATTAAAGTACATAACACTCGTCCCGCGTAAATGTCAGAATCATGCAGAGACCTGCTGCTTCTTGGCCGCCTTTTTATTGCTCTTGGGATCGATGCCTCTGCGGCGCATGGCGTTGCGGCGCCCCTTCTCCATGTACTCCTTGTCCTCGTGGTCGTCCCAGTCGCCAAAGTCGTCCTGGGGTGCGTCGCCGTCGTCGTCGTCGGCGGAGATGGGCGTCTTGTCGACCACCTCATCGCTGCCGCCGCCGGAGCGGTCGCGGGGGGCGCCCTTGGCGGGCGTGGGGCCGATCTTCTGGAACTTGGCGACGAAGAAGCCGTCGACGTTGTAGCTGTGCGGGTAGTAGCGGCGGGTGAGGCGCATGCTGGAGTGGAACTTCTTGCCCATGTAGCTGGTGAAGCCCTCCTTGCCGAAGACGAGGCCCGTGTCGACGAGGCGCACGTTGGGCCGGCGGCTGAGGGCGTACTGGACGACCTGCTCATTCTCCTCGATGGTGACGGAGCAGGTCGAGTAGACGATGTAGCCGCCGGTCTTGCTCGAGTGGTTGACCGAGTCGATGGCGGCGAGCACCAGCTGCTTCTGGATGTGAGGCAGCTGCATGAAGTCCATCTCGGTCTTGTTTGTCTTGACGCTGGGGTCCTTTGCGATGACGCCGGTGCCGGAGCAGGGGGCGTCGAGGAGGACCCTGTCGAAGCCGCCCATGGGCTTGGGGAATTCGCGGGCGTCGTAGTTGGAGACGATGACGTTGCGGGCGCCGAGGCGGTGGATATTGCCAATGAGGCCCTTGGCGCGGGCCTTGTTGGGGTCGTTGGCCATGATGAAGCCCGTGTTCTTCATCATGGCGGCCATGTACGTCGTCTTGCCGCCGGGCGCAGCGGCCATGTCGAGCACGCGCTCGTTCTCCTGCGGGTCGAGCGCCATGCACGGCAGGAAGGACGAGGCGGCCTGCAGGATATAATGGCCGGCGAGGTACTCGGGCGTGGCGCCCAGGGGCACGGTGCTCTCGAACACCTGGAGACCGACCTTGGACCACTTGCCCACCGGCTCGAGCGTCACGCCGCGGTTGATGAGGGCCTGGGCCAGGTCCCTGCGGTGCGTGCGCAGGGTGTTTGTCCTGATGACGACGGGGCGCGGCGTCTCGTTGGCCTCGAAGAAGGCAAACGCCTCCCGGGGGCTGAAGAGGTTGTACAGCTTCTCAGCCAGGTACTCCGAGTAGCCGTAGTAAGCGCAGATGTCCTTGATGAGCTGCGCCGTGTACTCTGCTCTCGAGCGACCCTCTTCCGCCAGATTGGAGAAGTCGTCAAGCACTCTGATGTTCTCCGTGATGCGCGTCCTTAGCAGCTGCAGGTCTGGCGCCAGGAGGGCGTTTGTCTTGGTTGCGAGCTCATCATCCTCCTCGTCCTGGACCACATGAGGCTTCTCCCCGTCAATGTTGGTCTGCAGCGCGCTCTCGGCCAGCTCTGCGGCGTTGGCGGCTTCTTCCTCGGCGGCCTGGAGGTCTAGTTTCCTCGACAGGCCGACGATGTTGGCAGCTGTGAGTGTTTCCTCGGCGTCTGAATCATCCTCGTCTTCTGAGAACATGGTTCTCCGCCCACCATTTGCACCGTCCTCTTCTCCCGAATCGAGCACAGAGTCATCCGAGCCCAGGAAATCATCACCCAGCGTCACACCGCCTTCACCCTCCAGGGCTGACAGATCACCATCGTCCAAGTCCCCTGCTTCAAACTCATCGTCTAGATCGTCCGCGTCCGAGTCGTCGTCCAACGCTGGCAGCGTCTGCTTGGCCGTGGACCTGCCGTTGACTTTCGGCGCAGATGCTGTGGGCTTGGACTTCTTCAATGGCTTAGCATCAGCCTTCTGGAGAGACTCCCTCTTCTTGTTCTTCGGTGCGGCCCCGTTGCTCTTGGGCTCCGACGCCTTGCTTGTCCGCCTCTTCTTGTTGTTGGGGGCTTCTGTGGGAGCGTCTACGGGCAGGCCGGCCTTGCGCTTGAGTTTGGCAAAGTGCTCTTCGGATAAGGGCTGGGGCGGGCCCTGTTTCTTCATTCGTCGTCCAACACCCATTTTGAATTCAAGATCCCGTCTTGTTTGAACCAATTGATCTTCAAAAGGGCGGAAAAGTTGCAAGAGATACTTGCCGTGCTGGTGTAAGTTTAGTCCTGGCAAGAGGCCGGCACAGCGACCGCCCCGCCCAACTTTTTTTTTTCCCTCTGCTCGTCCCGGCAACTTGAGCCAAGGGTCCCGATAAGCCCGGCTCAACTTCGTATCGAGGCACGTGACATGCAAAGCTGTACGTACCTGGACCAGTTTTAGCGCAGTTGATGACGGGGGGTGGCCCCGCGAAGTGCCAACCGTGGTGATCATTGGCACAGCAGTTACCTTGTCTTCAGCATATCTCAACGCGCTGTCCTTGAGATATCCGAGTCTGAAATTCAACATCAGACCCCTCATTCTCGGTGCAAAAATCACATTGTTCAAGGCTCTGTCCAGCTTCGTGTAATATTCCAATCACCTCGACCCCGCCCGAAGACCTCGATATTCACCCCGCCATCAGCCGTCACGATGGCTGAAGCAGCCTTCGCAAAGACTTTTCTCACAACGATAGACTCGCGGCCGCTGAAGCTTTCCCCCGATCATGTGGAGGATGCTAGGAAGTTCCCAGCGAGGCAGCCAGTAAGACACGTCCCAGACCTTGCTATCCGGCACACGCATCTGACTCTTGAACCCAACAGTATATCCTGCCTCGCATGCCCAAACCCATGAGCAAGCCCATCAATCTAGCTCCCGGCCAGGAACGAAGCATTACCGTAGCCGTCAAGTCGCTCCGAAATCCACCGTTGGACATCAAACTTACCTCGCAACCCCTTAACACCTCCATCCTCGACATCAAGAGCAGTGTCTCGACACAGGCCAGGATCCCAACCGACAAGATCAAGATTCTGCTCAACAAGCGGCCTGTACCGGATAGCAAGGTGCTCAAGGATGTCATTGGCGACACCGACTCTTCAATCGAGTTCTCGGTCATGGTACTGGGCGGAGCTGCCTCGGTCTTGCCCGAGGAAGTCGCGCAGCCTCCGGCACCCGCTGAGCCCGCCGGAGCTGCAGCTGTGGAAACGGACGCCTTCTGGTCAGATCTCACCGGGTTCTTATCGCAGAGGCTCAAGGACCAGCAGGAAGCCGAGTCGTTGTCGAAGCTATTCAAAGGCAGCTGGGAGGCAAGCCGGTGAAGGAAGAGTCAAGGGCATGCATCGGGAACGACCACGTTCTAGCGAATTAACGAAAGCAAAATGAAATGACAGCGAGAAATTTCCGCATCCAGCGTTGTGATATTTTTATTCTTCCCAGCAGGGCATGGCAACCTTGTCCGGCAAAAAAAAAACCCCCTCTGGAAATGTATGCATCCCGCTCACGATGAAAATGTCAGTGGGTCGCCCCGAGTAGGACGCCCGAATCCCTCTCCTATCCCACGTTATCATCCCTGCGTCATGGTCGTCGTCATCAATCGCTCGAGGCGCGCAGCCCCCCCGAACCTCTTTAGTTTGTTCAGAGTACGTGCGCGTGGCCGCGCGGCAGCTGCGACGTCGTAGAAACCGTCGCTTAACCGGCAAGGCCCTTGCTGACGGTCTTGAGGATGCTATCGTACTCAATGTCATCCGCATCGTTGGCCTGCAGCTCGGTAGCGATACCAGTCAGGGATCGCTTCAGAGCCTCCTTGGAGGAGGCGTAGATCATCTTGGGCTGCATCCGCCGTTAGTGTGATTGGTTACTATTTTTTTGGGTTCGTGCGGGCTGAAACAAACCTGGACACCGGCATCATCGGGGGACCAGGCAATGAAGGTGATCTTGTTGCTGTAAACGTGTTAGTCGGCAAATTGAAGCAAGATCAAGGCTACGAACCGGAGACCGTCGCCAGACGCCAGGCTGTACTCGAAGTCGTAGACGGCGTAACGGGGGCCCTTGCCAACGGCGCCCTGTTCAAAATGTTAGCTGCACTGCAAAAGTAGCTCAAGTGTGGCATCGGGGCTCGACGGACGCTTCGGGTCTTGGTGGTGGCATTGACCAGCTTCTCGCGGAAGTTCTCCCAGTCCTTGTCCTCGGAAGCCTCCTCGACCACAATCTCCTTGTAGTTGTCCGACAGCTTGTAGATGATGTACTTGTACTTCTTGGACAACTTGAGGTCGTTGTAGGCAGTGATGCAGTCCTGCGAGACGGTGGCACTGAGCACGAGATGGCATTAGTGAGATTGTTCCACCGAGGCTCCGTCACCAGCTACCCCGCGAAGCTGTCGTCATCTCAGGCTGCAGGCAGGGGGGGGGGCTGTGCCCGCGACGATGTAGGGCGGCGTGGCAGGCGGTAGAGACATACCCGGATTGAGACTGTTCAGTCGAGGTCAGCACGCGCCGGCGTCATTGGCGATGTGGGAGCACGACTTACCATGGTGGCGGTCTGTTGTGGAAGAGAAGATGAGCTGGGAGAGAAGCTCGTCAGCTATCGCCTCGAACGATAAGAGCAGCTACAGGGCACGATGTAGGAAAGGGCGCGGATTGCCAGAGGTTGAGAAGGAGGAAACAGAAGCCCGCGGACGACTAACCGGAGGTAGATGGCGTGTTCGAGCTCTTTCTTTGTACGGGTGCAGCTCAAGGGGGGGGGAGAGGAGGGGCGGGTTGGGGTTGGGACGAGACAAAAAGTTGGTTTGCTCGACGGTGCTGTTGCAGGTTTAAGTGGGATGGGGCGGGAGAAGGGCGGCCATGGAGGGGAGGCAGTGGCTTGCGGGAGAAAAACAACGGCTGTTATGGTGGGGTTGGCCGTGAGATGGCGCCACGTGACCCCGCAGGCGTGCGTAACAGCGAACATTCCCATCTATCAAGGTCATGGCCCCCGGTCTGCTCGTCGTTGCCTAGGCAAGCGTTGATCCTTCTCTTACAGCTCGCGGATCCTCGCAAGTTCATTTGATAGTTGCCTTGAGGAAACACGCAAGCACCTCCAAATAGTTCCCTTCCGTAAGCCGGAGTTCTGAGTCAAGGATTACGAAGTCCTTGTCAGGGCATCAACAAGATCAACACGGTCACCGAGGCTCTGCGCACCACATGTGATGAGTTAAAATCTCATAGATCTCTTGTTAAACTCTACACGGCTCATTGTGGTTACTGTACAAGGAAAATTCTGCCTAAAAAATAGTGTAAAAGGGTATGGAAGACGTGTCAGTGAGGCGGGTAGAGGGGAGAGTTGTTTTACAAGACCAAACTTGGATCATCCTTTTAAACACCGAACCAATGCTCCCGAATCCCAGTGAAGGTTTTGTACAACGCTGCGCGTACTCGTCCGGCTCTTACATCATGCCTCCCATGCCTCCCATGCCACCCATACCGCCCATGCCGCCCATTGAAGGAGGTCCCTTCTCCTCGGGGGCCTCGACGATGGCGACCTCGGTGGTGCCGAGCAGAGAGGCAACGCCGCTGGCGTCAATCAGACCGGTGCGGACAACCTTGAAAGGGTCCAGGATACCGGCAGCAATCATGTCGACGTACTCGCCCTTGGAGCTGTCGAAGCCCATGTTGAAGTCGCCGGCGTGCTCGTCAGTCAGCTTGCCGACGACGACGGATCCCTCGAGACCGGCGTTCTCAATAATCGTTCGTGCGGGTCGGGTGATGGCGTTCTTAACAATGTTGACGCCGAGCTGCTGGTCGAAGTTGGCCGTCTTGATGGAGCCAAGAGCCTGGCTAGAGGCCTTGATCAGAGCAGTGCCACCGCCGGGCAGGATACCCTCCTCAACGGCAGCGCGGGTGGCGTTCAGGGCATCGACGAAGCGGTCCTTCTTCTCACCAACCTCGACCTCGGAGGAGCCACCGACCTTGATGACGGCAACACCACCAGAAAGCTTGGCCAGACGCTCCTGGAGCTTCTCCTTCTCGTACTCCGAGGTGGTGGGATCGGCGATAACACCACGGATCTGCTCGCATCGCTGAGAGATCATGTCACGGCTACCG
This sequence comes from Stachybotrys chartarum, assembly GCA_001021365.1. Lineage (NCBI taxonomy): Eukaryota > Fungi > Ascomycota > Sordariomycetes > Hypocreales > Stachybotryaceae > Stachybotrys > Stachybotrys chartarum. The sequence continues at coordinate 1,089,739 of LDEE01000004.1, forward strand.
TCACCGTTGAGGATGATGGTGTCCTCCTTGGTGATGGTGATGGAGCCGGTGGAACCGAGAAGGTCGGGGGTAGCCTTGTCCAGCTTGATGTCCAGCTCATCGGTGAAGACGGTGCCGTTAGTGAGGACGGCGAGATCGCCGAGAATGGACTTGCGGTTATCACCGAAGCCAGGGGCCTTGACGGCAGCGACCTGGAGCTGACCGCGGAGCTTGTTCAGGATGCAGACAGCGAGGGCCTCGCCGTCAATGTCCTCAGCAATGATGACAAGGGGGCGGCGCTGCTGGGTGGAGATCTCGAGGGCAGGGATGATGTCCTGAACAGCGGAGATCTTCTTCTCGGAGAGCAGGATGAGTGGGTTCTCGAACTCAACCTTCTGGGACTTGGTGTCGGTGATGAAGTAGGGAGAGACGAAGCCGCGGTCGAAGCGCATACCCTCGGTGACCTCGAGCTCGTCCTGCACGGTCTTGCCCTCCTTGACGGTGATGACACCCTCCTTGCCGACCTTCTCCATGGCGTTGGCAATCATCTTTCCGACGTGGATGTCGCCGTTGGCGCTGATGGTGGCAACCTGGGCAATCTCCGCGCTGGTGGTGATGTCGCGCTTGTTCTTCTGGAGGTACTCAACGACGGCATCGACGCCGGCCTGGATACCGCGACGGAGATCCATGGGGTTGCAGCCGGCGGCGACGTTCTTGACAGTCTCGGAGAAGATGGCTCGGGCGAGGACGGTGGCGGTGGTGGTACCGTCACCGGCGACCTCGTTTGTCTTGGAGGCGACGTCTTGTAGCAGGCGGGCGCCGAGGTTCTCGAACTTGTCCTTCAAGGTGACGGCCTTGGCAACGGTGACACCATCTGTGCCATGTTAGCCACGGATATCCGGCATTTGCGGTTGATGAGTGTACTGACCCTTGGTGATCTTGGGGGAGCCAAAGCTGGACTCAATGAGGACATTTCTTCCCTTGGGGCCCAGAGTGGTAGCGACGGCTTTGGCGAGGGTGTCGACACCGGCCAGGAGAGCTGCACGGCCCTCAACACCGAATTTGAGCTCCTGAACCATCGTATTAGTAAACCAGAGCTCCAGACGCATCCAGCAAGGCGTCGCCTTACCTTGTGAGCGAAGCGCAGCTGCTGGCTCAGGCCAGCGCCGGCACGATACCGAGGAGAGGCCAGAGGCAGAGCCGAGGCTCTAGCCCGAGAGCTCAATGCGCGCTGCATCTTTTTGTGTATGTGTGGAGGTGAATTAAAAGAGGAGGGTATAATGGGTATTACAGAGAGGAAAGAAACAGTATGTCGTGGGCGAGAGAGAGGGAGGGAGAGGGACGGGACTCAAAAGTGACGCTGGATCGAAAGGGAGAGAAGGTAGAGAGGTCGATGGCGATAAGAGTTAAAGGAAGCTTTTGCGCTGGGGAAAATTGTGACGGAGACTCGGCAAAACACCAAATCCTTTCTGCCGGATCCTTGTACCATCTGGCCCAGGGGATAGCCGAGCGGTACCTTCTAGGCCTAAACCGGGATAGTGCCACTGGGCTGCATTTCTACCTCCTTCCAGCAGCATCCGCGAAGCCCCCACTGGGCCTACCTTGGCTAAGCAGCGGTAATTCGACAGTTTTCGTTGCTTGTCGTTAATTTGCGGTTTACCGAATGCATTCGTCGTCATGTTAAAGCCATCTCCCCGTAGTTGTCAATGTCATTACAGAGTAATGGGCCCCGGGGTTCCTTCGTGGCGTAGGCCTGCCCTTACCGATGGTACCATGTAAACTCTCCCTCGCTGGAGCCATATCAGACGCCGAGATTGAGTTTATGCACACACGTTAGGTGGACAAAGCAGACAAGGCAGACAATAGAGAAGGAATCCTTAACGTGTTTCATGTCAACAGCGCACTTGGAAGCGCAGACGGATGCAGTGGTTTCATCATGTTGCATGCTTTTTATGTTCAAACTGACTGTAGACTTCGAGTAGTCAAGGTCGAGGTCAGCTATTGAGCTAAGATGCAACCAGAACAGCATGCCGAGTCCTTGCCACATAGTCGAATAGGCCGCAGCAGAGCGTTCTGGAAGCAAGTCCGTAACTTCAAGGACGAACCGAGACGTGGAGAATATAGGAAAGCCGAGGTCGATGACCTGGTAAATGGGTATCATACACAAGATAGGAAAGACCAAGGAAAAACAACGTGGCCAACATGACTTCCATGCTTGACGCGAGTTGGCAATCCCTTTATCATTGCCCCGTGGAGGGAACTGCAAGACCAAGTTTCAAGAGCCAACCGCGTCTGAAGAAAACCCGGAAAACGTTTAGCATCGTCAAATCCCAGGAACGATAGGCGCTGCACACTCACTGCTCGGCCTGGACCGCTGCCACAGCACGATCCTACAGCACAGGGTCGATCTCGTGTAGCTCGGACCCCTCATGGAAGACCAGAGACGAACCCGGGGTTGGGAAGTGGCCACTCTGCGACTCAAATGCGGTAGAGAATGACCCCGAGTGCGGTGGGTATAGCGGACGTTCCGGGTATCCATAGAGAGGCATGACTGGTGCCGCCATCTGCGAAGGCACGTAGCCGAGGCAGCTGAAGTACGTGCCCGCAGGCACCCCAACGAAAGTGCTGCCGTCGGGCGCAGTCAAGAGCGGCAGCATGTTGGCGGCATGGTGCTGATAGCCAAGAGCGTCGACCTGTGGAGTCGGCATCGTGGAGAGGCTGCTGGTACCAACGAGGGGTGCCGTCAGGTCAACGGCAGCGCACTGAGCTGGAAGCACGGCAGGGGAATGGTCGACAAATGGATCCGGGAGCTGCAGGTGCGTGTTGTTGAACATGGAGCCAGTGTTGACGGTCTATGAACCATGAGCGATATGCACAGGACAAGGGATTTTACCACTTACGTTGATGCCGGCATAGTCCATCAGGTCGGTGTTGTAGTCCGACTCACAGCTCGTCATTATGGACTCCCCGAAGGAGCTGTTCATGGACTCTCCGAAAGAGCTGCCCATGGATTCCGCAAAGGAGGTGACCAAGCTCGATGGCTCCTTGAAGCCGCCAACACGACCGCAAGCGACCTCTTGAACTTGGCCGGGCATGATGGGCGAGCTGAAGGCGTCTGTCTGACCTTGGGGTTCTTCCTTGGAGACATTCATCTCGTCGAAGGAGTCCATGGAGTTGGAGCTTGAGGGCCTGGATTCGCTGCGTAGGTCATCGATCTTCTCGTCATAGTAGACCTCTCGGACGTTCCAGCTTCCATCGACGTCGGACTGTTCTTTGACATAGCCGCGAACCATTGGATCAGTGGAAGCACCGTCCGCGCCTTTGCCAGTCTTGGGGGGAACGACGTGTCCTTCATTGAGGAGTTCACCCCGGAGGCGAGCCATATGCTGAGTGACTGCCTCCCCCGAGGAGCCGGGCCGAAGTCTATGGGCGACATCGACCCAGGGCAGCTGAATGTTCTGGCGGTGGCACTCGTAGACGAGGTGCAGGAGCAGCTTGTCATTCATGCGAGGTCCTGTACCCATCGGCGATGAGCATTCACGAGACGAGAAGACGAGAAGTGGCAAGAGACGGGGATGCTTACGGTTCCACATGATCAGACTGCGTCCAACCTTTCGACCATTGCTCTTGCGCTGCTCGTCGGTGGGCGGCCTATGCGTCCACTCAGTCTCGCGCGGAGTCTTGCGCGGACTGCCGTTGGAGGTCCTGGAGGGAGTGACGGGGAAAGCCTCCTTTTTAAAGAGCTTGGCCGTGGAGCGTCGAGCTTTGGCGTCGCTCTTGGGAGACACACTGCTGGAACGTGACTCGCAAACCATGGTGAAGATACCTGAGGGTAAAGTGAAGCTGTGTGAAAGCGCTTGCTTCGATCTGATGCTCTGCAAGAACGGATGGAATCGCAGCACGGGATTACCACGATTCACTCCGCGAGCAAGCGGTCTTGTCCGATGAACTGACAACAAAAAGTGAGATGAGAGACAGAATCAAGTCAAAAAGACAAAAGCACTCGCAGTAATACGAATCTGGCGGTGGTCGTGATGTGCGAACGTGTCTGGAGTTTGGTGATGAGAAAACACCAAGAAAAATGACGATGAGAGTGCAGGTGGTTAGAAACTCGAAAACCACTTTCAAAATTGTGTGTGGGCATAGAAACCCTACCACGACACGAGCCTCACTCGCACACGTACCCTGAAAACTAAACCGTCATTGTCAGAGACAGCGCCGAGCCGCCGTGTGCAAAGGGTGGGCTGGTGAGTGATGGGATGGGATGGCGGGTGTCGCCAGCTGGCAGATGGGACTGACAGCCGCATCGTGACGCCTAGATGACAGCCCGATTCCGAAGCATCTATAAGAAAGACAGAACTGGGAAAGTATTCATTATCTGGAATCAGCTGGGTATCATGTGTTTTGAACGCAGAAGCCTAGGCGAGTTAAGCGGACGTTATTCTATACGACGATACAAAGGGGCCCTGGAGGCGGGGAGTCCGTTCAGAAAGAAGCCATCTATATCAGTCAACTTCATGCTGCCGCTCCAGCAAAGATCCGTCTTCTCGAGGCACTACTGCTTCAGTGTTTTGTAGTGACCGAGTTCCAAACAGTCAAGCTCATCACTGATTCATCACCTTTCGTAAGGCTTTCAAGATTCATTGTGTTTTTATTGCGTGTCCTAGTCGAAGCAGTCATACAAAGCCATGCTCCATCCTACTTTCTTCTATTTTACTCTCTAATACTGCCCGTTCTGCTTAAATATCTTGCCGATCCTATTCTTGAACCCAACCTTGGGACTTCCTGGTGCTGAAGACGGCAAGGCCTCGCCCATCCAGTAATTGTCCAACTTGGAGGTATGAGGCAGTCTAGTGGCCGAATGTTGATCGTTGAGAGAGAGTAAAGGGTTGTATGGATTCTCTGTGAAAGGTTGCATCTGTTGAATTAGGGGCTGATTCGTCGACATGCCCTGTTGCTCGGCAAGCTCTGAATCTTGCATAACAGGCTCAACCTGATTTTGGAGGGCATAAAGAGTTCGATCTTGGACAAAGGTTGGAATGCGATTCGTCATGTCCGAAATATAGTTGGTCTTCTCAAGATGATACAGGCTGGTGGAGGGAACTTGCATGTCTCCTGAATGCGACTGAAGCATGCCCTCTAATGCCATTATGCGACTATTGAACATGTTGGTTTGGTTCTCTAAAGTTTGGTAGGTCAAGTGAATGAGGCGGGCCAGTGTGTTATTTTGGTTTCGTAATTGTGCGTTTTCCTGTTGCATGATACGGACGGACGTTTCGAGGCGAGCGTTGGTTTCGTCCAGATTTTGGGTCGCTTCCTTCATCCGATTGACATTGAGGCGAAACGGGCCCAGTGCACCAGCAATGTGATGTTCGACTGAATCTTCAACACATTCTGGGAGTGTGTTTGCGACCGACATCTCAATGGTTCTCTCGATGTCGGAAAGGGTAACCTGTCGTGAAACGAGATGCGAGTGACCGGCGTATGCCACCATGTCTGAAGAGTCACGACTAGACTGCTCTTGAATGTTTTGATGGCAGTTATAATCACTCATATAAACTAAGCTGCTCTCCTGCGTAAGAGGGTGGGTACTCTCAGGATGATTGATGGGCTGAGACTGGTCGTACTGAGGGTCGTGGCAGGCGTCGAACATTGACGCTGGAATGTTCCATCCCGGATCCAAGTCATCTTCAAATAAAGCTCGCTGAGAATCGTGCAGGATATGCGAACTGTCCCTGTAGGTTGCAGAAGCTGGAGGGAACCCGTGGTCTCGAGCGGCGGTGAACTCTTCCAACCTCTCCTGGACCTCGCGGTGGGAAAGGATACTTTGTCCGAGCCATTGGTCTGGAGCTCCGCTGGACCGAGAATGCCCCTGAAGGACTTGAGACGTGTTGAGAATTGCGTGGAGACGCTCAGGGGACTCTGGTGGCGTCATGTTGGCGAGATCCAGAGGCGTAGAACGCATCAGGCGGCTGGCACCAGTATCAAGTCGTGGACGTCCGCCCAAACCCTGAGCGGGCATTTGGGTCCTGTTAGAAGGAGATCCGAAGACGGTTGGGTGAAGAATCTCGCTCATGATTGCGGGCAGAAAGTGCTGCGTATGTGGAGGACTTCTCAGGGGGTTATCGTAGGTTTGCAGAGGCTATTGCGATTTGAGGATATGGGAACGATCTTTCGATTGACGAAACGCGGATTGATCCAAGTGCCCTATGGTAGAAGAGGAGTTGGTCTTAGAGCTGGTTGTAAACAGCGATCGGACGAGAGAAGGGGGAGAAAAGGTCTGCTGGGGGCTGGGAGGGGGGAAGTTATATCAACAAGGGACGAAGGCGGCGACTAGCGGTAAAACGTTGCTAAGGTATTGTTCTGGGCGCGACAATACGCTCAAGCTGCAGAAAGTGAGGAGATTTCTCGAGGAATCTTGAAATTTGTTTCCGTCTGAAGGTGTCCTCGCTGACCGCCGCCGCTGGAGCAGAGGCTCCTACGGCCGTCAGCTGGCAGCTGTCAGGGGCAGATTCCTTACACCCACAGCGAACAGCACCGCTGTTCCTATTAGTGCGGGTGGTCGTAGTTAATCGATACAAGCAGAGTCCGTAACCTCTCCTTTACGAAGGAGTGGCAGGTTTGTGGGAGAGATGATGAGAATCGTCAAGACGTCGCCAGCCACCTTAGCCTCAGCCCCTGAATATGGGCATTTCCATCATCACTCGACACAACCGTCAGATTTGACGCATAAAGCTGCTGCAAATCGAATCTCATTGCAAAATTAAACGCATTAGGCGACATCATCTGCCTCTGTGCTAGATAGCTTTGGTGACTAGACCCCCCTTTGTCTTCACAAAACCAAGTCCCTGTTGTCATGTAGCTATCTCACAGTCAACTTTCTCTCCCGCACGAAAATCCAGCCAAGCCTCGACTATCCTGAGACGCCCATGTAATCAACGAGTCGGACCAAAATCCTCTACATCGCTCCAAGCGAGAATGGATGTCGTTGCACAGGTTGAATCTAGGCAGAGTCCTCAGCCTCAGTGGGAGGGTCTGCCAGGACAGGAAATGTCAGTGAAGTGCTTCTTTTTTGAAATATCCTTCAGGAGCAGAGCTGGACTTACCGGAGACGGGAGATCCCTCAGAATCGTTGTCCTCTTTCTTCACGACCTTGGTGGTCTGCTTGCGACCCTTGGGGGCCACGACTGGCTTGGCATCCTCGGACTGACCGTCCTCCGAGGGTGTGTGCTCCTGCTGAGCGTCTTCGTCCTCATCCTCAGACTTGACACTGTCCTCGGACTTGGCCTGCTTCTTGACGCGCTTGGCAGGGGTGGGACGGTCAGGCAGAGGCTTGCGCTTGGAGGTGCGGGTGGCCTTGGGTTTGACGGGCTTCTCGCCAACGTCATCGTTGTCGGCATTGGAGATCTTGGAGGCAGCTCTGGCCTGGGGCTTGCTGGTGACGCCGTTGGCCTTGAGCATGCGCTCATACCGCTTTTGACTAGACACGAGCTGTTAGCGAGATGGGATGAGAGGAGGAGGAAGGATTTTACCACTTACGCAGCGGCCTTGGTAACGATGCCCAGCTCCTGAGCAACGGCGGCGAAGTCGGGCTACGCGTGGTCAGTGAACTGCCATGTCGGTAAGATTCTGTGAAGACTCACGCGGCCGTTGGCAGTGTGTCCGATGCACGAGACGAGGAACTTGACCTGTTCAACGGGTTCCGTCTTAGACATGTTGGCGGTCGATCGAAGAAACGCTGACAAGGGCATGTCAGAAGCTTTGAGTGAGACAGAAGCGGACAAACCGGTCGTGTTTGGTTGTTCACGGATGTAACTTGGGTGGTTGATGGTCCTTCCACGAGGAGACATGAGGTAGCGAGGAAATGGAACTTACTTGGAATTGAAGTTGGGAGGTAGTTTAGAGTCTGGAACAAGTCTGCAGAGGACTGAAACTTGAAATGAAGCAGTAAATGCGCTGACGCTGGATGAGAAAGGATAACGAAGAAAGCTGACGATGCTGCGAAGCGTGGAATTGCAAGCAGGAAATGCGCAGACAAGAAGTGGGAGGACGAGAGGGAAAAGCCCACGGGAGGAAAGAGGGGAAGAAGACCTTTTATAGACACACAGAATAGTGAGCTGATCTTAGGGCTCAAGGGCGAGCTCAAAGTGAGGTGAATGTGAGAGACGCGGCCGCGGGTCAACCGGCACTGCACACTCACGCCCATCTCACCAGCTGCCAGCCGCACGGCGGGACTGGCGGGCTGCTGAGCACACGGAGGGACAGTGACTACAGTGTCAAGTGAACTACATTCTGAGTGCCGAGGCCTGGACTAGAGGCGAAGAAGGGGAAGAAGGGGATGCATCTCCTAGGTCATCAGGGGGGGTGTTGTTGATAGGGGATTTTATTCATCAGAGTTCTTGAGGATGCCATGGACAGAAGCCAGAACAACGATGAATCTGGATTTACACCAAACAAGAATGAGGGGTTCTGTATTGTCTGATTTGCTGCATCAAGACAGCAGAAGGAGAAGACTCACATCTTCAAAAGCGAGATCATCACTCAAGTCCAGGAACACCACATGCTTACTTTGCAGGCAGAAGACTCAATTTGTTTCCCGTGAGAACGAAATCCCTACGCATTTAAAGAAACTCCTTCTGCAAACCCATGCCTCAGCGTAAAAGACGTCCTGCTACCCTTACCGCAAACGCTTCCTTCACAGCTCTGCAACGCGTCCAAGACCAAACCACAATCCACGCCATGAAGAAAACGGCACTGCTTAGTCTCTGCAGACAGAGAAGAAAAGGAACAAGGTGAACAGGAGAAAGAAAGCAAAGGCTCTCCACATCAACCCGTCAGGACGGTCTAAACCTGATCGTCGTGGTGCACAGCTTCCATCTTGACCCCCTGCACATCCTCTCCCTCCTCGTCAACCTTGACACTTGCCTCGTCGTCGTCGCGCTCCTCCCTCTTGGCGGGAGCGGCCCTCTTCTTGGCAGGGCTGCGCTTCTTGGTGACCTTGGCGTCGTCGCCGACACCAGCAGCAGCAGCTGCCTTGGGCTTGCGGGGGCTCGCGGTAGCCGCGGCAGGGGCCGAGTCGCGCCACCCGTGGCGGACCGACATCTGGCGGAAGCGCTCTTTGGCGCACTTGGCGTCCTTGAGCCCGAGGTCCCCCGCGACCTGGACCCAGTTGGCGTCGGGCTTCTGCGTCATGTTGTCGAAGACGGCCTTGATGAAGCGAAGCTCGTTCTCGGTGAGGCCCAGGGGCGACTCGCCCTCGCCGGTGGCTGCTTTCTTGGGAGGCATGGCGGCTTGCACGGCTGGGACTGGTCAGACACGGGCACAGCGGGGGTTCAGAGGAGAGGGGCAATGCTCACCGGATCGAAGTGATTCTCGGAAAGGTACAGAGAGAGCTGAGATGGAAGGTGTTGGTGGCAAAAGTGTAAGCTTGGGAGATGGAGGAACTCAACCCTTCGGTGAATGAGATGAGGAGCGCAATATTGCTGGCAGAGCTGGGGCAGCGAGGCAAGAGGGAAGATTCCTGGAGCGTTGGAGGACCAGGGAAGAGGGGAAGAGTCCAGGTCTGCAAGTGAATATGCCAAGTTGGGTGCTGCTTCGTTGCCACGATAGCCTGGCCGAGTGTCTGGCAGCTGGCAGCACACCGCAGCCCTGGCTCGGGCGGGAGTCACTCGGGAGACCTACAGGCACACGATCCTGCCAGCTAGTAGTCACCTTCCCTGACCCATGGGGAACAGAGAGCACGTCCAATCCCTTGAAACGTAAGAGATTTGCTCTATAGGGAATCAAGTGGTATTGGAGTCAGTCTTGAATGTTTGCTTACGATGCTCTTCATTACGGTTGTCAGACTGGCCTATCACATATGACCTTGAGATCACTGACACCACGGAGGACATTCAAGGATATGGACTGACTGTAGAGAAGAAGCTGCTGTGGTCACCCGTGTGTTCGTGGCTACCTCATACCGTGAACTTCTGAACCCCTATCATCCCAACCGCTTCCTCCCTGAGCCATAGAACAGCCTCCACTTCCTTCTCAAGGACCATATAAAGAACCAAGCAAAAGTGAAAGTTTACCCCTTATCCATGTCGGAACCACCTGTCTGGCCTACTGAGAGAGCCGCGCTTTGCTTCGCAAGAACACAAGAATTACGGGCAAGTTCACGACTGGTGCATAGCGTCCTACTCCGCCTGGAAGTGCTCCTCGCCGTGCTCCTCGCTCTTGACAGCGGGCGGCGGCGACGACGACGCCCCGGCCTCCGTGCCCTCGCTCTTGACGGGCGTTGCGGCCTCGTCGTCGCTGGCCTCCTTCTTGGCCTTGGACCTGCCTCGCCCTCCCTTGGTACCCCTGGGCCGGGACGGAGTCTTGGCCACCTTGGTCGGTGTGCTGCCCGTCTTGGGCGCGCTGGGGCTCGCATTCGGGTCGCTGTTGATTCCCAGCTTGCGCTTCACCTGGCCAAAGCGGACCTAGCAATCCAGAAAGTCAGTATTTGGGTGTAAACAACAGGGGCAGTGAACAGGTATCAGCATGCGAATGTGACGTACCTTGGCGACTTCGGCATTCTTGAACCCCTGCTCGGTCGCAACGGCGTGCCAGTCAATGTCCTGCTTGTTGCGTGTGTGCTTGACGATGGCGAAGAAGAACATGGCCTCCGAGGCAGTGGGCTCTTTCTTGGGGGTTTCTTCGCTCATGGCGAACAAGGAAACTGCGTGAGCTTCAGCGTCAGTAAGCGAACAACCACCGTCGAGGCGAGGCCGTAACAACCCCAAGCACCACGCAATGGAAGAATAGAAAGGCTGCAGACCTGTTCCGAGTACAAATAATTCTGGGCCTTGGTTTGCAGGACTGGGGAAAATAGACGGATCAAGCACGACGGAACAAGAAGACCCATTCAGTGCCGATGGGGGCGACGTAAAGGCAGAAAATGTTGAGCTGCAGAAGCCTGAAGGGGAAGAGGGCGAAGTGGGAGGAGGTGGCAGGTTTGGGGGCCAAGAAAAGAGAGAAATCTCCCTAGATGTGCTCGCCACCTGACCGCAGCTGGCAGAGTGGTTTCAAGTGAGTTCACACCTCGGGGAGCCTTCAAGCCAGCTGTAAGGTTGACTAACAGAGGCCGGGTGCAGCTTTGCACATAACGCCAAGTCCTTGAGCTGATCGGCCATGTCAAGCTCCAGCCAATTCACGCGCAACTAAACAAATCACTTCACTTGAAGTGTAGAAGATGTATAACGTTAAAAACCTGCTGCAGGGTGAAGATGCGCAACATGCATGACGACCCTGGAGCAAAGCCCAAGTCACAACATCAGGCCGAGTAGAGCAAGGGTTGACGGTCTGTATATAGTGGTAATCAATAAAGGAGTAACGACATAACAGACGATATTGGGGACCACTCTATATCTCGTCAAACACAAGGAAACCCTATCCTTCGTCTCTGTCCGAAGACCCTTTTTGCATCAAGTAATAATTATCGTACAGTTTGTCCAGCAAAGAATAAGCAAAGTCATAAGTACCGCAACTCCAACCGTTCATGCCTATGTCGCCACAATGTCAAGTCATGTGGCCATCTCTATGTGAATTAGATGCCACCCATCATGGGTAAAAAAAAAAAGGAAGAAGAATGTGAAAGGGAAAGTCATTGCAGTCATAAAGGCCGACTGGTATCTGCAAGTCTGGCGGCCCAAGCGTGATGCTCTTCCCTTGGAAGGCTGGCAAGCACGCCTAGAAGTGGTTGATTCTATCAGACCACGCACTACCAAAATCCGCCAGATTTTGTTGACCATTGGAAAAGTCGAGCAAGTCCATTCCTTGCTGCACGGGAGCGGCCATTCTATAGCCGCCAATGTCAAATGCAGCCTCGAAAGCCGAGTATGCGGGCGAATTGGGGTTCAGACGTTCTTCGCGACCAACGTGGTTCATCGAGTCACCCACCGTGGGCTGCACGAACATGGCGGTCATGTCGTCACTGCAAGGAGTCAAGAAGCGCGCGCTCAGATCTTCGTTGTCGACAGTGTAGGGCGATGCCATGGAGGACGGCGAGAACTAGATAAAACAAGAGTTAGTACAGAGATTCATGCTGCTTCACGCCCGTGAATCTGGTCTCGCATACCTGAGCAGCGTAGCTCGACAGGCTGACATTGGATTCGGACTTGATGATGTTATCCTTCTTGGCCTGATTTCCCTTCTTGCCAGGCTTCTGAATCCCGCCTTTGTCACCCACGCGACTCTTCTTTGATTGCTCATTTCCGAGAACAGTGGCTTTGAAGCGGGCGTACCGCATCCTGGCTGCATGACCGTTCGCGATGGGTTGGAGAAGGACAGGGTCCTGCGCAACAAGATTCCAATCAATCTAAGAGCTGCCAGTCAGTAAGATCCTCCGAGCTTTGAAAGTAGGAGTATCATACGTCCTTGAGGCTCTTCTGCTTCAATATGGCAAAAAGAAGCCTGGAAGTGGCGTTGTCCGTGTTAGGAGACATTGTCGTAACCACAACAAACGCAACTCTGGATAGACTCCTGTTTGTCTCCTTGGTCGCCCCTTGGGAGACAATAGAATGGGGAAAGAAGAGCGGCTGATACAAACAAGGAGGTCGAGGAGTGAGAGGCAACCCCAATAGTCCTTGTAAGCGGGTTGACGATGGGCTAGGCAGAACCCTGGGACGGATGCTGAAAATGCTTCAAGATGATGCCACAGGCAGCTCGCAGGAGTCTACCAGACTAGATGCTCCGATGAATATGACCAGTACGGTATGAAGATGGGAAGGGTACAACGACGGCCAACGAAGCAGGACGCTTCGAGTGTGTGGAAGTGGGAAGACGAGGCACGAAGTATGTGTTGCACAGGCACGGGAGGATATCGTGAAGATGATGGGAAAGAATGAAAGTCAAAAATGGTCGACGGTGCCTCAGGTTGGTGGAAGAAGGAGGGCGCAGAAGCATCTGCGTTGATGGGCTTGAGGTGCTTTTAACGCAAAGGCAGGACAATAGCCCCGATCTGGGCCAACTTCCTTTGGTTGCCTATGGGGGTGCCGTTAATAAACGAACAGACAATAGAAGCAAGCAAGGGTCCGGCTGGGTGTGTGTGCGTGTGTGGGAGAGTTCTCACCCATCGGCGCTGCATGCCTGCCTCTGACAGGGCCAAGCTCCGGTAAGGTACCGTCTATTCAAAGGAAGCCGGTGGACCTCATCCTCCAACTGGTAGCAGAAGGGCCACCAGAGGTCCTTGGGCGGCGCCCGGGATGGTGCAACAGGCGTATGCCCCGGCTAGGCTCGGTAGTCCAAGATGGTGGTGGGGGTGGGGAGGGTGAGGGTGTGGCAGCAGAGACAAAGCCATGGCATTCTCTTGTCTGAGATGAGGTGAAGCTGGACCTATCTGCGCTGCATTGGGAAGCGAGGCGAAGGGTCGGTGGGTAGGGGCGAAGTGAGGTTAGGTAAAGGCAAGGCTCAAGGCGGGTTGTTGCCTAGTGCTACCGGCGTGCTCATGCATTTTCCGGGCAAGGGCGAGGTATCTCCATGCAGCCGCTGAACGTTGAATGGCGGAGCGCAGGTGCGATGTGTCTAAGGCAGGTGCGGGCGGGCAGAGGAGTCAGGCCAGTGTGGAAACCGCGCGGCGAGGGGTTACAGTGGGCGTCTTAGGGCGTACCACCGCGTAAAGTGGTTCACAGACCACAATTGGTGATCCCTGTTTAGCGCCGCAGCGGGCGGCCACCCATCCATCCATCCATCCATCAATGACGGCCGATCCAGTCCCAAGGACGAACAGATCAAAGGGGAAAGGAAAAGAAAAAAAAAAAAAGAAAAAAAAACTTGCACCTCGATACGTTGAAAACGGTCTGGGCCGCTGCAAACAAGGCACATGCACCGCCTAGGCAAAAGAAAAAGAAAAAGGAAAAGAAAGCACCAGTCCTATCTACCCAGATAGCTGATCGCATACATCATCAGTCGACGCGGTAAGCCCGCCGTGTCTTGCAGACTATCTGTGTCTTGACACCCGCACAAAGATTCGTCCGCACGTGCGGACCTGGGATGCATTGCCTATTGCCAATTCTGGTTGGCAGGGATTCTGTATAATTTCTGTGAAACCCAGTGTGACTCATGGACGCTAGCTTGAGGGGGAGGACGCAAGGGCACCGATGGAGAGTGTGCCGGGGGGGTGGAAGCAGTTTGAGATAGCCTCGCCATTGCGATGCATTCCCGACAGCCCCAGACTTTGACCTGCACCACCCACTCACACTGCACTGCCATTATGACAGAAGGGCCATGCAGGCTATAAAACGTTATCATGTATTTCCTACTAATCTGGTGACGTCTGGCTTTGCTGGCATGCCGTTTACAATCGGATGTCTTCCCGTCGTTGAGGTTGTGCAATCAAGCGCATGCCATTGCAATCAACAGATGGCAAATGCAAGACCGGGGGTTTGAAGCTTTGTCACTATTCGGCGAAATCTGTGGATACGGAGGGGCGCTTGCGCAAGGGGACATGTCAGCTTGGGAGATCTAGATGTGTTGAGGTGAGCTTTCAAGGAGGAGGCAAGACGGGGGTGACGTCGCAAGCTGCTGCCAAACGAACAGCATCAATTGCGCATCGTTGGTCGTTGAAAAGAGCTTGGAGGACGGGGAAAGTTTGGCTAGCCGGGGAAACAAGCTTCAAAGAGCCATTGGGACGTATTTCAGACAGCATTATGGTCGCGCAACGCAACTTGCGGAACTTGGTCGTCGTGGAGGGTGCATGAGGTGAAGTTGTTGGGAGACGCGACGGGGCGCGAACTTTTGGGGCCTCGGACGGTGCGTTGCTGGCACCAGGTTGCCACGAAAGCACGTGAGACCATTTTCTACCCTCGTATCTGTCGGTACGTACTGCGACAGACAAGGGAGCCCATGATCCATGCCAATTCCCTTGTCCCATCATCCATGCATGCCTCAGGCAAGGTGGTCAGTCTTTTTCCGGCGGCGCGGAGCTTGCTCCATGTTCCTGCTGGTCATCGTAGCGATTTCGAGGAAGGATAGATCAGAGGGGGCCATATGCTGCCTAAAACGCAAGGCCACCCACGTCTGACGTAGGTGCCACCGTCCCAAACGAGTAAGTAAGGTGACCATGATCAAGTATCTGTATTTGGAGAATCAAACGGCAATCGAACATGATCTGTCATGTATGCTCACACCGTGCTGTAAAACGTGAATGGCATGTTCCAGCAGATGTCTGTTGCAAGCCACATCACTAGTCAATCAAGCTTATGCCACATTACCCGTCAATGATGCTTCCCTTCAAGGTCAGTGCTTCTTCGTACATGGATCATGTGCTAGGTTGAGAATATTGACCGGCTAAACCTGGGTACATCCGCGGATAATCCTCCGTATCACGCGCCAAGTCTGCGATAACAACAATCATCAACAGCTTGCCAGGGAAAACACAGCGGGAGTTGAATCTGAAATGATAATTGCCCGTTTAGGGATGCGTACCCGGTGTCACTGGAAGCGTCCCGTCCTCACAATGCCATGTTTGGTCGTTTTCCTGCGACAAGGCGATGGCGGAACTGCCCGGAACAATGTTGACCCCCCTCCGAAACGACCCCCCCGTCCGCCCACCAGCGCGCACAGACCGCCAGCTGCCGGCATTGCAGCCCCAACCTCCCACCACTCGGTCGTCCTTAACAATTCTTCGCTACCAATTTCCCCCATTGACCCAGCTCTGCACTTAACACGCTCTACCAATCCTCATCGGCTGGCTACCTCTGCGTCCATAGCATCGACCCACCACCCAAACCCCGTCTAAGTCAACCGTCGCCCTCGGACTTGGATGCGATATGCCCATCATGAACAAGAATTGGAATGACCGTGCTGACAAAGACCTCTTCTTTACCATTCTTTCCGTCAAGAACATTGGCGTTATAAGCGGCGGAGAATGGAACACCATTGGGAGCCACATGCGAGGTCTTGGGTACGGCTTTACAAACGAAGGGTGCCGGTAAGTTCCATCTCATTTAATCTCATATTATTTTGTATTTGCACCTCGGTTGCAACTCCCACTTGTACGAAAAGGGACTGTGCCTATAGATGGTTGTGGTGTGGTTGAGCGCTGCTACCACTTCAAGCATGTCGCGAGTCACAGCTGACATGCTATCACAGCCAGCACTTCCAAGGCCTGAGGAGAGCCCAGAACAAGGCCGAGACCAATGGCGGGCTCGGTGATGACGCAAAGCGTATCGATCCTACCATGAACCCCATCACGCGTCGCCCAGGTCCTGGCCGTGGCAGGCCTCGCAAAGTAGTAGGGGCTACGGAAGGCGTCCCTGCAACTTCCCTCGCCGCCTTGACGGCATCTGCTCTTGCAATTGCAAGTCCTCATGGTCCTCATGTCCATGTTGGCCCACACGATCCCCACGGCCCTCACGTTCCCCAGGGTCCTCATGTTCCCCAGGGTCATCATGTTCCCCAGGGTCCTCACGATCCCCAAGGTCCTCCGCCCCCGCCTGGCGCCCCTGGTGGACTCATGGCTGGTGTGCCCGCACTCCCGCCGCCTTCTCTCACGGAACACCCACAAGGCCTTCCAGCACACTCGCTGCAGCCGCTTCATCACCAGCCCCCTCCAGCCATTCCTGAAGCCCACCACGACCACGAAGACCTCAGCCGCGAAGCTGTTTCGGCACTTGATTCAGGCATCACACCCTCCGCAGCAGAGCCCGAGTCCACAGAAGGTGCCATGACTCCCGCCATCTCTGAACCTCTTCAGCTTGACCACGTCACTCAAGCTGGTCCCGATGAGAACGGTATTGGTGAAGACGACGACGATGCGGACGACGACGAGCGAGCCACCAAGCGCCAGCGTCTTGACGAGTCTGATCTGGGGCCCGAGGACTCCATAGAAGATGAAGCTGTCCTTGCACTCGCCGCGCACAACAATGCTACCTCTGCAGATTCGTATCAATCCGAGTAAGTATCATCCTTGCAGAATAGCATCGAACAACCGCTGACCCTCGATAGCTTCACCTATGGCGAGGCATAGAGCTTCTTTCTTTCATTTGACTCTTAATCTAGTCTGACTTGGTCACCAACATGTGACAGAAGGCTTTGGTTGATGCTAGACGAATTATGTTGTACTTGGACTTGGACTTGGTTGGCGTTTGTGGGAGGCAATACGTCATGGGATTTAGGCCATGGCTGGGACATAATATCTTGAGCGGGAGTTTGATGCCGGACTACTGCCCAGATGATACCAGGGTGTTTTTTTCTTTCTTCCAGCCGTATAGCCAACAGAAGAGTTGTAAGGCGCGTGTACCTTCGAGGATTTGGTAGCTCCGTCCTGCCAGGTGTTGACAGCTGGCAGGCAAACCATGTCGATGTATTCCAACACCGCTCCCAGCTGCAAACTCCATCCATTTCTCGACATCGCAAACTTGTCCAGGATTATCGTGACACAACGCCGTCCCGTGCGCATCCAACCAACTGTGCCGCTCTGTCTCCAGGCCCGTTGTCATCCTCCTCCGTCTTCCTCCCAACGTGCATCTCGACGAGCAACGATGCGACCCCGTCAAGGAGGCGGCGCCCACTGGGCGAATCCCGCCTTTCTCACGGACCTGGCCGTCGCCCTGTTCCAGGCGGCGAGCCAGGCCGGGGCGTTGAACCCCGCGGGCCGTGAAGACATCTCCCGGTATCTCAAGGCCCGTGGCCACGATGTGACTTGGGAGGCTATTCGGTGGGTGACTTTTGATTTGGTTTGATTGGTTACTTGTTTTATTTGGCGTGTGCATAGAGGTCCTGGACTTGTTTTTTTGCAACTATCACTTGACGGACCATCACTGTCGCGCTCGTTCTCCCAGTGGCTCCCAGCTGGCCGCTGTATGTGGAAGCCGGGCCTCTCCGGCAGCTCGTCTCTTTTCTCCTTCATCTCTTCACGACCCCTGTTCATCAGCCTTTACATACATCATCCTCTCTTCTCTCTTTCCTCTTTTCTCTTTTCTCATCAGGCTTCCCCCACACAGTCGCTCATCGTTTCCATAACAACCAACTTTCTACTTGCCCGGCACATCACAATATCGTCCCCAGACAACCCGTCATCATGGTCAGCCGTCAAACCATGAAGTGGGATGCCAAGGTGCACGAGGACATCTTGATTGCCATCTGCCAGCATATGAAGCCTTCGGCAGGCGATTGGACCAAGATCATGCAGGAGATCCATGCCATGGGCTACACCTTTTCCGAGTCTGCGCTACGGTATGCCTCTGCATTACACTCTTAACTCAGATAATTTCCAATCAATGTCTGCAATTTACATATTCACGCCTACTCACGTGCAATTTTTCACTTCACACTTTCACGTTTCTTATCCTGCTTTAACTACCATTTACTTCCTACTTTCTACTTCCCTCCCTCTCTTCCCACCCTCATCATCTTCATCGAGTCTGGTCTCATCACCCTCTTTTACTTCCCCATCGTTCATCATTCGTCTTTCGCCTTATACGCATCCATCCTCTCCGCAATGGCTGGCAAGCAAGCGCGCGGCTGGAACCCCTCCTCCCACGAGGCTCTTCTCCTGGCCTTTATCGACGAGATCAAGCCAAACAAGGCCATGATCCAGAAGGTCACCGAGAGAATGACGCAGATGGGATGGACTTACTCCTACGACGCCGTCAAGTACATCATTCATTTCCCTCTGATCTGTTGCTCTTTCGTACGCATTAGACAAATTGCTAAGAGCCCGTTAGCCAGCACGTCCAGAAGCTGAAAAAGAATCGCGACGACACTTCTCCCGGTGATGCGGTCCCCTCGCCAGCAAAGAGTGGCAAGGGCTCGACTCCTGTTACACCTTCTTCCGGTAGGAAGCGCGGCGCCTCGAAGAAGACTGCGAAGTCGGCCGCCGTGGTTGGCAAGGATGACGACGAACTTCATCTCAAGGCCGAAGATGAGTACGAGGTCGACTTTTCTCCAGCTGCCAAGAAGCTCAAAACCTATGTGAAGGAACGAATCAAGTAAGCAACAGCATGGTATCTTTCACTATATATATTAACAAAAGGGACTACAGGGAGG
Organism: Stachybotrys chartarum; assembly: GCA_001021365.1. Taxonomy (NCBI): domain Eukaryota; kingdom Fungi; phylum Ascomycota; class Sordariomycetes; order Hypocreales; family Stachybotryaceae; genus Stachybotrys; species Stachybotrys chartarum. Next base: position 1,108,729 of record LDEE01000004.1, read on the forward strand.
ACGAAGCAACCGACGAGGTCTGACATCCCGATATCCGACTTATATTGGTCATGAGCTACGAGGCTGTCGTGTCTCCTGCGGTTCCATTGATTTTTGCCCTGACCAAGTAGTCAAGCGGACCCTGCATGATTTCAAGGATGTGCAAACCGAGCTGCGCACACACACTAAGAGATACTGGTCCTTGTGATATCGACTAGGGTCTATTGCTTTGGTGGTTGTTTCTTTTTCTAGATAGCACAGAGAAAGCTTCCTTCTAGCAGTCTACAAAATCGAGTGGAGTTTCATTCTCAGCAGCAATGAGCGCCATCGATGGTTGGAGCAGTTGAAGATGTTGACTGAAACGTTCCTCGTAGCCAGATGTAACAAGGAAAAGGAGGTGATCAAAGCTTATAGTGCGTGCTCGAGGGCTTCGGATGTGCATAGCCGATCCTTTTCATTCTTTTTGGATCTAGCAGTATATACCAAGCAACTGCATTTGCTACCGATCCTTCTGGAACAAGTCACTTGGTGTGGGTGAACGGCTGGCAGCACTCAATTCTCTGCGGGTGGCACCAGCTGTCACCTCTGCTTAACTACCAGACTCTCCATCTTAACACCTGGCTTGCCCTAAGAATCCCCGGAAGTATTTCAGGTGCTTCAGCTGAGTTTCCAGAATTGCAACTCGCCCCTGCTTCCATCCTCCTCGCCTTGAGATCACCTTACTCTTTCTGAGACCAGCACGCCCCCTTCTCTTCTCTCTTTCACCGAGTACTCCCGGGGTAGGACTCTGTTCTTGGCTGACTCCCACCGCAATTAGAAAGGTAAAATCAGCTCCGACTCAAGGGCTTCAGGGTCCGGCTCCTGGGTGACTCCCATTCTGTGTCTTGGCTAATCTTTTTATTAACCAGTTACCAAGCACCCCAGGCCCCCCTCTCACGACTTTCGTCAGACGAGTTACGCAACCATGCCTGGCCCTGAGAAGAAGTGGGATGCCGCCGCGGAGCGAGACCTCTGCGTTGCGCTTATAATGTGCAATCAAGAGAGCGAGCGCGTTCGCTACAACTGGGCCAGGGTGCACAGTTTCATGGAGAGCCACGGCTATCAGTTCACCAGAGATGCCATCTCGTAAGCATACTCCCCAATTCGCCCGCTTCTTTGCCTCATCTAATCACATAATCCACAGTCAGCACTTCACCAAGGTCATCCTCAAGGACTTCAAGGGGCGCCACAAGAACGGTGCCGACCCTGCGACGCCCGCCAATTCCACTTCTCGCAAGTCCGCGACGCCTTCTACCAGGAAGCGCTCGTCCAAGAAAGTCGCCAACGAGGCTGAGGACGACGACGTTGTCGAGGAGCAAAGTCCGTCTAAGAGGACCAAGAAGGTCAAGGAGCAGGAACCGACCACCGTCAAACTTGAAGACGTTGTCCGTACCCGCGAGCGGAGGTTGGTAAACACCCTTCTAATCTATGTGGCCCCATGCTGATGCCTGAATAGCCAGACGATCCTGGACAATGAGGAACAGTTCCAGAGGTGGATCAATGAGGATGAGTAAAGCAGTGCGCCTGTTGCGTTAATCATGTACACCATGACTTCCGACTCGACTCCGAAAGTCAGAAAGCTAGCTAGGCGTCGCATGGGAAACGGAGTGGAAGCAGGGAAAGGTATTTCACGATCAAGAAATCTGACGCCAAGGTTCATGGTTGACAGCGGTACCGTCTACGCCCTGCATACTGCGTTTCGCCTACCTAAATCGCACTTCCCCTATGAAAAATGCTTGCGAGGTCTGTCAATCCAACGGTAGAATGTGCGGGCTCGCATTCTCTAGGGCACATGTGATAAGCCATCAACACCTCCAGGAAGGCATACAGCTCCGACTTCAGCGCTTGAAACTGGTTTCTTTGCATGTCATTGGTGCATTAATGATATGTGTTCAACTGCGTAGATGAAGGACGAGGCATTCTGGTTAGCCCATCACCTGGGCCGACGACCGTCCAACCTATTCCCCCCACTTGGATCTTTCTGCTCCTCGTCCTTTGAATCCTCCTCGGAATCTCCCTTTCTTTTAGTAGCCCCTCGCAAGGTCTGGCCTTGACCCGAGAAGTGAGGTTTCGGCGCGTTGTTCTGCTCCTGTTCCTTCTCTGCCTTAGATTTAACGGGCTTGATCTCGTACCCAAAGAAGAGCTTGTTAGACGCTAGGCGAAGAGGCGCTGGGGCCCCGGTCCGACGTTTGAGGACTGCAGTCGGTTCAACTGGTACGGGTGTTGCGGGATTAGGTGTTGAACTCTTACTGCCCTTTTTAGCCAGTCGTTGACCCTCTCCAAGAAACTTTGTTGGGATGCTGGTGACGGATGGGGCAATGGCACCGTAGTTGATGGCTTGGGCCATGGTTCCTTGACTATGGACAACTCCCCCAGCGGGAAGGCCACCTCGTGTGCTTCGTGGCGTACTGGTGCCGCTCTTCTTTTCCGGCTCGACATATCCAACTGGCGGAGCAAAATCAACAGAAACATCGGTCTCAATCAAACTAACACCCATCTTCTCAGTTTGGGGCTTGACATCCAGCACGGCAACATCGTAGATCTCGTCGTTGTATTCGAAGTTGAATATGTCTCCCTTCGTTAGCGTGGCGAAATTTCGAAACGCCTTCTCCAGGACAGCCTTGGGATCGCTAATCTCGAGGAAGTTAACCGACTGAGGTTGCAGCTTCACCATTTTGGCCAGTTCCAGAGACGTCGTCCTGATCTGAATCATGTCGCCGACATCCATACCCAGGGAGACCATCATCTGCTCAAGTAATTAGGATCGATTCTCTGTGATGGGGGGTGGGGATTGACAAACCCATTGGGGAATGTATGCCCTGCCCTCCTCGGCAATGAATTCCAAGACGCCAGCATGTGAGTGCTTGCCCTTTTCGCCGTTGATCATCTCCATCAGTAAAGGCCACTGAACGTGTAGCTTGGAAACCTTGTCGAGAGCAGAGGGTGGCAGGATGATCTTGGATCCGTAATTCAGCTCTGGTCGCTCAGACCCAGGAGCCATGATGATAGGATAGCAGCGGTAGTATTCGTCAAACCGCTGGACGACAGGCCTCCGGCCATGCCGAGCCACGTTAAACAGGTGCTCTGGGTTACCGGGGTCGAACCCCCCGCCAAATCCGGGTTGATACTTGTAGGCTGGTCAGACAGGGAACAGCAACAAAGGTTCATTTAGGCGTACCATCTCGTTGCAGGTCGAGGCTTTATATGCCTGATCTGTACGGCTGGAATGGACTATCACTGCCCAGAACGAGGTCCAGGAAAGGACGGACGAGATAAAGAGAGGGAGCTCTCAAGCCCGGCGATATCGTCTCCCAAGGTGTAAGCTGACCCAGATTCTTGTAGGCTCGCAAGAAGTGATACGTGTAGGAGATGTCTGTACAGCCTCGTACTCTGATGGCTTTGAGAAGATGAGCGTTGTGATGTGAGTCGGTGCAGTAATGTTTGGCAAGGTTGAGTTAGGTAAGTTAAGGTCCAGCACTGTCATGTAAGGCGAGTGCTAACGGAGGTGGGGCGTCAACCGGAAGGCAGCTCTGGACATGACGCAGGTCCTGGTTGTTTATCGATAACAGCTCACATCAGCCCAATACCTACATGGTAGCTTGGAAACCTTGTTCGCCTTCTACGCAAGGCAACCTACACAGATTGGCAAGCGCAAGCTAGAACCACGACGAATAGCTGTATCATACATCTCGCCCATCTCGTACTTATGGCGTCTCGGTACTCGGCTGCTCGCCCAAAGCGAGACGGCGAACGATATGCGCGGACGCACCATCAGGACGGAGAATCAGATGCGAAGCGGGCCAAGTTTGACGTACGCAATCCGTCTATCCTTGCGCCAGAGGAAAACGAAGAAGATGCAGTTCTCGACGCCGACGTCATAAGAGCCCGCGGCACAACAAAGCGTGGTGCGGTGAACCTCGATGGCTACGATAGCGACTCAGAAACGGACAATATCAAGATGAAAGGGGAAACCCGTAAACCAGGCAGTGCCAAGATACTAGATTCATTCGATGACTACGACGCGAAAAGTAAAGGCACGAATGGCAAAGGAGCCAACCCGAAAATAGACGAGGACGATGACGAGAACGACGACATTTTCGGCCTAGACGATGATGAAGACGAGGACGAGGCAGGGGCAGCCCCTTCCACGGCTGGCAGGGACAAAAAGAACGTTCGCTTCCTTGACGCGTCTCAGATCGATGGACAAGTGGACAACAGTAAGACTGGAGGTCACGTTCGTCTAGATGAGGAGGAAAGTAGTGACGACGAGGTCGACGTCGACCTTGCCATCCAGGAAGAAGGCGTGGATGAGGAGGTTGGAAGAGGTGGGCTGAAAAAGCACGCACCCAAGGTGGAAGCTTTCAACTTGAAAGAAGAGATGGAGGGTGGGCGATTTGACGAGCAAGGGAATTATGTCCGGAAAGCAGATGATCCCGACGCTGAACACGACGCTTGGCTAGAAGGTCTGAGCAAGAAGGAGATGAAGAAAGCAGCCGAAGCCCACGCACAACGCGAGGCAGAGGCACGCAAGCAGCGCATTCAGGATGACGGCGTGCTGGTGGCAGATCTCCTCAAAACTCTGATACTGCGATTGGAAAAGGCCGAGACACCATTGGAGGCTCTAGCCCGGTTGGGAAAGGGCCAGACCAAGGTGAAGAAGACACCCAAATGGAAGCTAAAGAAGATGAACAAGGGCGCCGAAGGCATGGATGTCGACGAGGATGTCAAAAAGGATCCTGTCCAGGCAAGGATCAGTGAATCCATTAATGCTATTACAGCCGCCGCGGACAAGCTGTTGAGTCGTGACTTTGAGGAAATCTACGACCAAGAGCGGGAGATGCTCGTACGGGAGTACAGGCGCGAAACCGGGGAGGACTGGGTAGAGCCAGAAACAAAACCTCGGTCCGAGGGTTATGCGGCCGACAACGACGACGAGGTCAAGCCGGGAGGTGACGAAATGTGGGAGTTCAGATGGACGGACGGACGAGATGGCGGGGCAACCCAGGGCCCCTATGACGGCGCAACGATGAAGGCATGGAAGGATGCAGGGTATTTCGAGGGGGGTGTCGAGTTCCGGCCAACGAATGAGGATGGGGAGTGGTCTGGGGTTGCGAGATTCGCCTAAGTACGCTCTTTGTTACCTGAGCCGGCATCGAGGTTGTATCTTGCCATGTGGCGTTCGGTCCATCACCCGCGGGATCAGCCAATCCTCCCAGGCCAATGGCATCACGGGTGCTGTCAGGGTATACCTTGAGATGTGTCAGCCGAGATTACACGAACCCGACCGTTTGGCTCCGGCACTTCTACCGCGGCATCAACGATGCGCGGCAAGGAGACCGGACGTTCCCGGCGATCATTCCGGGGTTTGGGCTGCCGCGGCTCCCGATCTCTCCCGGGCCCGCACGACGCAGCTAGTGTGGGCCAGTCGACGACGACCTTGCGCGGTTGTATGTAAGCATGTACTAATTGTGTAAGTCAAGCTTCTCTGGCTTGCGGCATAGGAGGTAATTTGGACGACGTTGACGTTATGATATCGTGCTGAACGGTGAGGCAGGTACCGCACACAAACCGGTACAAGCTGCCAAATGACGATCAATGAAGACGTTTCATGAACAATATTGTGGATCCTACACATGATGAAAATTACGTATTCAAAAGCAAAGCAGTCCTGATGTTGAGGCAGCATGATTTGGACAGGCTAGATGCAGTCATGATGAGCTTCTCCTCATGATATTAGGATTACAGGTCAGGAACCATTTGAACTGCCAAGTCAGGAGATGGGCGAGGCTAGATCTCACATCAACGGTCCGCTTAGGTCATTTGAAACTCCGTCTCAGGCTTTTCAGGACTCGCGGGCCACTCGTCTACGCATGTGCTTGGAAGACCAGCTGTTGAGACACGATGAGGAGCCACCAGGTCAACAAACCCCCCATCCGGTATCTTCAGGTGGATGGCCCGACGTCTCCCCTGCCTTCCTTTTCGGTTTCAAAAAATATCTCATCGGCGGCTCCATTGCAGAGTCTGGGATGAGCACGGCGCCTGAGGACCCGTTGTGCTCTGGCAAGTTTTTTTTCTGCTCTATCAAAGAACCGGAGGCGGATTGATTCCACCACGACAAACAGAAATAGTACCTCGGGGCTACTCTCCGTGGAGGCTACGGCACGCTATGCCTACTGGGTACCTAGCATGTTGCCTAGAGCCGTGGAAAAGGGCCGGTCTAAGACTGGTGAGGGAATCACGAGCATCCACAAGACAGCATTGCGCCGCCAAGTGGCCTGTGGACGTGTCTAAAAACCGCGCATAAGCTACCCGGGCTTCCGTTGGCGTGGGAGAGCTCCCCACCAAGGACTGGACGCTTGTAGGAGATGACGGTAGCCAGTGAGTTAACCTCGCAAACCACTCTGGCAAGCGACCTTGAAAGATTCCTAAGAATGATACGTCAAACGACGGTGACGAAGCGAGCGATATCCAGTCTTCCCCCCCCGGTCCGTTGCCCCTCCATCGCATCTCTCATTATTAAGGCGCTCGTTGCCCCTCCACTTTTGGCGTTACCCCTCCAAACACCTGAGGTATGAGCCCACGAAACAGCCACAGTCACTCCACTGCCCAAATTCACATCCATTACTTTTTGATTGAGGGAGCGCGCATCGGCATTTGGTTGAACCTAGTGATTAGTGTGATCCCATGGCATTTGTTGAACGTTGAACCCAAACAAAACCCATCCACATCTCGCCTTGCCCTTGTCTAAATCGGGGGACGCTGGGAGAGCTCTAGGACGAGGTGGGATTCCATATCGTTCGGCTAGTAAACATGCAATCTGTCTGCTGGGATCATTCATGTCTGACATTTTGGGTTTTTTTTTCACGCCGTACCCTGCGCGTATCATCCGGATCCCTCAGGGTAAGGGGGGTGTGCGTCGAGGCATGCACGCCATTTGCTGCAGAGTCAGTCCCACGGCCAGGCTGCTGATCGTGGGCCGCCGGAGGGATTTTGGCGAACGGGTAGATATCAATTGATCAAGCGGTTACGTGGTGGGATGATTCGAGGCATGGTCAAGGGCAGGGCGTCTGGGTGGGAGGCAGGCCCAGTAGTGGCTGAGGTAAACGGCAGGGTGGTGCTGATGGTGGTGCTGGTGGAGGTGGTGCCGGTGGTGGTTTGGGTCATGGTTGTGTTTTTGGGCGACATGACATGACATGACCCTGGTCCGGGTGGCGGCGCTGCGGCGGCGGCATCGGCGGCGGAAGCTACCAGGAAGAGCTCTGATGAGAGCCTGGATCTGATGGACGTGAGTGGTGAGACCTCCATGAGACTGCCCACCTTGGCCGGCCGGGACCTGTGGGCGGCGAGGGCTAGGCTATCACCACAGTGAGGTAAGACGGCACGACGACCGCATGGTTGATGCGTCGTGCGCCATAAGCTACATGCGCCGGCCGCGCCGCGTTGGGTGGCAGCCCAGGTCTACCCCAAGTACCTCCTTACCTTGCCTGCCGTACCTCGCCTGGCCAATTCGACCGGACCCTTCTTCACGTTGCTCCTGCCAGCTGCTGCTGCTTCCGTCACTCAATGGCAATGGCCCTGGGACCTATAACCTTCCCACCTTCCCCCCCCTCCTCGCCTTCCTCCTCTTCTTTCTTCTCCTCTCTCCTCCTCCCTTCTGATTCTTTCCTTCTCCAAACCACCTCACTTCCCAAAGCATCGCCTACACACATTTACATCCCATCACGATATTACCTGGTGAGTCTCTCTCGAGCTCCGCGAAGCATCGCTGCCTTATCTCGCAATGCTGCTTCCCGTCAGAAAAGTCCCCGCGTCCACAAGCTCCCCCTTCATTACATCCGCTAACACGAGTCCTGAACCACTAGTAATTCACAATGGCTCCCATCAAGGTTGGCATCAACGGTTTCGGCCGCATTGGCCGTATCGTCTTCCGCAACGCCGTTGAGCACCCCGACATCGAGATTGTCGCTGTCAACGATCCTTTCATCGAGACCAAGTACGCTGTGAGTATTGCCCCTCCCCCCACCCCAGCGACGCGCGCCGCGAAAAGTCCAGGGTCGAGCGAGAGAAGAAGAAGAAAAAAGAGGGACGCAGCTGCAGGAGCATGGGCCAGGTCCATGACCCCGCCATAGCACCACTATGATTTAATTTTGACCCCTCCATGATCTCATGCGGCTTCATTGAGGCTGGCAGCTTTTTCCTTAGCTCCCGGCCCCGTCTGGGCTCCAAAGACCTTCCGCGCGCTCAATGCCTCACCGCTCACCCTTACCCAAGCCATGACACTCTTGGCTGACCTTTTTACTCCTGTGTAGGCCTACATGCTCAAGTATGACTCCTCCCACGGTGTCTTCAAGGGCGACATCGATATCGATGGCCAGGACCTTGTCGTGAACGGCAAGAAGATCCGCTTCTACGGCGAGCGTGACCCTGCCTCCATCCCCTGGGGCGAGACCGGCGCTCACTACGTCGTCGAGTCTACCGGTGTCTTCACCACCACCGAGAAGGCCAAGGCTCACTTGACCGGTGGTGCCAAGAAGGTCATCATCTCTGCTCCTTCCTCTGATGCCCCCATGTACGTGATTGGCGTCAACGAGAACTCGTACGATGGCAGCGCCGATGTCATCTCCAACGCTTCTTGCACCACCAACTGCCTGGCTCCCCTCGCCAAGGTCATCCACGACAAGTTCACCATCATCGAGGGTCTCATGACCACCGTTCACTCTTACACCGCCACCCAGAAGACCGTAGATGGTCCTTCTTCCAAGGACTGGCGAGGTGGCCGTGGCGCTGCTCAGAACATCATTCCCAGCAGCACCGGTGCCGCCAAGGCTGTCGGCAAGGTCATTCCTGAGCTTAACGGCAAGCTCACCGGCATGTCCATGCGTGTTCCCACCGCCAACGTCTCTGTTGTCGACTTGACTGTCCGCATTGAGAAGGGTGCCACCTACGACGAGATCAAGGCTGTCATGAAGGAGGCTTCCGAGGGTTCTCTCAAGGGTGAGTCTTAAATCGCGCAACATGTATTTGATTCCGCACTTACACTTATCACACAGGCATCCTCGGCTACACCGAGGACGAGATTGTCTCCAGCGACCTGAACGGCAACACCAACTCCTCCATCTTTGACGCTAAGGCTGGTATCTCCCTCAACAACAACTTCGTCAAGCTCGTCTCGTGGTACGACAACGAGTGGGGTTACTCCCGCCGTGTCCTCGACCTCCTGGCCCACGTTGCCAAGGTCGATGCCTCCAAATAAATGCACTGCAACCTCGGAGGGTTCACGACACAGTCATGACGGGTTTCATTGGCCACTCATTGGGGGAGTAATGAATCCCTCCCTTGAATGGGCCATTGGGAGGATGGCTCGGATCCTTTCCTTTGTCAACTCAAATGAAAAAGACAAAAAAGACGAACAGGATGTGAAGGTAAAGAGACCATGGTGAATGGAGCATGCGGATTAATTGCTGGCCCATGGGGCGGGGTCGTGTTCATGGAGAATGCGTCGTCCATAGCTTCGAAAAATAGACCAGTCCTTCCTCTCAAATGTACGCTTCATGTGAATGTTCCAGCCTCTCTGTACCTATGGCTCTCCTCTCTGTAAGGCTGTTGCGTGTAGGTAATTGAGTTCGACCAGTGGTCTTCCGCTGCGTGGGCAATACTCCTCCCCCACATTACCACTGTTAAGCCCTCGCGAACTGCATTATCTCGTCCGCACTGTAAGCAAGCCATTAACGAGGAGGCAATCATCGTAAGGCATGATGCGTGTTGATAGACGGTAGGAATTGGTTATGAAGTGATGAATCCCACGGAGCAATTTGACAAACAAGAGACGAGAAGAACTCAAGGCAGCAAATAGCATTCCCCGTTTCCCGCAGCGCGCGGGGGGGAGGATATCATGATAAAGTACATACATAAGGCATGATGACAGCAGCAGATGACCAACGAATCCCCGTAACATACACCCGCCTCCTTGATTCCCAACCCTCCCTTCTGTCCCAGGCCAGAAGGGCCACAGATGTCGTGATATCTCTCCAAGCGCTTCTCTGCCCTATCCGTCGCTCTTCCTTCCCCCCACTGACGCTTCTTCCTGCTGGCTTGTTCCCCTTTTGGTATCCTGTCTTGATGGCGTGCCAAGATCTGATTCGATGCATCGGTAACCCTGCCTTCCAATTGCTGGGTGTAAGTCGGCGAATAGAGGATCAGGGCAGAGTGCATCTCATTGAAGAGGCAGGTTGGCAGTAGAGAGATCGAAGGGGGGGGGAAAGAGGAAGAATGAAGCATCATGATTCTTCGATCGTGCCAGACACCGTCTCTCGATTGCCCCACGCCGCTTCCCTTCCGCCAGCCAGAGAACCCCTATGTCCCTCACTGCCCACTCCCACGTTCCCAACGCCGAAAAGAAAAAAGCACAAACGTGCGGGACCTGATTTGTTTGCTCGTCCGCAAACATCGCTTCCAACTCTCACTCTAACCACGGGAATGCTCATGAAAATGAGACGTAGATTTAAGGGGGGCGGGTTCTCTCTCGTGTATAGTCTTTGTTCCTTCACGGCATCGTGCGCTTCACGCGGTCGCGTCACTAAAACGATGGGGAAAGAAACAAAGGAGGAGTCGGGGTGACGGCGACCCCGTGCATCCGGCCGCCGGGGGGTATATGTGTGAAAAAAAGGGTGGCACAAAACGTCTAATGCTTGGTGTAAAAGCACGCTTCGCGAGTGTGTATTCGAAGAGTTTAGTGATGCGCCGGTGCCGGGGGCTGGTTGTTGTCCTTGAAATTCGCGGGCGTCCAGTCCACATTCTCCTCGCGGCACCACCGGCGCAAGACCCGCAAGGCCATCTCGGTGACCTCGTCCACCGTCGCCCACGGGGTGATGTTGGGCCGCAGGTCGGGGTTCTCTATGCGGTTGTTGGCCTCGCGTATGTGCGGCGCGATGCGACTGCGGGCGCGTTCGTGCTTGACCAGCTCCGGGACGGTGACGCGGCTCGCGGGGTTCTCATAGGTCCCGTAGCACTTAATCAGCTCGTCCACGGCGACGGCCTGGAGCACGAGGAGGAGCGCGTAGAGCGGCTGGAACTTGCGCGGGTCGAGCCGCCGCATCTCTTTTTGGTGGAACTCCATGAGCGGGAAGAGACTTTCCCAGCTGCTGGGGTCGCAGGCCTTGTTGCACATGCTGCGGTGGGTGTTCTGCGCGTGGAAGCTCGTCACGAACGCGATGATGCTCTCGAGCGCCAGCACGTAGCCGAGCCGAGTGCTCGCGTCGCCGGGTCGAACATTGCCGTTGGTCGCGTGGGGCCCGAAGCGGCCCTTCATGGCCTGGTCTGCGTTGTGCTTCAGCCGCCTGCCGAGCGTTGCCATGCGGGCCTCCCTGTCCCTCATGGCGGCGATGTCGGCCTTGCCTCCCTTGGGGAGATCGAGACCGTTGAACGCGCGATCGGCGGACCCTATGGCCGAGGGCGTGGAACTGGGTAGGTCGCCGGGTGTGTGGGCTGCTGCTTGCGAGTTGGTCGAGCTCACGCGTGACATGGCGGTACTTCCTTTCTTAGACGGGGTCGCCGGCGCCGGCAGTCGCGCCGAACTCGCAAAATCGGACGTGCGAGGCCGCTTGACGGCGATAGAGTCCATGGTACCCTCGGGCACGCCGGCGGGCCGCTTCTTGGCCTGCGTCGGGGGCGGGCCAGGTTCCGAGCTGTCTTGTTCTTGGGGCTCCTTCTTCGCAGGCGGTAACGCGAGGATTCTTCTCAAGGTCGTCCGATTCCTCTTCGAAATCTTGAAAGTAACAATGAGCGTCTCTCTTTCTTTTCCTCCGTCTTTTCCTACCTCTTTCTCTCCATCCTTGTCTCCCTCGTCATCTTCTGGTGGAGTTGTTCTCTTGGAACTCGATGTGGCTGGCGCCTGGCTTTCCTTGCTATCGCCGTCCGGTAGCTTGCTGCCTCGCTTCTGCAGCTCGGCCTCGATTTCAGGTGGTAAGGTGGGTGAAAGAAGGGGCGGCAACCTCACTGGCGACTTTGGCCTCTTGGTAGGAGGAGGCGGTTCTGGTTTCTTGGGCCTAGCTGCCTTGATGGAATCCCGGTCGTCGTCGCGCTTCTTTCGAGATTCGATTGTTGACGAATCTCTATCATGGTCGCCGAAGCTAAGATGCAACGGTGATAGTAATGGTGGCACGTAGGCCTTGGACGATCCCTCCGTCTTGCTCGGCGTGGTACGGGTGCTAGGAAGGGTGCTGGGCCGGACGCCGTTGATGGAACTGCCTCGAGAGCGCGGTACCGGAGTTACGTTGCCCTTGGAGCTTGTTGCGGCTTTCAACATGCTCTTGCCGTTGGGAAGTGCCGATGCAGCAGGAGGGCGTCCATTCTTTTGCGCAACGGCGTCACGTGCCGAAGGTAGGTCGCGTTCTTTGCGTCGGTTGGCATCCTCGCGAGGCTGCTGCGACCTCTCGTCAGTAGGGCGTCTGTCGTCGGGCTTGGGACGCTTCTGCGGCCTCGACTCGTCGTTGTTCTCGGCCCCGCGCTTTTTGCTATCAGGCGAAGGCGGTCGCGGGGGTAACGAGCTCTTAGGTGGGGGTTTAGGAGGCAGGCTGTCCAAGAAGTAAGTAGGTGAAGATTGTGGAAAGGTTCGCGATGCAAACCTGGTATCGGCCACGGGGCCGCGCGGTTGTGTCTGTTTGGAGTCGTTGTGAGGGTGCGCGTCCCGTGATCGGGGGCCATCTGGACGTTTAGAATCCGACGGATGGGAATGTGAGGATGCGTGAGAATGCGCTGCCACGATCGACGAGGAGGGGGCAGAAGCAGTCGAGGCACGGTCGGCATCCTTCCTCTTTTGCATGGTAGACTCAGAGGGGGAGGTCGAGGTGCCGGTGGTGGTCTTCTTATTCTTGTAGTCGCTCAGGGACAGCTTCTTCTTCTCGCCGCCCTTGCCCGCCAACGCGAGGACATCCCTGGGCGGGGGCTTTGGGGGCTCGTCGCGCATGTCGTAGTCGGAACGCGTGAAGAGAATGCCGCGGTCAGCCTCAGAGACGAAGGTCAGGTACTGCAGGCGGGGTTGGTGCCATTCCTCGAAGCGCCTGGTGGAGCGGTCATCGGCGGGCGGTTGACGGTATCGCCAATCCGGGTAGTAGGACAGGTGGTGAGGGTTCTCGGGCAGTTTGCGCTGGGTGAGCAACTCGATCGACTTCGCCGCAGCATCCATGGCTCATGGGCGTGCGCATGCCGGAGGGCTCTCGCTTGTCTCTGTTCGCGGGATGGATCGAGGATCTCTGTCGGGATAAGCGGTGCGTGTGTACGGGTAGGCGGGCGGATAAGCAAAGATACCGCGAGTCGTCCCGTCGGCGGTGTCGCGCAAAGGCACAAACAGCAGGAACCCCGGAAACGGGTATCCAGGGATCGAATGAGAAGAAGTATAGGTCACGGCGGGTTGGATTGGACGAGATATTGATGGCAGATGAGGGTGGGTTTCAAGGCGGCGGCGGTGGCAGTTGAGGGCGCGGTTGAGGACGGGGATCAAAGACGGATGGGCCGTTAGCGTGGCAGCGAGAGAAAGAGAAGAAGAATGGGAACAAGAATGAGAAGAAAAAAGGGCACTGGATCAGAGCTCAAAGCTCTGTCCCAGGCCTTCAATGGCTATGCCGACTGGATTCGTGAATGGCGATGAATAGCCCGGCACGGCAACCAGGTGAAGAGCCAGGTAGGTCGCAATGGCAGTCAATGACAGCGGCGGCGGCAGCGGCAGTGGCAGCAGCGGCGGCAGCAGCAACAAGCCNGGCTGGCGGTTCGGTCGATTGGGTGGTGAGAGCGAGCGAGGGTGGGTGGGTGAGCGAGCGCGCGCTGCAAAGCCGTGGGTCCCTTCTCCCCAGGGCGCCCGTCGAGGAGGAAAATGCGGGACGCTTTGGGGTTTCTTGGTGACGGGTTTGTTTGGTCGGGGGTATTTCCTCCTGGGCTGGAAAAGCACACGCGCGCCCAAGCATCCCTTAAAGTACCGGTACTTGAGCCTTAGCGTCTGGCAGGCATGACTACGCGTGCTGACCACGCGACTCCTGTTCCCCGTCTTGGCTGCAGCGGCCTTTGTTCTTTTTCTTTGAGGCAGGGAACACATGTACAGGTATCGGTACCGTGGCTCAAACATGCTCTTTTCCCTTGGCGGTTTAGGTTCAGATCTGGTGAAGCTTAGTCCAGGTACAGTGAGCATCAAGCAGTATCACTTCAGAGTTGTGCCCCCGTCTCCCCAGTACTTCACTTGAGGCTGAATCGTCGTCAGAGCTTGCTTACCTACCCTTGACTGTCAACTCAAAAGAAGCGCCAAAGTCTTGTTAATGAGCTACCCCAGTGTACGTGTTCTTGACCAAGCTATTGTTCATCGTGCTACCTACATGCCTACATGTTCTCTGGCCTGTTACTAGATGGGAACACATCCATTTTGTACCTCCCGAACCAATATTCACATGACTTGTTTGACGATGTAGTAAGGTGAAGTGGAATCCATGTGTGCGATATCCTCTCGAACGCAACTCTGGGTTGCAGAAATGCTCAGACCGCGTACAGTCCGTCTCCCTAAAGCTCTCTGCCCAAACTGACCGCCAAGGCCTGGCCCCAGGACCTGAGCACTACTTTTCACACAGACACCATCTCGCTCTTGTCCCTTGTCAATGTCCCAGGATATCCGCTAAATCAAACGCCCAAATGCACTCCTCGGTGTCAACTGCTCCAACGCCGGTCCTCGTCTAGCCATGCTATCAAAACGTAAACGACTGCCCATTAACCCTTCCCTCTGCAGCTAACCCAAAGTATCATGGCTCGGGAACATGCTGATTACGCTGCATGGTCGCTGGCGCATACGTTCCATTGGGACCCTTGTGCCTCTTGGCAGGCTCTCCGCCAGTGGCCCGGCCTCGTTGCTCCAGGCCATCTGTTCGCATCTTCAACTCCAACATCTGGTTGGCGAATCCCGACAGTTTTTGGTTGACCTCAGATGCTAGGCCGTTCCAGAGATCCCTAGTCGTGAAACGATTCTGCCATGCGTTGACTGCCTGGATCTGTATCGAAACGTCCTCCATGCCCTTTTGAAGCTCGGTAGCTAAGCTGTCTGTTCGCTCTATTCTGCCAATGAGTGCCAACAGTGCAGAGCCCTGCAGCTCTACTTTCTTTAACAGCGATTCATCCGAGTCGGCCGGCTCACTCGGCTTGGCCGTCGACTGCTTTAGCGTGTTGAGCTCGCCTCTGAAGGTCTCATGCGATGTGGTCATCTCTGTCTTCCACTTAGAAAGTCTTTCATCCAGTCTTCTGAGGTCTTCGTCAAGGTGCTCCCTCCTCTGCCTTTCCTGCCCTATGAGGCTGCCAAATGCTTCGGTCAGCTTACTGAGCTTCTCCTCGACCCCACGTGTCAAAATCTGCAACCTTGAAAGATTGACCTGTTCCAGCTTTTCCAACGTCATGCTCCCAGGTACGGCCGGGACTGTAGAAGTAACCGAGGCGCGGTTCGCCAGCTCATCCATCTGCTTCTTCATTGTTGCCATTTCAGATATCACACGGGGTATCTCGTTGACGTCTGGGGCTCCACACTCTGCGAGGGATTCGAGTTTGGTTCTGCATTCAGCTTCAAGTGCCGTCAGCCTTGCTTCGTGGGTCCCGATTGATACGGAGCTTTGTTCAAATCGATGCTCAAGGGTTTGCAGGCCGCTGATTGCTCGGTGCAGCGCTTTCTCGCTCGGATAACTTGATCTGAATTTCTCCAGGTCCTCTGCTGCGCTGCCGCGCAACTCCTTGCTTTCCTGTTCCAGCCTGCCCTGGTCTGTTATTTTCTTGTGGATGCTTGACATCTCCGTCGCAATGTCGATACGAAGGGTTTCGAGTTTCTTGGGGAAATCGCCGAGCTGGCTCTGCATCCTCTTTCTAGCTTTTGTCTCTGTCGCGACTTCCGAGCTGAGCTGCTTGATGTTTTCCGTGTCTGAAGCAACTTGCGAGCTGAGAAATTTAAGCTGGGCATTCTGGCTTTTCACTGTCTCCGCCAGCTCTTGTGCCGTATCACTGGTTTTGCCTTGGGCCTCCTGTTCCTTGCTGACTTGCTTGAGGGCCTCGTGAAGTTCTCTACTTCTCCCACATTCTGAAGCAAGTGCCAAGTTCAGTTTGTCAAACTTCTGCTCCAGTTCCTGGTTTTTACTGCTCAGGTCGAACAAGCGTCCTTGCAGCTCCCCTATTACCATATCGTTATAACCTCCAGATTGCGTGCTTCTTTCTTGTGTCGGCTGATCTTTATCCATTGTCACTGCGTTTACAGCTTCGAGCGCTGAAAGTCGAGCCTGGAGCTGTGCGCATTCCTGGCGTAGAGTGGCCAGGGTGGCCAACTCGTTCGAGTCCCGGGCTTGCTCTGCCGCCGCGGTGCCATGCAGTTGATGAAGAACCTTGGTGAAAGGCAAGGCTAGTTTCTTGTCAATGGCCTTGATCCTGCCCTTGAAGGAAGACACTTCTTGCTGTGCAGTGGCTTCGGATTCTTTGGCTACGTTGAAAGGGCTGTCTCCGTATTCATCACGGAACGTGTTGTGCCTCCGACCTTCCCAGTAGGCCCTGTCGCGCTCAGCTCTCTTCTTTTCCTGAACGGCAAGAACTCTGTCGCAGACTATGTCCAAGAATAGTACTAGATCTGGGGTCGGGGAAGGCACGTCGGAGCTCTCCTTGGCTCCCCGCGTCGCCCCATCATTTCTAGCGGTGGCTGCAAGGTAGTGGTTAGTCGTTGCAGATGTTCATTTGTCAGGGAGGCATAGGGAGGCACGCACGCAGGCCGTTTTCTGGAACACCTAATGTCGGGGATGGAACAAAGGATGGACTGGAAGCCCGTCGAGCCTTGGGTTTATGCGCCAGGAGAGAGGCGACATCGTTGACGTTCCCCATGGGGGGTGGGGAGACTCTCCCTTGAGGGCGGCTGTCTCGATTATCTCGCCAGTCTCGGCTTCGATCCGAAGTCTCACGGTCATAGTGGCGACCCACGTTATCGATACCATTCATTATGGCATAGGCAACAGGACGAGATGAGATCCACACGTCCACAGGATAGGATGAGAGCAATGCAGGAGCTGGCGGGTGATTGCTTGTAACGACAGCTCGTCCAAGGCTATGGGCTGTATACGGTCAGGAAGGTGAGCATGCAACAACTTGACGCGAAATTCGCAGAAAAGAGGCACGGAGCCAGATAAACGCCGGATAGGTATCCCGGATTTTGACTGCGCAGCGCTGCTAGCTTTTTTGCTTTTTTTCTATCAGCACAGGTGCAGAAGAAAAACAGAATGAAGAGAGATGGCGGGAACTGAGGGCGTGCAGTTGCTGTGGTGTTTAGATACAATGGTTGATACAGGTAGCACGAGAAGTGGCGACCGCCAGGCTCGCATCGCGCTAGTGCCCCTAGCACAATTCACTGCCTAGTACTTAAGGTACTGTAGCCCATCAGTGGAATTATTAAAGCGGAGGAGGAAAATGACAGTATCTTAGGTATTCATCCTAGGATCTTGTATTCCAAGCCCTTGGATGTTACTACTTAAATTATTTATATATCCACCTACATGTTATTATATAATTGTACTAAATACAAGCTTTAGCTTAAGCTTATAATTCCTCTTCATAGTACCCATGATCTACATCGATATGCCGCGCTAGACTAGGCTCAACTTGGTGGATGGCCGCTGTGGACGGACGAGGGTGGTATGATGGATATCTATTATTATCAGGTACCTCCATCCCTCACGGAAGAGACTCTGTTTCTTTGAGTGACTTGACAACATTGAAACCATCTTCGAGCAACTCTCAGATGGTCATTCGTTTAAGACAAGTTTTACATGCCATGTCCGACGCTCGATGTTCGGGTTCTTAGTTACTAATGCATTTGGACGTGCCAGCCCATTGACTGGGAATAGAAGAATCGTTATGGCATGCAGTGACCTGGTGGTGCCTGCCCAATACTTTTTAACCCTTTTTTTTTTTTTTTTTTGGCTCCCCAAGATCAAATTTGAGCCTCCAATTCTGGGACACGTATCTATTCTACTGTATTTATTTTAGTGCATTAGTTGCACCTCCTCTTTATTAATCTGTCTCTCTACTTCAACCTCCTCAGTTTTCAAGTGATTGCTGCATGCCATTTTGACAGGTCCCACAGCGTAGCGTCGGCATAACATTCGCGTACAGGGGATCCGCCTAGACTACCATGGATTGAAGAAAGCTCTGCTCTCTCATGATCTGCTGCAACGAGACATGCCGGATCACCATCTCTGACAGTTTCAGGCTGGCCACCGCGTCTGCGTGAGACATGATCTCCTCGGGCTCGACTGATTCATACACCACGTCGATCCCATCGCTGCAGCTATCACGACCGCGTATAACTTCTTCCCATGCCTTCGTAACTTGATACTGTAAAGTGAGATTCCACGTTGCTCGCCAAGTGATGACGGAAGGCCGTAGATAGCCAGGGATGAACTCAAACTTAAAGACAGCTGCAAGCCCCCCTAGTCCATTCCATATCTCCATTGTCTTTAACTTGGGCATATAACAAGCTGCAGATGCCGCTGCTTGAAATAGATCCATGATCTTAGTGGGACATGTCTTGGGTGCTAGGAGTTGTGAAGTAAGGGTGAGATAGGTAAGGTTAGGCCATGTTGAAGGTAGCACAGAGAAGAAGTCCTCGGCGTCCACCATGAATGAAGCTGAGAGGGCTTTAACAGTGAGATTGACTCTGGCAAGTTTCTGACCGAGAAGAACGTTTGGAGCACGGGTTGACGAGGTATCTACTAAAAAGTAGAGCGGGCATCGTTGGTTGAAATTTTCGAAGATTGTCACCCTGTCAAGCCCTTCTATAGTAGATAGAAGAGGAAGGAAAACTGTGAGAAAAAGGGGGGGGAACCCCCAGACGTCAGTTTGTTGAACTTGGCTGGCAAACGCCCCATGCAGTGTTGGGATTGCTCACATTCATCCAATATCTCCTGCATCTCAGTAAACCAATGCCTCCAAGGCTCATAGTGAAACTCACGCAAGCTAGGAAGGTGGGAAAGTATGTGAGTGACTGTCTGCGGCAGCCATCGGCGTTGCGTCTGTAACCGCATTACGAGACGTGTAACGGCCGGAACCTTTGGCGCCTGCTGCCAACACTCGGCTTCCTCATCCCATGGGAGCCAGACTTGTGCAAAAAGGCGCTCAAGACGGTTTTCTGGTGGGACCAGCGGCCCCAATTCACTCGCTTCCCATCGGTGCTTGTTGTTTTCTTCGTTTCCAGCGACCAACTTTTGCTCAACCCCGTGCCCCTGAGCGTCGGGCAGGAAGGTCAAATACTTGAATGCGTGCTCCTTATCGCTATTCGAGTACAGACTAATATCGAGTGTTAAGCTTCCTTTTGGCTCCCACTTGCTCAGAGCTAGGAACAGCGACCGAAATGCTTCCAAGATCAGCTCATTGTCTGCAAAGCTGGTCTCCCCGGAGCTGGCTGCACGACTATCACACTTGGTGCAGTCATATGGCTCAAGTTCTATGCAGAACCATAGGTAACGCACGAGGTTACGGCTGCGCTACGTCATGGAGTTAAGTTCGGCAATACGTGACGGCGGAAGTCGTATGTATGCGAAGGTATGCGGCTCGATGGTAGCCTGCCATTCGCGCGACACGGCAGCAGCACTGGCTAACTTACAGCCTTTATCCTCGACCAGGGTGTTAAGAATCTTATCCCTGATTTCGAGAGGGAGTTGAGACCAGAACATCTTGACGCTACAAGGCACTCAGAAGTCTGATAGTAGGACGAATGGCCCTGAATACGTGGCCGAGGGTATGTGTTGCTTTGCTGATTGATTGTTTGCTGGGCCCTGCCGGGGGGTAAGCCGGGCTTCATATAGTTGCATTTGTGTGGCTAGGGTACATATAGCCAAACTGACATTAAAGCCAAGGGCAGAAAGTGGCTTATGTTTATGATTTTTACCTTTCCTCCTTGAAAATTCATCTTTGTGAAGGGGAAGGATGATGATCTATTAGAAAGTAAGCTACCTTACGTCCGTACTCCGTAGTAGTTTGGTGTTTATCCACAAAACCCCTGCATGACAGGGGACTGTTGAGGTACCTTTCGTGTGTGCACATGGCAAGAGGTAGGCCGTCACCTAGATACATCTACTCGCCGCCTTGCCAAAGAAGCACGTATAGACAGGGACTCGGAAGTGCTTGAAGGAAATGAAACTGATGCATCGTCTTTCTCCGGTCAGAGATCACCGTGCTGTGAATTTTGGCGAAGTGGAGTGTCGTATACGTCCGTACAAGAGGAGGTTCTTGGTGGCGCCTTGTCCACAAACGCCCTAAGCGCGAGCCGCGCTGCTTACCTTGGTGCCTTTCCGGAGCTAAAACGCATCCATTTGATTTCCTCCAGCGCAAGCACATCTACGACCAAGCACTGTGTCAAACGTCCCTTGTTTTCTCCCTCGCGCTTTTTCACTTCTCGCCAATTCCGTGCGTCGCCTCTTCGGGAGAGACAATCAGCCATGGCTGCGGTAAGGCAATCCAGAAATACAGCCCCAAAAAAAAACAAAATGAAAAATCACGGAGCTGACATGTCCCATCGCAGCCCGTCGTGACCGTGTCCGAGTCAAAGGACCTCCGGGGCCTGAACCTCATCGCTGCGCACTCCCACATCCGAGGTCTCGGCGTCGATCCCACCAGTCTCGAACCTCGGGCCGCTTCGCAGGGTCTTGTTGGCCAGGAGAAGGCGCGCAAAGCTGCCGCCGTCATCCTGCAGATGATCAAGGATGGCAAAATTGCGGGCAGAGCTGTGCTCATTGCTGGGCCTCCGAGGTATGTAGCATCAGGTGCCTGTTTTTCACAATCACCCCGGGACTCTCATTGACGTGGCCGCAGTACCGGCAAGACCGCGATTGCCATGGGCATGGCCCAATCCCTAGGACCCGACGTCCCGTTCACCTCCCTCGCCTCATCCGAAATCTTTTCCCTCGAAATGTCCAAGACAGAAGCGCTCACCCAGGCTTTCCGCAAATCCATCGGCGTCCGAATAAAGGAGGAGAGTGAGATCATGGAGGGTGAGGTGGTGGAGATTCAGATCGACCGCAGCGTCACCGGGACCGCCAAGCAGGGCAAGCTCACCATCAAGACAACCGACATGGAGGCCGTTTACGACATGGGCAGCAAGATGATTGATGCCATGACCAAGGAACGCGTCATGGCTGGCGACATCATCTCCATTGATAAATCCTCGGGCAAGATCACAAAGCTGGGCCGATCATTCGCCCGCTCGCGAGACTACGATGCCATGGGCGTGGATACCAAGTTCCTCCAGTGCCCCGATGGAGAGCTGCAACGACGCAAAGAGGTCGTACATACCGTCACACTTCACGAGATCGACGTCATCAACTCCAGGACGCAAGGCTTCCTTGCGCTGTTCTCGGGCGACACGGGCGAGATTCGTAGCGAAATCCGCGATCAAATCAACACCAAGGTGGGCGAGTGGAAGGAGGAGGGCAAGGCAGAGATCGTCCCGGGCGTTCTCTTCATCGACGAGGTCCACATGCTCGACATTGAGTGCTTTTCGTACATCAACCGCGCCCTCGAGGACGACCTGGCGCCCGTCGTCATCATGGCCAGCAACCGCGGCATCTCGCGCATCCGGGGCACCGACTACCGCAGCCCGCACGGCCTACCGCTCGACTTCCTAGACCGCGTCGTCATCATCAACACGCACTCGTACACCGCCGACGAGATCAAGCAGATCCTCACCATCCGCGCGCAGGAGGAGGAGGTGGACGTGTCGCCCGACGCCCTGGCCCTGCTCACCAAGATCGGCCAGGAGGCCGGCCTGCGCTACGCCAGCAACCTCATCAGCACGTCGCAGCTCGTCTCGGCCAAGCGCAAGGCCAAGCAGGTCGACATCGCGGACGTGCACAGGAGCTTCCAGCTCTTCTACGACCCTGCCCGCAGCGTCAAGTTCGTGTCCGAGTCGGAGAAGCGGCTGATTGGCAACGACGGCGCCGTCGACTTCTCTGTGACCAACGGCACCACGGAGAAGATGGACCTTAGCTGAACGGGCTGGATGGGTGGACGGGAGGCGAGCCCGTTGTTGCTGTTGAGGCGGTGGCTTGCGTGAGCTGGGCTGGTTTATCAGGAGCAAAAGGGACTAACGGTTGGGGCACGAAAGTAAGGGAAATCATCTGTAACATACCAATTTGGCGTAGAACGGTCCGCAAAAATGCAAGATTTAACCTGGAGATTTGAATGCCATTCTCCACAGCCTGGCCACTTCCAACCGCATCCTTCGCATCGTGCCGTCGCTAGGGGGGATCCCGGCAACCCGCCACTCTGGGTGCCAATCAGCGCGGATCATGTGGATAGACGCAGCGCTGGGTCGATATGACCTGCATGCTGCATACCTACCTGATCCACGTTGTGGCTCATTACTGCGTTTGGACAATCACATGTGAGGCGAGAACATGGGCTGACACGGCTACAAAGCCACGGGCGCCGTCCATGACCACCTCAGCCCGCCCATCCGTGAAACCCAGCTCACCAGCACTTCACGATGCGTCAATCACTGCAGTGGGCACAAGTGCAGCCTGCCTTGAGCTCTGGCGTCGAGTTCAAGATGTCAACAGTGGGGTATCATACCTATTTACCTTATCGGTTCTAAACATACGCTACCTATTCCCACAAAGCCATGAGCACGCAGGCGCGAAGCCGTGGGCTCGAAACCCGCGCCGAAAAGGGCCGCGCAGATGACACGGGACGTTCATCCTCCCAACGCCGCATGAACCTACAATGCCACCGGAAGCCCGTGCCCTATCAAGCGCCGTCAGCTCCAGCCAGTTGCCGAAGTGATAATAAAACGTAGGAGGCGTAAAATGTGTTCGCGTAGCCACGTCGCAGTCGGAGGCATCGGCTCGTGATCAACAGCCCGCTATATCACTACTCCGCATACTGAGCGTTCCGGAAGGCGTGGCGTCCCATCGTCCAAGCCTCGACTTGAACGCCCAGCAGCCAGCCCAACGATGAAGAAGTCGTTGGAGACCGCGTGCAGTCTTCCTCGTCAGATTCATTCGTCGAAAATTATTCGTCCGTTATTCATATGGAAGGGGAATCCAGGGGGGCAATTCGATATAAATGTGTTCCGTTGCGCAAGGAACTGTAAGCGGAAACATCAAAATACAAGTTGGAAACAAAGCGAGGTCGAGAGACAGATTTAGAATCTCGAGCATGGGAGTGGCGGGGATCAAGAAAAGAAATAGCCAGATGACGACAGTGCCTCTGTCTGAGAAGTCGATTCGGCACACAGAAAAGATGCTTTTTTAAGCATTTACAGTGAAGTGGACAGCCATCGAGTGCGTCAGGATTTGGCAACGGGGTAGAGCACAGTAGCTGTTTATCTCCGACGTTGCTCCATGGCTCGCAGCTGCGCTTCCAAAAGCTCGTTGGCGTCGAACATCGAGTATAACCAATCAGCAGCATGACACAATTTGCCAGCTTTGCTGAATGCAGGGTTGTCCAGCCCAGGGACGTGTTCCTCCAAGGCCGCGTACCCTCCTTGGATCGTCCCGCGGCGCTTCTTCTCACTGTTGATATGATTTGTTCGCCTTTGGTCTTCGGTGAGGGTTTCGCGCTGAGACTTCATGGTGGTAGGCTTAGACGCGCCGGGCTTGGATTTGGTGGGTTTGGCCGTGGTATAATTATTGCTGAGTTGCTTAGGTTTGAGGCTGCGCGAGTTGCCGGCCGCCGGAGACCGGAAAGATGTCGAGTTCTGTTCTTGCTTCGACTTCCCCCGTCGTACGGCCTTGCGTGAGACTTCTTCCTCTTCCTCCTCCTCCTCGGCTCCCGCCTCCTGCTTCACCTTGCACGTACTTCTGTCATTGACATTCCCGCTCCTCCGCCTTTTCCTTGGAGGATGCGCGTACTCCTCTTCCGCCGGTCCGTTGGTCTCCACGTATTCTGGACTTGGGGCCTGTTGGCTGGAAGGACTGTCGTGCTGTGTGGCCGGAGTGCTGCCAGGTGGATTTAAACACTCGAGTAGCTTCAGCCTTTCCCGTTCGATGACGTCCAGAGTTTCCCTGGAGGCCCCTGAATTGTAGCCTTGTGCGAGATCGAAGTTGGAATCCGAACCGTACTGATAAGCCACTTCAGGTAGTTGCCGCTCGGTGGGCATGTGCCGCTGCGGCCATGGCAATGGCACAAGAACGGGATCAGTGCGACTAGTCGTTGCCATGATTCTTCTGTTGCCTTCGTGGAATTCCTCAAGTCCTTGATGTCTTGGCTGGCCCATTGGGGTGCCAAACTGCCTCTGTGAGGCGGTATATCGCACTTGATGGAGATCATTGCCGTTGCCGTGGATGTTGTTCTGATGCGCCGAAAGAAGCGCTCCCCCCGTCAGCGCGCTAGCAGCGTCGAGAACATCCGAGGTGGCCGCTGGGAACGAAGAGTTGCGGAAAGAAGAATCGGGAGCGGTGTGCAGCCCGTACCCAAGAGAATGCTGTCGTCCATTTTGAGGAAGTCGCTGGTTTGGTTGGGGCTGGTGCTGCTGCTGCTCCACCTGTTGCGTTGATCCTGCTCTAGAAAAGGTGTAGTGGTCATTGTTGGCTAGTATGTGCCTGCTCGGAGGACCTGAAAGCGATTGGGGCAGTTGGGACAGTTGGGACATATGGGACATATGGGACATTTGGGGCAGGTGGTAGATCGACGTCGGGGTGCTCATTAAGCTGGGTGGAATCGTGTTGGGGAAGTTGAAGGTGTAAGAGTTGGCTAGGCCCTCGCCGAAGTCAGACATGTTGACGCCCTGGAGACAGCTGAAGAAGCCTTCGAGAGCAGAGCCGTCGTCTGGGCTAAGCAGTGAGTCGGTTTCCGCCGGCGGTTCGGGAGGCGTCGCATCTTCCTGATCCGGGGCCGACTGAATCTCGTCTTGGAAGGAATAAGTCAGCAGGCAGAGACAAGGTGAAGTTGACCCAGTGCAATGGGGTAAGGTGGTGTAGACAAACATCCAAACAGCAAGGAAGGCTGACCGGGTGACGGCTCTGACGGATCCATACTGGATGGGTACTGTGCGACGGACGGGCTGGCATGTGGACGTTGGAGAGAGGACGTGTTGAGGACGTGAAGGCCACGAGTATGGTCAGAAAGGTCCGAGGCGAACTGGGCGACAACTTGCTGCGGAGGAGAGGGTAAGCCGGTCGAGAAAGGGCCAGGCGCTGTATCCAATACACCTGATGATGGTAAGCTATAGCGACATGCCGGGGCTGAGAGAGCCAAGGTGCGACATGTTGGTGTCAAGAAGGTCAAGGTGACTGGACGTCGGAGCTAGGGATGCCCATCGGTCTGGCCTTTGAAGGTTGATCGTGAGGCAGGACTTACCAGAAGTGGTAGGCGTTACTGGCGGCGCCGCCGTGGAGGCACCGCTGGCGGCTGGGGCATATCGATAATCAAGTGCGTGGGATGGCCGGAAATGGGATGGAAGTGGAGCCATGGTTGCTGCCAGCGACTTGGACGGTGTACCTGTACTTAGACCTTGGACCTACTACTAGGTAGGTACTTGCCAAGGTAGTGCTCAGCGATATGACAGATTGCAGCTTACCTCGTGACATGAACAGAAGGGAGGAACTCGAGAGATGATCGGAGAACTTGACGGATCAGAAGGGGGNTGAAGTAGGAGTTGTAGGAGTAAATTTTGAGCTTTCGCAATGGCATCTGTGTGCTGCCTTGGGCAGACAGACACATTACCCGCGTGATGAGTAAACCACCAAAGAGCGAATTGTCAACTTCCAGAGTTCGTCCTCAACAAAGCAACAGGAAAACGTTAGAGGTGCTGTAACCAAACGTAATTGCTTAACACCGGAGCTTAGTCCAGCCAACCGGCGGCGTCCTTAGTCGGCACTGAAGCCACAACTCGCAACTCGCAACTGCTGACCAGCGTTCATCGCATAGTTCGAACCTGGAACACAGGAGTCATGATTCGGAATAAAAGCAGCTTGCACATAAGTACTGGTGAGTAGGTCACGTAAGTAGGTGGAAAACTCTACGGAAGTCTCCACGTAAACTCTGAGCGATCTCGGTATGGTTGCCATGCAATCACGGCACGCGGCTGTCAAGCCGTGAAGTCAAACCATGCGATAAGGGCAATGCGGGAGATGGCCAGCAACGGCATTCTCCGTTGGGCTGATGAACGCTTCCGACAGTGTGCTGCGGCCTGGGCGGATGGTGAAGGCCGTGATAACTGCATGCATGACACAAGATGTCAAATTGCAATTAGATGAAGAGGTTTGGTGTTCGGAGTGGGTGGTGGTTTGGCCAAGCAAGTACCGGGTACATGTCCAAGCCGGGCTGCAAAGGCGGTAAGGTAAGTGCAGTCCGTGATTGATCACATGCCACGTCCAAGTCTTCAACAGAAATGAGCATTGAGGTACTGGTAGCGTGTCGTGGCGCCGGCCACACTATCCCTACCAAGATCGCTTGGGTCCAAACAGGTGATGCTCGACTCATGGCGGCCACAGCTTCGCCATTCAAACCCTAACGTCAGGCTCGGAATAAACGCGTGATGCCGGAGCGCCCTCATCGAGTCAATCGTGCCCAAGGCAGGCCAGGTCGACTCGGTCCTGTCGGGTTGTCCTCCTCTGCTACGGCGGCTTCCATCGGGGCTGCTGGCGTCAGTCACCAGCAGACCGGCTGGTCTCGTCATCCATCTGCATGTGATTGTGCCACGACTGTCAGGGGAACCGACCTATTGCCCTGTCGGGCAAGACGTTGGCCCCTATTGGCTGGCTAGCACGACTCATCAACCAGGCCCCGTACTTCGTCCCCGGGCGGTCATGGGCCAGTGGGGCACTGAAATTCTACCTTTGTTAGTGTCCGTGGAACCTGGGAGCCTCCTCCCCCCCCCCCCGGTCAGTCTTCATCAGCCGAGGCACCACTTTCCAGAACGACTCAAGCGTCGACGGCATCGTAAGTGCACTCGGACTTCATCTTGAATCTATGTAACCTTACACGCACATGTATGACTTGTGATCATGCTGTGGCACACAACATCTGGACGGCTAATTGTGCTTGCTTGATCCTGCGTCTTCAACACTTTCTCGCGTCGTCATTGCAAACCCAACCAATTTGGCAAGTCGCCTCTCGTGTCCTCGTGACAGCTCCAAACCCTTCTGAAATAAGAGCTGGTCCCGGCCGAAATTGCTCATCCCTTCAACACCATCATCAGCCTCACTCTCAGATACCGCCGCGGCTCCACTCTGTCCCTCCATCCCACATCCGACTACTTCCGCCTCGGCAAGCAGATAGTTTGCATGTCCCTCTGCCCCTAAGTGCGGCTACGAGTGCGTGGCTTCGGAAATTGTCATCCACATGTTGTCCCAGCGGTCGTTTTGAAACAGATGTTGGAAGCCATGTCTTCACAGGTCATGACGCCTCCTCGTCGAGATGCAGCACCACGAGCTGTTGTGCGGAGTGTACTTCAGCTCCAGCAGCTTCCTGCTGTTCTCCGGCCGCTTGTTCGAGCTTACGTCTTGGGATATGTATCAGCCGTAACGCCCCGACTCCTAGCTTTAATACTCAAGCATGTGTTGAGAAGGAGAACCTCCTCTACGTCGCCTCCTAAAGACAACGAGGCGCCGTCCTTTCTCAAGTCAGCTGCTCATGTTCTCAAGACGGCCTCTGAGCTGGACCGCTTCCCTACATTCTGTGCTGTTCTAGCTGGGGGCACGGCACTTCTACAAGTCGGTAACCAAATTCTAGATACACCAAACGCCCTGTCGAAACCGGAAAGCTGGTGGTGCAAGAAACAAGCGCTGATATTGAACTCTCACTTTAGCATCCCCTACGCACTTTGATAGACGGCTTGGCGGAACCTTGGAGTCCTTCTTCCCGCCAAAGGTCAGTCTGCCTGCAATTTTTTCCTACACAAATATCGGCGAGGGGCATTTTGAACAGTCTGGTGGTGTTGGTTGTCAACTCACACATGCACATCAACTTGACAAGATATGTGCTTGAGCCCCCATGGAGCACTTTTAAAGTTGCCGTCGCAGCAGAAGCTCCGGTCTAGTCATTCTTGCATGATCACTGATTCCACTTCGTATAGGTTCTCAAGATGGCTGGCAACCTTTGTTGCCGCCTGGCTGGGCTTGCGGCTGCTTCAATCGAGGGACAAGGGGGGTGTGTCTGGTGATCCCAAACATGACAGTCGTAAACCTCCGGCGGCAGCAGGTCGAACACTGGACCTAACTCTCTTTGCTGCAACACGCGCAGTCGACGTGATTGTTGGTGGGCTTTGGGAACGCTACTCTCAACATCGCAGGGCAGCTCGGAGATGGACCAGAGTAAGCTTTTCTGCCGGCGTCAGTGACGTATGGCCTGGTCCTCTTGCTGACATCTGCCTAGGCTGAACAGCACGTGTCGGAACTCACCGACCCGCTCATATTCTCGGCCTCTTGTGCCTTGATTATGTGGTCGTGGTTTTTTTCCCCTGAGAAGCTGCCAAGGAGCTATGCCAAATGGATCACCACGGCCGCCCAGGTGGATCAGCGGTTGATTGAAGCCCTCCGACGATGCTTGAAAGGAGAATTGCGATATGGAGAAGACACGGGTCAGGCGCCGTTGCTGCAAGCTATGTGTGATGATTATGGATGGCCGCGCGAATGGGGCGACCCCGCCAAGTCAGTGCCATTTCCTTGTGAAATGGTTCACATGGGATGCGGACCATCATGCGAATATCATGCATTAAGTAGGTTTTTTCGTGCTTGGACGTGGTCCATGTTGACCTACGTTCCAATATCGCTAGCCCTCTGGCTGCGGAAACCCAACCGCAACGGTCTCGCCAAAGCTCTGAAATCGGCTTCACGGTCATCCATGTTTCTCGGCATGTTCATCGCGCTCTTCTACTATGGCGTTTGTTTGGCCAGAACTCGAGTCGGACCTCACGTTATCGGCAAAGATGCGACAAGCTGCCAACGCATCGACGGCGGCATCTGCGTGGCAACGGGGTGCGTTTTGTGTGGATGGAGTGTGCTGCTGGAGACGGCGGGTCGTCGCCAGGACATGGCAATGTTCGTCGCTCCGCGGGCCCTTGCCACTATTGTTCCCCGACGATATCCCCAGGAGAAGCAGTGGCGGGAGACGTTGGTTTTTGCAGCCAGCGCCGCGGTTGTGTTTACGAATGTGTTGGAGAACCCCAGGAGGGTTAGAGGTTTCCTTGGACGACTTTTAAGCATGGTCATGAAGCAATCGTGAGGGTGAGCTCGACAGGTCGAGTCCGTCCAAAAAGGATTTACGGCAGCCACATTGTACAAATATGGTTTCTGTAACAGGGTGTGACTGTATCGATTGGGGAAGTTTTGCAGCATGGCAAACTTCATATCTGGAGGGCTCTGGACCTAGAGCAATGTAGTAATATCATTAATCATTCTGCAACCTCTACAAACGCCCCTCATCCCCGCCACCACGAGCATACTCCTAGCACGAAGATACAAGCCAAGATATCAGACCGCACGGTGCTGAAGATCTGCCAGTAGCGCAACGCCACCGTCACGTACCCCTTGAACGGCTCTGGCAGGTAGCTGACGACGGTCCAAACGATGCCCGATGGAGTTGCCCTGCTACTGTCGAGGAACAGCCTCGTCGTCAGCAGGACCGTCTCGGCGGTCGCGAAGATCCAGAAGAACAGGCGTTTGTGGTGCTGCATCTCGTCGGCAAGCGGGTCGGAGGCGATGGCCTCGCGCTCGCGCTCCACCTTGGTGCCGGCGAAGGGCGTGAGGAGGATGATGTACAGGCCGAGACTGATGGCGACAAGGGCGTGGAGGATCCGCCAGAGAGATTTGTAGGGGTCGGGGGGCGCCTGCTGCTGCGGCGTCATGCCCGGCATGCCCGGGAAGGGCGGCATGCCCGGGAACAGGGACTGGCCGGCCCCTGGGAAACCGCCGGCCCCTGGCTGGTCGCCTCCGGCTCCGGCGGCCATTAACTGCGACATCATCGACATCAAGTCGTCGGGTTGGGCGGGGCCACTGGGGCTGCTGCCGGCGGGGTTGTCGAGGCCAAGAATCATCTGGCGTAGCTGAGCCTCGGAAATAGGGCCCTCCATGGGCGCACCCATGGGACCGGAAGCTGGGAATTTCTGGCGTGCGTCCTGTCCGGGGTTATAGAAGTGCTGCGAGATGTCGATCTCTTCTGGGTCGGCGGAGTGCGGTTGCGAGGTGGTTGTGGCCAGGGGCGGTGCGGTAGTGGTAGTCTCAGTCGGCGGTGTGGACGGGGCGGAAGTTTCTGGACGGTATTAGTATCTTTACAGTACCAGTGCTGTATCAACGCGCCCGGTCTTACCTCCGACGATGCGGCCACCCATTCCCGTGATCTTGTTCAACCTGGACGACCCGCCAGCCTTGATCTTGGCCTCTCGCCGCTCCTTGCGCAGACGAGCCTGCTCGGCTGCTCTCTCCGCAGCGGCATCACTGGAAGTAGAAACACCCTCGGCCATGACGAGATCGGTGAGAGCGTGTGTCGAGGAGGAAGTATGGTGAGGCGAGCGTAGACAGAGAAAAAAAGAGACCGGGTGGTCGTTGCTGACGACGTCGTGGCTCGTGAGCAGAACAATGCTTCTGGCTGGACGTCATTTTTGCATTGTGGGGGTGGGGCATGTTCGCCGAGCTCCTCTGAGGGGGTGGTTGGGCCAACTACCCGGGAGCGGTGCTAGGTTCTGTCTCAAAAATCATGCTCAGTTCCTTTACGCAATATGTACGGGATGAGAAGACGGTAATGAAGTGAATTGACCAATGGCTCTAGTTCCGTAATATGTTTGACTCCTGATTACTGATGCTTTAAGTTATGCGATGATTGTGTGCCAGATATTACCTTTTAGCTTAGTCGAAGACGACTTATAATCGATGGGGTCAAAAAAAATAATAGTAATCGCATATATTATCATGGGCGATACGAAGGACAGTAGCAAAGAATCGAAGATAAGAAAAAGGAAGCAAGTGACGATGCCACGGGAACAGCAGCGGCAGCAACTCCAGCAAAACCCCAAAACTCATACATCTTCCCCAAATCTGGTATCATGGTCCACAGTTGCCAAGCCCTTTGGTACTCGAAACAATTCCTCCGCCATTGGCGATAGCCTCATTAGCATCACATCTCTTATGCCGGTGTGGCAGGGGAAGGGGTGTAAAAAGGGTGCTCCTCATCAGCCTGGATGACCGCCGGCCCAGCCAGGGCGCTGCCGACAATGTCTTCGGCACTGGCGAAATCGTTCGACGTGGTCAAGACACCGATGGACAGTCCCGACATGAGATCCTGCGCGTAGGGGAACTGAGCCTCGAACTGCACAGTCCCGTCGAGCCACTGCACGTTGGTGATGGGCACCGATCGAGGGGCTTGCTGGCCCGTGAGCCAAGTCAGGTAGAGATCGGACCCGTCGCTGTCAATGTACGGCGCGGCGTCTGCCGAGGACCCAAGGTCGGCGGAGAAGACGAGGGGCTGGTCCTGGGAGGGGATGAACAGCCTGCTCCGTAGGCCGGGGTTGAGCTCGGGGAACACGGGGAGGTCAATGTTGGACAGAGGCCAGTCGCAGCCGTCGCCGCTGCGCGTGTAGCTGCGCATGTAGCTCCAGGCCAAGCCAATGGGGACGTAGGTCAGGAAGGGAGACTCGACGGCGTCGCGCAGGAGGCCCTGCCTGTACAGGGCGTTCTGCTCGCCCTCCTGGCCGATGATGGATGTTTCGACGCGGAGCATGTCCTCGAGGCCGTTGCGGGCGAGAATGACGGCCAAGTCCTGCATGACCCCGAGGAAGATGGCCGTGAAGGTCTCGGCAAAGTCCAGGGCGTCGACGAGCGTGGAGATGGGGACGACGTATTCACAGGCCACGGGGACGAAAGCGCCAACAGCCTCGAGAATATCGATCGCGCGGATGGCGTGGAGTTGCTCTTGCTATTGAGGAGTTAGCCAACAATACTCAACCCAGCGACTGTTGGTGTCTGTCCGGCCACATACCGCGATGGTATGTCCAAGACTTTCAAGCACCTCGGCCTGCTCAGATTCGTTGTACAGCTCATAGCCGGGATCCTGGTTGGAGACATTGCTCCTCAGCGACGAGAAGTAGGCGGCCTCGAACTGCTCCAGGTAGGCCATGACCTGGTACATGGTGACGACCTCTGCGGGGAGACTCGTGGGGGACCCGAGGTCTGGCAGGCGGCCGTTGGCCTGGACCTCGATGGTCGAGAGCTGCTGCGGGTCGGGCCTGGGGAACCCGTTGGCCGTGGGGATCGTGAAGGACTGAGCGACCTGGCTGGCCGTCAGGAAACCCATGAGGGCTGCGACGCTGAAGGACTGGCAGAGCATTGTGGAAAGTTGTCGAGCGGTGTAGACCAAAGATGGACTAGGAGGAGGAGGGAGGAGGTAAAGAGACCAGAGAGATACTCAAGAGGTGAATCCTGTAGAAAGAAGAAGCCGTTGATTGCTTTCCAATGCTGAGTGTGATGAAGATCGAGCTTTGAGATGCGTCTCCAGCCGGGCTATTTGTACTCGACCCTCTCAGCGCCAAGAGCTTCGCGCTCAAGCCGAAAGCATCACCAGCACCTCAACGGCCCATGTCCTCCTGCATCATCAAGCCCCTGCCGCTGTGCCGAAGAGCTCATGCCCACCCCAGTGCGGACGAGTTGGTGGTTGTGTTGTCCCAGGGGGTGAAGCCATCGCGGGGCCCTTCTGAGACAACAACCCGTTACCGGACAGCGCGCCGCCCTTTTCTCAGATGGGACCGTTTGAATCTGAGATACCAACGTGCGGAAGTCTTACCCTAGCACAGCGTCCTCCAACGGCACTGCGGAAGTTGTCCGTCTGCGAAAATGGATTTTGAGGGCGAGGCCAGAAGCATATCTCAGGAACTGAAATCACCACATTTCACGTTTTCGTTGCGAGCAAATATGCCAAATCGAGTCTTGATAACCCGCTGTGTGACTCTCTTGCACTTTGGCTCTGCGCTTTTGGTCACTGCATCCCAAGCCAAGAATGTATCTCGGCTTGACTGACTCGCTTGAGGGACGAACTCGGATGATCGATTTTTTATTATGTGCTTTTCTATTCTATCCGGCCATTCCCACCCATCAAGCTTCCGAATTCGCTCCCTTGGCTGCTGTACATCCATTCATCCCCCTTTCAACCGACCTCATGCGTAACATTGTATCTTGAAACCGTTCAAGGCGTAGCTTTGCTCATGCTGATGAGTCTCTTTACACCGACCTGGTTGAGAGTTAGCAGCAGTTACGGTAACGAGGTTGGGTGCCAATGTATCTCACCATCCAGTTGCCGCATTCTTCCGTCTTGTCTCGCTGAATTTCAACTTGGAGCCTTTGTGCCGTAGCGTAGTCCTTGTTCTGAAGGGCGTCTGCGAGGGTTGATAGCTGCTCGATGGTTGGGGTTTGCACTAGCTCCTCGTTGTTGAGATGGTCGAACAAGAGATTCAACCGCTTCTGCGTATCCTTCACCTGGGGGGCAAACGTCGCCGGAGCCTTAGAGGCAACCCGCTGCATGTCCTGGCTGAGAATATCAACTAGGCGTTGGGCGTGAGCAGGGATATGCGACCTATCACCAGGAGGGTACTTGGCCACGGGAGGCGCCGCGGGAGCTTTGGCAGGTGGGGGAGTCGGCACTGCACTTCCTGTTGGCGGGGGTCCTGGTCGACCACCCGGTGGCGGCCCCGAGGGAGGACCTTGGGGAGGGCCCTGGGGAAGTCCTTGGGCTGAAGGTGGCCCAAGAGGCTGACTTGGCGAGGGAGCGTAAGGTGAGGGTGCGTAGTTGTTCATCATCGAGGTAGGCTGCTGGCTAGGTGGTCCGTAAGGATTGGGGGGTCGCGGTGCACCAGGCGGTGGTCCGACCGGTTGTGACGGCGGCTGTTGCGGCGCAGGGGCCGGAGCATACCTGTTGGTGGGAGGTGCGCCAGCAGGAGGGGCATTGTACGGCGAGGCTGTTCGTGCGGCGACATGAGGCAATGGCGAAGGCGCTGCTCCGGGCTGCGGAGGTGGCGGTGTGTACTGGTTTGCAACGGTAGAAGCAGGGCGGGGCGGACCTTGGAAAGACTGTGGAGGACCGGTCAGAGGTGACTGCACTCGAGGAGGTGCCGGTCCCTTGGGCGGCGGCGGAGGCGTAGCGCCGGGACCTTGTCCAAAGGTGCCTGCGGCAGGCGGAGGAGGAGGAATCGGTGGTGCCTGTTGGCCCGGGAAAGGCGACGCCATTGAGATGACGCTGGGAGTAGATTTTCGCGGCGGTGCAGCCTTGGCAACGAATGGGACATCGTTCCAGTTCTCAGTGTTCTTAGACTTTGATGCTGGTGCTACCGCAGGGCTCTGGTTTCTCGGCGGACCAGTGATTGGCGGCCCAGGTGCGAATTGATTGTAGCCTGGCTGAGCAGGTGGCTGATAGCCTTGGGGTTGGTAAGGGTTCGCTCCCGGAACCGTGTAGGGCTGCTGCGGCGCCGGGTTGGGCGTTTGGGCGAGCCCAGCAAACGGAGCAGGAGTCGGAATCACCGGGGTCGGAAGGACAGGGGCTGCTGGTTGAGGAGGCTGATATCCAACGGCAGGCTGCACTCGTGATGGCGTTCGGCTCGCGGGTGCTGCCGCCTTCCTCGCCGCAGGCTGAGGAGCAGCCTTTCGGGTCGCCAACTTAACACGATTGCGTGCAATCTCAGCCGCAGGGTAGTTGGCAGGCAGCAGATCCAGATACTTCTGAGCCACTTCCAACTGGCCGTGCCCGGCCAGGATATCCGCGTACTCGGTGTATTTGTCGTACAGGGTGGCCAGCTTCCAGCCTTCACTGAGACCTTTCTCGCCGTCCTGGAACTTGGTCACATGGCGGAACACAGTCACCTTCTCGATGAAGTTCTGCAGGGACTTGGCGTGGACCGAGAAGGTGGAGTTCTCGGACGATTGCTTCACGCCAGCCTGCTCTTCTTCCTCCAATTCAATTGCCCAAATTGATACTACCTTTTCGAGCTTGGAGCCCACAAGGTAGCAGAACGAGGCGTCCTTTCGTTGTCCTTGTTCGTTGATGCGGTCGCCCAGCGCCTCGCACAAGTCGGGGAACTCATCGGGGCTGGAGTATGTGCATATAACGGCCATGGTCTCCTTCCAATTGTCCAGATTCGCATTGTACACCACATCCCAGAGGTTCTTGGCAATGACAGAGCCTAGTAGACGCATGTAGCTGGGTATGCCACTCTTTCGAGATATATAGGTGGCCTGGACCTTATCCACGAGCTCTTGGCCGCCGCAGTTCGCAATCAAGAAAGCATCCGCCATGCGGTTCTCTTTGAGACAGATGTCGGTTGCCTTGGCAAAATCCCCCAAGAGCAAGGCCTGAGTGACAGACTTCTCAACAGACGTGTCACTATCGCTCAATAGATGGAATGGATTGTCCGTTTGAGCCCCTTTGTTGGCCGCCAGATTAGAAAGGAAGTCGTCCTCCTCAACTTCGCCCTCTCCGCCACCAAAGAAATCCGAGTCTTTTGAAGGTTTCTCTGCCGTTTCCCCGTTGGTTTCAGCCGGCGTCTCTTTACTCTCGTCTTGGAGAGTTTTGCTTTGCTCCTCGCTGGTCTCCTCCTGTCTCAAGCCGAGGTACTCAATGATCTTTTCTCTGGGATTCTCACCAACGAGAGATTCCATAACCTGCCAGTCGGCTTTTTCCTCATCGGTCTTCGCTTCCTGTACTTTCTCGCTGAAAATAGCCGTCACATCACCAGATTCGAGGGTTTTCTGGAACTTCTCGCTGGCGGAAGAAACCTCAGAGTCTACCGAAAATGGAGAGATGATGATCTTGGAGGCCCTGTTCTGCCCAGGCTGCGTAGTTATTGGCTTAAATACCACAACCTTGCCGCCAAACCCAAACGAGGCGCCGACTGGTCTCTGGAACCATTTGGGGGCCTTGTCCAAAGACCAAGATGCACCCTGAGGTTGGGTCTGTGCAGCCCTAAAGAACTCTTCATCGTCGAGGTTCTTCTCGGCAGTCGTCTTCGAGGTATCCGGGTTCGTATTCTGCAATGTCTGAATGACAATTTTCCCATCGAAACTGGCCGTTGCTGACAAGTTCGGGTTGGTGGGGTGGAAGAGCGTCAGGAAAGCCCAGTTGGTGACTTCAGGAAGCTCGCCATATCGTGTTCCGGTTTGCGGGTTCCAGACAATGTTCCGGTTGTCCTTCCCAGACGATAGGAGGAGATCGCTGTCCTGGGAACACCAAGACAAAGATAGAATTCCCTGCTCGTGGCCCTGAAGTGTCTTTTCCGGAGCATTGGAGTTTCGCAGGTCCCAGAGGAAGATTAATGGCGTGTTGTCGTCAGGAGTGGCGGTCAAGAGCTTGGTAGAGTTATTGGGATCCCAGGCAATGGCACTAACGGGCTTGCGACTGTTGTTCAGGGTAAGAGACGCCTTCTTGGTCTTGAGATCCCAAACAGTGACGAATCCCCCCGTGCCGCCGGTGGCGAGAATATGCGACACTTTTCGATTCCATGCCAAGCACTCAATATCATCGGAACGGGCAGCGTTTCCTAGTCGGAATGGGCTCTCGATGCTGTTGACGTCGTAAATGAACAGCTCTCCCTTGGCACCGGCGGTAGCAAGGATATGAGGCTTCAACGGGTTGAACTGCAGCGTCTTGACAGCTCCGCTGTGTTTTGTAGTTTTGGAAATGGAAGCGTCCTCAGCACCAGACTCGAGCTTCTCAGCATCCCACAGCTCGAGCGTACCGTTCTCGAGGGCACCCGCGATGATACCCTTGGGATGTTCCGCGTCGGGAGGACTCCAGGCAATATCGTGGAATCTATGACTGTGTTAACAATCGGCGGAGGAACTGGCCTCAAGCGATGATGTTACCTGGACTCGGTAGGTATAGACACGATAGGCTGGAGCTCAAGTCCCTGCTCGGTGTGGTCCAGAGCTAGATCCCAGAGTTCCAGCTTGCTCTCATCGGAAAAGTCAACGTCCACCGCACCGGCTCGAGTACCAGTAACGACGATAGGCTTGCCCGTCCCGGGAGCCCAGGCAAAGGTAGCCGTTCGGGGGATCTCTCGAAGGCGCACCATGATGGCGGGGGCGCTGGAACAGCGACCACAGGACGAATATTCCGGACGGTTCGATGGCGGCTAAAGATGTTGCGTTGTTTGTACGAAATCAACTCGCATTGACTCCTTTCCAATATATGGTTCCTAGCCTCTGCCAGCAGAAAGCATCAAGATGCGTTGGAGCAACGTCTGGATGCCGGTGGGCAAGATCGCTACAGTTATGATGCCAGATTGCAACCCACTGCGCTGTCCCATGGAGGCTAGACCAAGTTGCCAGGCAAGCTACCCGCCAGGCCGCCCAGCCCACAGCACCTACCTGTCCGTGCTGGCCGAAGGGACAGGGCAGACCTACGTCACGTGATATCATCGCTTGGGTCCTTACCTCGCAGGCACGGCCAATTGGATGCGAGATACTGTTGCATGAGTGCCGTTTGAAGATTCAACCACACAATTTACAGAGCCGTTGCTCACGAACTGCGATCTCAAAGCCTGTTCCAAAGGTTTTTGGACCTGGTCTGATAGGATCAACATGACGGACTCGGCTCGCTGGAAAGCTACGGTATACGTGGGCGGGCTTTCCCCGGTCGTGACGACCAGCCTTGTTCACGATGCCTTCATTCCCTTTGGAGAGATCGTCGACGTACAAGTCCCGAAGACAGATGCACCCAATTCGACAGACCCTCACAGGGGATTCGCTTACGTTGAATACGAGGACGTAGCGGATGCGAAGGAAGCCATTGACAACATGGACCAGTCGGAATTCTTCGGTAGGATTCTCAAAGTCTCACAAGCAAAAGCCCCCAAGAGCGCCGATGAGGGACTAGGCAGCAAGAAGGCGGTATGGGAACAGGTACGTTGACATAGTTAAGCAAAGAGTCGAATGCCTATTAACCATGGGTGCAGGAGGGCTGGCTGGCCAAGCACGCGGCAGAGGGAAAAGAAGAAGGGCTAGACGACCAAGCAGGACCAATGGAAGTGAGTGGCCCGGATCCGATGCAAGGTCTGGAAGGGCTGGACGTTGCTGGGCCAAAGCCCGAATAGGATTTGTCAACTATGGCTTCGCGTGTGGCATAGCGACGGCGTAAAGGAAAATTGTTTTTGAAGATTTTTGTATGGTACAGAGGAGACTGTTGTTAAGGAACGATTTGAGGCGTCTATATCGGGGATCTTGCCTCTCTTCTCCTCATGTACAAGTTTCTCCCGCCACAGACACTGATACCTTGGCGCACCGTCCTGCAAAACCTCAAGCTTAGTGGTGCTCGCCGTGGCCGCTGTCGGCAGCCCGAGAAGCAGGGCCCTGGCGGTAAAGGCGGATGGTCTTGTCCACCATGAGCTTGCGGACGAGAGCGTAGCCGGCGGCGAAACAAGCCAGGGCAACGACGAAAGCTGCACCACCGTTAGCTTGACTGCGCCAATTCGAGATTCCACGGGCACCGTATTACCGAGGGGGACCAGCTCGACCGGGATGTCCTTGAGCTTTCGCAGACGCTGGGAGATGGTGTGTCCTGGATATGCTAGGTTAGCCGAGCTCGAAAACAGCCGATTGTCGCATGTCGAGGGTATTTCGTGGAGTCGTGATGTTGATGAACGACGGGGGCAGTGTATCCGAGAGTCCTGGAAGCGACCGAGTCCACCTCCCATCTTCGTATCACGTACCGGCCTGGTCTTCTTTCTGTAGGGGCATTCTAGGTCAGCTTCCGTCGTGCTCGGCAATTGGAGCTTCCCTACTCACAGGCACAGGAGCCCTCATGCGAGTCGTGGGACGGAGGAGCATGCTAGGGGTAGGGCGCATGAGCATGCGGGCCGTTGGCCGGAACATCCGGAGAGCGACGGTGGCGTTCATGTTGATTGATATATGCGTAGAGCAGGGCGTCCAGCGGCGGAGGTTCAATTGCGAAAATGTCGCCCTTGGAGAGGTGGTGTTTGGAAGCGAATTAGCCCGGTATCTGCTGTTACCAGTTTGGAGGTCCCCACGCATACCCGACGGCTGACGCTATTGGTCAAATGCAGCCTCAGGCACACAATTCCCCGGTTAGCCGTGCCAGCATCGAACCACTGGATCCAATGCCAATTGATCATCGAGACAGCAACACTTCTCTACCCTCAATCAAACCTCCCGAGCTCCGTAGCCGACTCGATTCACCCGCACCACCCACCACTTTCCGCCGCCCACGCGCAATCTGCAACAATGTCGGACGAAGAGGGTCAGGAGCTCGTCACCAAGCCCTTCAAGTTTGTGACTGGTAATTGATAATGCCTCTTGAAAAACCCGCTGCGAATGCTTACCCGAGGCTAATTCTTCTTCTGCGCAGCTGGTACGCCACCCCACGACCTCGACGCCGCTCTTTGCAGCCCTCAATCGAGTCAATTGCACGAAAAAGAGGCCCCGAAATGCTAACCCGAGCTTCTCTTAGGCACCGATGCCCGCTTTCCCAACATGAACCAGACCAAGCACTGCTGGCAGAACTACGTCGACTACCACAAGTGCGTGAACGCCAAGGGCGAGGAATTCGCTCCCTGCCGTCAGGTATGCACGATTTTGGATGGCAATGAAACGGCTTGTCCTAATTCCCAACAGTTCTTGCTGGCATACACGTCTCTGTGCCCTTCAGGATGGACCGCCCGATGGGACGAGCAGCGCGGTGAGTTTTCCACATGCATGCTTTCACGGCAATTCTAACGAGAAGCAGAGGCTGGAAACTTCCCGGTGAAGCTGGATGCTTAAGTGAACTGGCGGTGACAGCGCCCTGTTGATAGAAGAAGGATGAGCAGCGATGCTGCGTGTACTAGTCGCGACCATTGGTAGACAAATCACATAGCTTCCGGCTATGAGTCCGCATGAGTTGTCATGTTTCCTAGTAATACTAGAGTGAGAAGTGATGTAATTAAAACGTGAAATAATTCTTGATTGGTATCATGCAAATTCAGTATCAAACACCATCCAACGCCTGCCCTTCCAAGACTCCATCAGCCCGAATGATCAAACTCATGCATCGTCACCCTGCATCTCATGAGTTTCTATTTTGCTTCTGTTTCATCCTCATCTGAGCTCATGAACTCATCATCCTCGTCAAAGCCAAAGAATGTTCTGGCTTTACCCTTCCCATTGTCTTGTGCAGGCGGAGGAGTGACCTCACTTGAACTGCTCTTGCCCTCCTCGTCGCTTGCCGACTGATCTTTGCTCTGTTCAGTGGAGGCTGAGCCTTGCGATGTGCTGAGCAGATTGTCCTTGTAGTTGCCCGACTTCATGGCAGCAAGAACAGCATCACGAGTTCTCTCGTTGCTTTCTTCTTTGTCGTCAACCCACTTGCCGTCGAGGCGTCCCTTGCCCCCATTCTTGATTTCTGCTTCTTTCTGTTCCGTCATATCGAGAACCTGTTGCCATCGTTCACGACGTTTCTCTTTTTCCTTCTTATCCATCTCCGGTTTGATGGCAAGATACTCAGCCAACGCTTTGGCCTCGGTCACGGTGCGCAGTCTTCGTCCGTCTAGGTTCCGGCTCGAGGCGTGCTCGTCCTGGTTCCTCTTCTTCTTCCTGGATGACATGCGACCACCCGCGGCACGAAGTTGAGACCCAAAACCACCCTTGCCACCGCACAGCGGTACGGAGAGTCGCAGTGACAAAACGTCATTTTCAGCCGTTGAGAGATAAGTTGAGATGGGTGTATCGGAGGTGACTGGGAGCTGTTTGTTTGAGACGGTGGTCAAAATGAGTCTTGATTCGCCACCAGGCAACCGGTCGCTGATGTGCTCACGTAGCGAAGTAACGCTGGTCGATGCTGGGACAGGCAAAATAAGGGTCGGCGGGAGTCCAAGACCCTGGAAGGTTGAGACCAGCACGTTGAGGGTTTTCACGGCCATGACTGTTATTTCGAGGATCCAAATTCGAGGGACAAGATATTGAAGCCTTCACGGAGTTGGCTTGGGGAAATGGACGAGACAAATGCGCTAATCGTAGTTCACTCGGCTGAAGTAAGCCACGATGACTGCTGCGCCACGGATACGTACTCTCCAAGTCCGACATCACGTGGTCACGAGCCACAGCGCACAACTTCCAGCCACCCCACCTCACTAGGTGGAATTTCTCAGTAGGGTTTACGCCCACAAAAAGTTATCCATTTGAGACCTTGCACGCCGTCTGCGAAACTCACCTCTCCAACATCGACCCGAGCACGCGCAACCGCCACGATGTTGATTCCCAAGGCCGACCGCAAGAAGATCCACGAGGTAAGATGCAAGCTGCTGGAGTGGCAAACCCAATTCTCTGGCGGGACAGCTGTTGACTGGAGTTTGATTTCCAGTACCTCTTCCGCGAGGGTGTACTCGTCGCCCAGAAGGACTACAACCTTCCCAAGCACCCCGACATCGACACCAAGAACCTCTTCGTCATCAAGGCCGCCCAGTCCCTGACCTCCCGCGGCTATGTCAAGACTCAGTTCTCCTGGCAGTACTACTACTACACTCTGACCCCCGAGGGTCTCGACTACCTCCGCGAATGGCTTCACCTGCCCGCCGAGATCGTCCCCGCCACCCACATCAAGCAGCAGCGATCCCATGCTCCCCCCCGCGGCATGCTCGGCGAGGGCGAGCGTGAGAGAAGGCCGTTCGGCCGTGGCCGTGGCGACCGTGGTGACCGCGGCGACCGTGAGGGCGGATACCGACGTCGTGATGCTGGCGAGGGCAAGGAGGGCAGTGGAGCTCCTGGCGAGTTTGCTCCTCAGTTGTGAGTTTTCCCTCGATTTCAAATGCAGCAAAGTACTTGTGCGGGTTCGGCTAACACGCAGCAACAGCCGTGGTGGCTTTGGCCGTGGCCGTGGCGCTCCCCCCTCCTAAACGAACCAAATTTTCCTATGGCTATCAACTCGCGAGATGCATGGCAGGTAACGGCATGTACTCTTAAAATTGGAGGGCACCTTTTCACAACGAAAGTCGGCTCTTGAAACCGGTTGCGGCGGGGGAACATCGTGGGAGTTTGGGAAAGCTAGATCCTCGGAAATCATTTGCAGTCAGGGTCCGTCTTTTGCCGTCGATACGACTTCAATTGATATGTGAAACGTGATGACTAGTTCCGCGGCTCGAGGTCCGATCCTGGTGAATGCTCGCGGACTTGGCATCCCACGCAGCGCGGTTGCTTTGGGCTGGTCTTTGTGACTTGGAGGGCTGATGCTTATCGCTTGATGCGTAGGACCACGGGCGTCGAGCGGAGATATTCCACCAGAGGAACACTGGGGGAAGCTGATAATGCCATCCGCTACTGCAACAGTAAGACCTGGTTATCGTACCAAGACTGCATTATTCTACACACAATTACTTCTTGACACATGGCTATGACCTATTCATCAATCCATCGATATCCTGATCGACTTCCACTGCTCTTTTTGTGCGCACCTCGACCGATATCCCGTAGTGGCTTGTAGCCACGCTCTCCCGTCCCAACGTGATCTTCAACCCACGGCTTCCCCCCACTTCGCAGAGTTGCATGTTGCCGCCCATCATGCCAACCTCTGTCCACCCCGGTAAGAGCCTCGAGTCACATTGCCTATCGAGCCACACTCCCTCACACCATCCGGCAAGACACCGAAGTCGCTCGTATCAGTAAAGGAGCGGTGACAACAGCTTCTGCCCGGGAGGTCTGGCCATGGTTGCTGTTGATAGGCCGGTCTCCTGGGAAGAGGTTACATTCAGCTCCAGCCGTGGAAATCTTACAGGCGTCTCACAACCCCACTAATGTGCTGTTGGCTAGGCGTTGGTGTATCTGCAGACGCGGCAGACTCCCACTTTGCCCGCTCACCTGTTTATCTGTTTACAAATACGACGACCTGTCGCAAAGGTAGGAGTGAGCAGCCATTCATACCAAGGCGCCAACGCACCCCAGGCCGGTCTCAGCGCCAACTCTCGGGCAGAAATGCAGTCACTCCTACGTAGTAAACATTCTCCCCCAGGGTCGCTGGGAATTCCGCCCTGTTGAGTCGGGGACGGCAGCCAAGAGATTCAGCTACTAAGACATGGTGTCGACGCTTACCAGAGTCAGTGAAACCTGCTCCAAGGGTCTACTGGACCTGCGTAGAGCTTGGTTGGGATCGGATCTTTTCCGGCTCTTTCCCCACGACTAGATCAATTAGTCAATGCCATAATCCCAAGGAATTGGCTTGTGAGAAGCAAAGATCTCTCTTTTCCGCGGCTTGTCGTTCTAGCCTGCCCCGCGGATCTGTTGGAAAGTAGTGCCTGACAGGTGTAAAGGAGGGGAAGAGGCATCACGACTAGCTACCGAATTGGATGCATGCAGCAGCCATGTCTTCCTACACGGCGAGAGCAAAATAAAGGCGGGCACTTGAAGCTGATACCAGTATCTGCATGGTGAACAGTCCCCTGTCAACCCAGGGATCAGGTCTTTGTGTATACGGTATGCGAATGTGCGCGAGAAGAGTGTGTGCGCCTGCTTGGGCTTATGTCTTAGGCAAATAGGCACCCCCTCTTCTCGTTAGTAGAAATAGTGTCCGATCGCCCCTTCTCTCTTGCTTCCCCTCATTGTTGAGCGTTCTTCCGGATCTTGTTGACTCTATTGTAGGTGCCTAGACAAGATCTCCTGCCCTTGTTCCTTTGCAAGCCCATCCCACGCGCAGCTGATCGTTTATACTGATCGACTAAAGTACTGTAACGCCACTCCCGTGCTATTCTTGACTTGTCAT
Organism: Stachybotrys chartarum; assembly: GCA_001021365.1. Classification (NCBI taxonomy): domain Eukaryota; kingdom Fungi; phylum Ascomycota; class Sordariomycetes; order Hypocreales; family Stachybotryaceae; genus Stachybotrys; species Stachybotrys chartarum. Next base: position 1,152,445 of record LDEE01000004.1, read on the forward strand.
CTTACGTTTCAAACCCATTACTCCTTTCGAAATGGCTTCACTTCCTAAACAGATGAAAGCTCTTCGGTACGTCGTACCCTCGGATACTTGGATTTGGCTTTGCATGGTCTCTACCATGCAATGTTTGTCCAAGAAGCTGACTCTGACTGTCTGGTATATAGCTATGAGAAGCCCGAAGACTGGTCAATTGTTCAAGTCCCCCTCCCCGAGCTCCGAGACAACGACGTTTTGATCAAGGTCAAGGCCTGCGGTGTTTGTGGAACTGGTAAGTCACGCCCAACACTTTGAAAGTGTCAATGCTAACAGTTGAACCAGATCTGGTAATTCCTGTGTCTTCCTGCGAGTCCCTTTTCATCAGTAACTGACCTTTTGTAAAGCACATCCACGAGGGCGAGTTTATTGCCAAGTTCCCACTCATCCCTGGCCATGAAACCGTTGGTGTTGTCGCTGCCGTTGGCAAGGTACGGATGCTTCTTGTAGACACGAGACTCAACGAGCTAATCAGACAACTTTCTTCAGAACGTCAAGGACTACAAGGTCGGCGACAAGGTTGCTGCCGATAACAGCGAGCTATGCGAGGAGTGCTTCTACTGCCGTCGCGGCCAACCGCTGCTCTGCGAGAACGTAGGGCATCACTCACCTTGTCGGGTTGCATCCAGTTGCTAACTTGGACACCCTTCTTAGTTCAATGCTCATGGTGTCACCATGAACGGCGGGTTCGCTGAGTACTGTGCTTACCCCGCTGCAAAGGTTTTCAAGTTCAAGAACCTGAACTGGGTTGATGCCACCCTGCTCGAGCCCGCCTCGTGCGCCTGCCACGGTCTGGAGAGGATCCGACCCAAGTTGGGCTCGCATGTTCTGATGTTTGGCGCTGGTCCCACCGGCCTTGTAAGTGCACCATTACGCTTTGTAGAATGCAGTAGCAGTCGGTTGGTCTCTAACACCAGTGGACAGATGCTTGCCCAGCTGCTGCGACAGAATGGTGGTTGCCAGGTCACCATTGCCGCTCCTCAGGGTCTGAAGATGGACCTGGCCAAGAGTTTGGAAGCGGCTGATCACTACATTGAGCTTTCCCGATCCAACCCGGACGAACAATTCTCCACCCTCAAAGCTGATAATCCATATGGTTTCGATATTGGTTTGTTGCAATGATTGGTGCATGGCAATCTTGAAGCTAACGGATATGCAGTTGTCGAGGCTACTGGATCCGTGAAGCTGCTCGAGGACTCCATCCACTATGTCCGACGTGGTGGTACTCTCGTCGTCTATGGGTATGTGGGAAGACGTGGCGTAAAGCCTTCTTCCGTCGCCAGTCTCTCCTTTCGTTGAGTGCGCTAAGCCTACAACAGTGTCTATTCCGACTCCGCGAGAGTCTCCTGGCCGCCTGCAAAGATCTTTGGTGATGAGATCACCATTCTCGGTTCTTTCTCCGAGACCTACATGTTCCGTAAGTGAAGAGTCGGAACGCGTTTGCCTGACCTGTAGCTGACTGACGGCACAACAGCCACCACCATTGACTACCTGGACACGGGTAAGGTCAAGACTGCGGGTATTGTCAACAAGACCTTCAAGCTCGAGCAGTATGGCGAGGCTCTGGAGAGCATCAGGAACAAGAGTGCCATCAAGGCTGCCATCGTCTTTGAAGACTAAATTGTCAGAGGAGGAGGAGACATGTGGTCAAATTGTAAAAGAAAGAGACGAGAAGCAGGCAAAGATCACCCGCTGTCATGGAATAAGGTCCAAGGATGGATGATTTCATACTCTTAGATGTAGTAACGCCATAGACAGGTAGATGCTGAATTACTTTGGAAGCTGCTCGCTCAATGTTGAAACAAACAATTCAAGTATTGCCAGTCAATGTGGCTGTTATGCGTGGCTGTTGATGGGTATGAGAGTACTGTGGTCGAGTGCGCTCCAGTAGGGCCAATCAAGCCCCGGCCGAGGGCTAGTGTTGCACAGCAACCGAACCACCATTTTCGTGATCGACTTGGGGATGCCTAGACTCGCGATGGACGTACCAGACCTTACCAAGAATAGCTTCGGTTGTCGCTCGAGTCGAGTAGTTTGGGTTCTTGTTCTACCACCGCAAAGGGTGTAAACGTCATGGTTCTGCGACAAGCGCAGGAGGCACTGGAACAACAATATCGCGTCACAGAGGGAGCGAGTGGCAAAGTATCCGCAACCCTGATGGGACTCATCCCGAATCGAGCCTGCCCCAGTACTTAAGGGTTCCGGACGCTCTATTCTTGATAGCTGATTCGGTGCAAGAGCTTGGTTGAGGCATCATGAATATCGACACCATCATTGGGTTCCTCCTGGACCGCACCACGGTGGAGGTGGATCTGGTGAGAATCACCGAGGCTACTGAAAAGTGAGTCCAGCTCGCGTGTCCTTGTTGGTACAGGGTACCTGTCCATTGGAACTTGTTTACTCAATACGACAACGCCGCCAGTGCCTACAACATAACCATCGAAACCCGAGTGTCGGGCACGGGGCCCATCAGCAGCACAGTCAGCCCCATGCACCTCGACCTCGCCTACAACGGCACGCGCTTTGCGAAAATGCACATGCCGGAAATCACGACGCGGTGGAGGGGCACCGAGGTCAAGGTGCGGGAGCAAAAGGTGGAAATCCTCGACATGGCCACCTACAAGGACTACGTGCGGAGCGTCATGGTCGCCGAGCACTCGGGTTTCCAGTTGGAGAACGGCGTGTGCACGATTACGGCGCTGGGCATCACGATCCCCTGCACGTATCGTCTGAGGATCCCGATACGAGGCATGATGGGTCCGGCCGCGGCGTTGACCAAGGTGGAGAGGCGCGAGGGAGACGTGCTGGCCGTCACCGTCAAGCTCAGCAACCCGAGTCCGGTGGAGCTGGACCACGGGCTGAGCATCTTTGAGTTCCGCAACATGACGGGGCATCTGATGGGGACCCTGAAGGGGGATGTCAAGATCGTCCGTGGTGACTTCGAGGTCCAGCTGGAGGGCAAGCTAGAGAAGGGCATCACGCCGACGGACAAGGCGCGGCTGGTGGGCAAGGAGGTGGAGGGCGACACGTGGTGCAACGAGACAATCAAGTACATTGATCTTGTCGTTGACGTGACTCCCGAAGTGCAGGAGGTGCTGTCCGAAGCGTAATGGCGGGTTTCATGGGCTAGACGATTGTTCAAGGCTTTTTGATAGAATACTGTACTTGTGGAGGAAGCGCAAGGAGTAAAGGCAATAAGCCAGAAGGGGGTGGTCCAGCAGCCATGGATTATATCCCCAGTCAATCATCCCGACACCTCCTCCATCGAGTCGACGGCAGGCAGGGATCTGCACATGTCATGCCGCCTCTTCAGTTTTCAATTCCCATGCTTCCTCCATTGTGTCGGTGGCGCCGTTGATCAAATGCCGCCCGAATTGTCAAAGCGTGGCTCGATTAGCCTGGAGACTAGCAAGCTGGGCTGAAAGGTTCAACGCGTATGTGTTTACTAGTTGTCCTTTCGGCAGGCGGGTGCCGGACTCGGCTCGTATAAAATATGTTGATATCAACATTGCATGCCCGCGTCGCATGGGTGCAGACAAGGGCCGGGAGAGGGATCAACGGCAGCCTCATTGCGGCTTACGACATCAGGCACCATCAGCCAAGGCACCTGGGCTTCTCAGGAAGGTCAATGTTACATTTAGGTTGCCCCTTTCCTGCCTCTTCCACTTCTTAGTGCAGCCAACCGACTCCGCCGTCCTTGCTTGACTTTCGCTGGCAAGCTGGAGCTGCTTCGTTCCCGTCGGGTTCCTAAGGAATTGGGACAGCGCCGTCCTGCATTCCCCAGCCAGGTAGACGCCCAGGTAGTGGGTCACCATCCGCTACCTTAAGCATCGGTGGGGAACGGCAGAAGACCGCTCCACCTCTGCACGCTGAACACGCCAAAGGCTGCACTGCACGTAGGGTATCCTATCCACCATGTCAAACTCATTACGCTCTCTGATGGTAATATGATACGAAAATAGGAGCCAACAACCAACAGTAGTGCCTCGGCCGGCGGTTGCTGAAACTGCACACGTTGTGAAGCGAGTCTTGTCATTACTCTCGCTTAGCATAGCCACCTCCCATTTCTCAGTACTTGCTTGTGAAGCTGCTTACCCTAGGGGCATCCGTCGCCAACCGTTGCATGGCATAACTGAGCCAGCCCCGTCGTCCCTTTTCTTCAACTCAAAGTGTCCGGCTGCCACTCTGTTGGAATCCGGTTCAAGCAGGTCACCGGAGGGGCCGAGTCCTGTACCACGCATGACGTGCCTCGCCCAGCATTAGTGGCATTGATAGCGGCTGTAGCTTCGAGTAGCCATTGCGGTCGTGCGTATGTGCTACCTACTGAGACTGCCCGCCGACCTCCCTTGCGCACCTTGGCAATCAAGGAGATGTTCGTTTGACTTACCGTCTGGCTCTGTTCGGTTTGCCAACAGCCGTTAGTCCGTCACACCGTACCCGTCTCCAGCCAGCATAAGTACCTTGTATACGGTATTTACACATTAGAAAGGTGCTTGCTCTTAGTAACACTCTTCTTCAGTGTCTAGCTCCTGACTAACTCGCAGAGCGCCTTCAGTCAGAGGCTCAGCCGAAACCTCCAGCCTCGCTACCTTAACTTGGCCTCAGGCAGGGTTCTTGCCGTCTTGGTCCTCAATGTCGTCGCTGTTGCTCTTGCTTTCGTGAGAGGTGCATCCCATCACCACTCCCTGCATCCGTCAAGATGGATCCTCAGGCATCCCGCAACGGCCACCAACGGAGACCCAGCGACATCATCACCCGCATTCATAACGCCGCTCTTGAGACGCCCACGTCCCTGCCTGTCCTCTCCCAATCCCAACCTTTAAGCCAGAGTCCCGAGTCAACAAGACCGGCTCTATACGGAAGTCTGGGTGCTGCTGGCCCAGGCCAGCCCTCTCGTAATCGACCCAGGTTACCTCACTCTCGTTCGCAACCACATTCCCGCTCCATGAGTCAACCTTTCCCCGCGTTGTTTGGCGGCAAGAAGAAGCGCCAGGGCTCCTCCATCGATGATCCGCCAGTGGACCTGGACTGGGTCGGCAATGATGGCAGAATCACCAGCTCCAAGCAAACGCCCAAAGCACACACACGTAGCGGCCCAGCTGGGGCAAGTCAGGATTTCGCGACAGGCAACTGCATGACCTGCTCTGCGTTGGTACGGTGGCCCAGGGAGCTCAAGGTGTTTAAATGTACTATCTGCACAACCGTCAACGACCTTGTACCAACTTCAAGCGAGGATCGAAATGGTGCTGTGCGAAGGCGGGATGCACCCAACGCGACATCCTCGCCATCCACTTCAAGCTCAGGGCGAGGTGGGTTCTCCCAATCTCAGCTAAGATACACAAAAACTAACATCATGTGCAGCCATGACGCCATCAGTCCAGTATACCAGACAGTTGGTCACTCAATGTTTGCGCTCGTGTATATCCAAAAGATTGTCCAAGAAGCAGGCCACACCATCAGAAAGTAGTCAAGCGCCTATAGACGACAACAGGTTGAAGAACGAGCCCGCCTCTCGAGGCTACACATTGTCCCTGAGACCTCAAAACGACCCGAGAGGGCAGGAAACGCTGCAGTCGTCGTATACTGCACAATATATTTTTGACGAACCGCCAACGTTGCGTCGAAATCATGTAGATCAACTTTCATCGTCCTCGCTGTACCCTCTGCCGTCGAATGGCATTACGGACAAGGCCAATGAGTCGCGTGAAGTTTCGCAACAACTTCACCACACTCCATCATCGGCCGCAGTGGAGGACGAACCAAAGCGGATATTCAAGCAATTGGAGGATTATATTATCGCATGCTTCGGTTCCTTCGAAAGTATTAACAACGCTTTCGTGAGCCATCCCTCTCGTTATACGGCGCGTACAGGCAGTGAGCCTGTCCGCCGAAAACCGGTTCCTTCTCGAGATGCGGCCCTGCCGTACCTTCATGCTCGCAACCACTCTCTGTCTCGTGACCATACTCGAGTGTCACCGCAAAGCGCCGGTGTCGTTTGCGATCTGGACCCAAAACTGTTGCTCTTGGGCGATTTTGCGGAAAACGGCACGTGGTGGACCGGAGAGCAAAGTAGTATTGCCGCACCCCCAAGGTCATTGTCGGACCACGGCCAAATGGACAACGGTGGTTCGGCACCCGTGACTGGCAGATCCCCGCAGATCAACTGGACTGAGCTGGGGGAGTGGTATCATATTGTATGCAACACAGCTGAGGGCTGGCTTGGTGTCTACGAAGATCTAGCACGCGATCCTGCTTCGCGGACCACTACAGAGCGGGATCTCCAACAGTTAGAGCAACATCTTCTACAGGCGCAGGAACATGTCCAAAGGACACTACTTAAAGCTATCGAGATGGTGCTCAAGAGGCCTGGCCGACCATTATCTGAGCCCGCTGATCTTCGATTTTTGCTGATAGCATTTGCAAATCCCCTTCTTCATTCGGAAACTCGTTTGTTCCGTGGGTTTATCCAGTCAGAAGATGGCACAACATCGACCACGAGGACGCCTGTCTCGAAAGCTATGACTGTGCCAAGCTCAGGCCTACTTTCGGGGCAGCATTCGGGCATCATCAAGCGGATTGTTGGACTCATTTCCAATTCCCCAAGTGAATGCCATAATCAGCTAATTGCCTGGTTGGCACGGTATCAGTCAAATCGCTTCAACCAGACGAAGGAGCTTGTTTCCGGGTTTTTATCTTATAGAATGCTTCGTCAAACCGAGAAGAAGCAGGAAGTGCATGTGGATATAACCGCCGGGCTGATCCCCCAGATCCAGAATGGCCGGTCTGGTGCGTATCTCTATGATGAGATTGGAGCTTCGAGCTCATCGAAGAAGCCAAAGGAGGCTACAAAGAAGATACCATATGCCGATGACTGGCAAATCAAGGCGGCGTCGCGTGTCCTTGCTTTGCTTTTCGCTGCGAACAACCTGGCCAGTGTTCGGCGTTCTGAAGATTCTGCGACGGACCCTCAAGAATCGCATTGGGCTGCAATAAGAGATGGAGTCCACGCAAATGGGCAACTTCTGTCCACAAGCGACTTCTACAACTCGATGATTGATTACGTTGACTTGGTTGGCGATTTCGAGGCATGGGAATCCAAGAAGGGGGTATTTACATTCTGTCAATATCCATTCCTGATGAGTATCTGGGCCAAGACGCAAATCCTCGAGTACGACGCAAGACGACAGATGGAGATGAAGGCACGTGATGCATTCTTCGAGAGTATCATGAACAACAAGAATACTAAGCAGTTCTTGTTCCTCACAGTAAGACGGGACTGCTTGGTTGAAGACAGTCTGACTGCCGTGAGCGAAGTCATTGGTAGTGGTGGCGAAGATGTCAAGAAGCGCCTCAGGATCGAGTTTCGAGGCGAAGAAGGCATTGATGCAGGCGGGCTGCGGAAGGAGTGGTTTCTGCTGCTCGTCAGGGAGGTCTTTAACCCTGACCACGGTTCGTTCTTTTCCTATCCCTGAAGCCCAGAATCCTGCTGACCGACGGGGAAGGCATGTTTATATATGATGAAGACTCGCAATGCTGCTATTTCAACCCTAATTCCTTCGAGACCTCTGATCAATTCTTCCTCGTGGGAGTTGTCATGGGTTTGGCCATCTACAACTCCACGATCCTCGATGTGGCGCTTCCCCCTGTTGCGTTTCGAAAACTGCTGGCATCAGCCCCTGCCCATGGTGCAGGGCAACTTGGCCACTCACGACCTGCCCTGAAGTACACACTCGATGACTTGGCCGAGTTTCGGCCGAGCTTGGCACGAGGATTGAAGCAGCTGTTGGACTTTGACGGTGACGTCGAGACCACGTTTGCACTGGATTTCGTCATAGAAGTCGAAAAATACGGCACCACATATCCTGTTCCACTGTGTGTTGGTGGAGAGCGTAAACCGGTGACAAACAACAACCGCCGGGAATACGTTGACCTGTACGTCCGATATGTTCTCGACACGTCTGTTGCCCGGCAATTCGAGCCGTTCAAGCGAGGCTTCTATACTGTTTGTGGAGGAAATGCGTTTTCTCTGTTCCGGCCGGAAGAAATTGAGCTTCTTGTCAGGGGCTCAGACGAGCCTCTTGACATTTCAACCCTGAGAGCCGTCGCGGTTTATGACAACTGGGGTGATCGAAAGCCGGATGGGCGGGAGCCTGTCATCGACTGGTTCTGGGAAACCTTCCAGCAAGCCAACACCAGCGATCAACGTAGAATGCTACTGTTTATTACAGGGAGTGACCGTATCCCCGCCATGGGAGCCGCCACGCTGCCGATCAAGATTTCATGTCTCGGTGATGACTGCGGCCGGTTTCCCATTGCAAGAACTTGCTTCAACATGTTGTCGTTGTGGCGATACGGCACCAAAGAAAAGCTGGAAGCAATGCTCTGGAGAGCTGTGAGAGAGAGCGAGGGGTTCGGGCTCAAGTGAGATTGCTGGCCAATTCAAATTGTTTTCGAATAGGCGTCGTGTTATTGCTACTTTAGACGTACGATACTGGCACTCAGGATGTGGCGTTGGTGCTTGACGAACTGGGTAGATTCGCGGACTGAAAACATATCTACGTCCATCCCACCATTTGACTTTACATCATCCATCCGTGGGAGGTGTAGGATGCTATCTTATGAGAGGGTAGACCCAACCATGGGCCAGGGGATGTGCCTGACCAACATTTCAAAGGCATTCGGAACGCTGTGCTGTTCCGGTTATGTCTGTGGATATCAGTTGAAAACGAGGTTAAACGTAATGGTACAGTAACGCATACAAAGGTATGCACGGTTTTACACATATTTTATACAATCCTTCCCATCCTTGGCCTCTCGTTCTTAGGCAGCCTCTTCGACGGTTGCTCCACCAGCTGCTCTTGCCCTTATGAGCATCTCCTCCTCCCTCTTCTTCTCTGCCCGCGTTGCTCGTACTCGCTCGCGATCCGCTATGGCCTTTCTCCGGAGTGTTTCTAGGCTGTCTAGCTCGGCCACGTCTTCATCGGCTGGCTGCAGAACGACAGCCTGGGTAGCAGCGATAAACTCATTAAGAATCACGCTAGAGTTTTTATTCTTCATGTCAATGCGTACGACACGCTCATTTGGACCAGGCGGGGGTGCCTTGGCGAGGTTGTTGTAGGAGGACTCGGGCATGACGGACAGCTCGGCAGGTGCTGCGGCGCTGTCGGCCACGGCGGATCGAAAGTATATCGTCATGAAAGAATCACTTTCTTGGTTCCAGTGTCGGTTTATGATCATCGGGACGGCTGGGTTGTGGAACTTGAGTTTAGGAAGGTTTTCTCGCCAGAATTTCCTAGCAAAGGGCGCATCGTCAGTCGAAGCTGCATTGGCCGGTGGTTTCGCAAAGATTGAAAGACGAACTTGGCTCCCATGTGACCTCCATTGATCTTCCTAGCAAAGTCCATATGGATCTTGGTGACCTCCGCGGGAAGAACCGCTGCGCCGGGACCGCATCGTAGGGAAATGAGCTGGGTATTTCGCGTGAGCACAGCTGCGACGGACTGCGGATGAACGACGACCACTTACTTTCTGAGATTCAAGTTAGCAAAAGTTGAAGATACACAGCAAGACAATGGGCAAGTGACTTACCCGTCGAAGGTTATTCAACCTCTCTCCTAGGGACCTCATTTTCGCTGAAGGAGTGTCTCTCTGCTCAACACTTGGATCCAGAGAGTCCTTCCAGTGATGGACCGCCGACCTAAGAAAATGTCAAGACCAGGGGCCCAGAAAATCGGGACAAGGTCCCCTGGAAGATCCGGACCGTGGGTTTATCCGCCCACTATAACTAGCGATAACACTGTCCCTGGTGCAAATGCTCCCTGTAAGTTAATCGCAATCGGATTTCGGATTTGCTATAAACTTTTTTGACAAAAGCTTTTGCGACACGCGACCGAACTGCTGCCAACGTACAGAGGCGCGCCTCACCCAGATTCGCCTTTTTTTGGGAGGGATGCACCGAGCACTAGCCGGACAATGGTTCAGCAGGGCTTGGCGCATTGGGGAGGTGCCGGTCCAGGCTGGTGTGCGGGCGGTCCTGCATCCGGCTTTGGGGGGGTTCAGTAGGAGCCGTGGCAGCCGGCGCATGGATTCGCATGTCTTTCCTTGCCAGAGACGGTTGAACCATACCGACATCACGACAGCAACTTCGCACAATGCGCCCTCTCCAGGGTCTTCGGAAGTTCCCGAATCGTTGAAGCCTGCAGAGCCTTCAGAGTCACCAGAGCAAAGCGCCCCATCCCGAAAGCTGCCCCTAATGTGCAGTGGCTGCGGCGCCTTTACCCAGACGACTAATCCGCACCAGCATGGATACTTCGACGAGGACAGCAAGAGGGTCAAGAACTGGCTGCGGCCAAAACGGATAGAGACCGACCCAGAGGCTCTGGAGGAAGACAAGTTTGTCAGCGAGGTGTTACAGTCCATGGATGCAGCAAAGCTTAAAGAGCTTGGGCTCAGCGCCAGCACCATGATGGCAGCAGAGGGCGTAGAGGTACACAACGAGGCCGGTGCGTCCATGTTCACTCGTTCTTTGAATTCTTCAATAGCTTATTTTGATAATAGCACGTCTCCTAGAAAAACAGCCAGTATGCGATCGATGCCACAACTTGACCTACCACAACTTGGCCGGCGAGACGGCCAAGATCCCCATGCACCACCCGACGGTCGAGTCTCTGCGCGAAACCATCGAGGAATCGCCTCACAAGTACAACCATATTTACCACGTAATCGACGCTGCCGACTTTCCCATGTCCCTCATACCTCGACTAAACGTCCTAATAGGCGACGTTGCTTTGCGCACGCGCAATCGTCGCTCGCGGAGTGACAAGTACCAGCATGATCGCAAAACGGAGATGAGTTTCATTGTTACGAGGAGCGACCTCCTTGGCCCTACGAAGGAGATGGTCGACGGCATGATGCCCTGGCTGAGAGAGGTTCTGCGGGATGCCCTCGGAAGACTTGGCGGGCGTGTGCGCCTTGGCAGCTTGAAATGTGTCAGTGCCAAACGGGCATGGTGGACTAAAGATCTCAAGGAAGATATATGGCGCCGGGGTGGCGCTGGGTGGATGGTTGGAAAGGTCAACGTGGGCAAGAGTCAGCTGTTCGAGGCCGTATTTCCAAAGGGCAGGATAGGCGACGGTGTGACCGACAAGAGGGCATCGGTGGCCGTGTTTCCGCGAGAAGACGCTGGCACGGAATCGATATCAAAGCCAGACAGTGACGAACCCGGGTGGGACGACACGGATCTGGGCAACCTGCTACCGCCTCCGCAACCAGCAACGGATTACCCGAACATGCCTTTGGTTTCGGCTCTCCCGGGAACTACAGCATCGCCTATACGTGTCCCGTTTGGCAACGGAAAGGGTGAACTCATCGATCTGCCAGGACTGGCGAGAAGCGATTTAGACCTTTTCGTGAAGGAGGAGCATCGTCATTCGTTGATCATGAAGAAGAGACTCGTACCGGAGCAAGTCTCGGTCAAGCCCGGACAATCCCTTGTCCTCGGCGGCGGCCTGATCCGCATCACTCCGCGGACACCGGACCTTGTCTTTTTGATGTACAACTTCACTCCCATCGATGAGCACGTCACCCTGACGGAGAAGGCTATTGGGTTCCAGAATCAAACCCGCGAATCCATTGGCTTGGAAAACATAACATTGCCTGGTGTGGGAGAAAAGATGCAGCTTGCAGGAAGCTTCCACCTGCGATACGACGTCACCAAGGAGAGGGCGGGGCCTTTGACGAGGAAGAATGCCATCGGCTTGAAGGTGGACCGCCTACCCTTCCGGGTTTTGGCGTTGGATATTTTGATCGAGGGCGTCGGCTACGTTGAGATAGTTGCGCAGGTGCGTGCGCGAGACCTGGAGCGCGTCGCTGCATCTTCCAGGGATGACCCGGTGGAGGAGGAGACGCCCAAGGTCGAGGTTGATTTGTTTGAAAGCAAGTTCGACATCCGGCGAGACGCGTTCGAGCGACCACGCAGCGTCCCGAAAGCAAAGCCGGCCCCCCCGCCACGCAGGGTCCAGCAAGAAGAACCAAACCTGGCCGCACTGCCCATAGTTGACGTCTTCACGCCCGAGGGACGATTCATAGGGTCGCGCAGGCCACTCAACGGCTGGCTGAACAACAAGCCCAGGGTGCTGGCCGTGCACAAGAGGAAGCGGCCGAGGAAGAGCATGAAGGGGAAGAAGAAGCAGGCCAAGCTGGAGCGGAGACGCGCCGAGGGTGCTGCAGGCGGGGCGTGAGGCGCCGCGGGCAAGTGTGTGTATGATCATTGTACAGATGGTGTAAGATATCTGAGCTGGGCTCTTGTGTACACTCCAAAAGTTGGATATAGGCATGTAGGCGGCGTTTATAGAACGGGACGACGGTATTCTATTAGCAGTTATCACTCAATATCGAAACAATTTGAAAGACGAAGAAGACACCCATCTTATCATGATATCTTGAATGATGTTGATTCCCTTCCGTCGTAGCAATAATAATCATGATAATCTGTGACATGTGATTCATATTCGCATCCTTGCCGTCTAAAATGGGACATGGAACATTGAATGTGGAGTAATGGTTTTTGCCCCAGAGTACCTGTCAATCTTTGCTGCATCAAGCATATGTCATCCAAGACAAACCTCGCCCGAACTTGCACTCACACCTTGCACCTACTCGCCCTTTCATTGACACGAAACAATTGCGACAGCTTATATTGCTCGCCTCGTACGTCAAGAGCCGGCTTGCTACCATCTGGAGCGTATTCTTTCTTCCTCACTCCACCACAGTTCTGAACACTAGACGTCTTCGGGCCCGTCGTGGTTCCTATCAGCAGTCAACATGTCCCAAAGGCCACAACGGCGCGCGCCTGCCCCGGCAGCCTCACTAACCCAGACCGTCTCTCATTCTGGTGAAGCCTCCGGCTCTGGTTCAAATACACGGAGTCCGAGGGTCTTGCGGTTACGGGGCCAGCATACGCAGCATAGCCAGGAGACATCAAATGGGAGGGCCGTCCAGTGGGCGGACGATGTTGTGGACAACGAAGGGATGGGTCGCAAGAGTTCCAAAGGTCAGTTCAATGCTCCCCGCTTGAACTTGGGACACCGTCTTGTACAGAGCACAAAACCTAACATTTGCCCAGTGTGCTGCATCTACCATCGCCCCAAGGCGGTAGGCGAGTCGAGTGACGAGTCCTCCTCCGATAGCTCAGACTCTGATTCCGACGGCGGTTCTGGTCCAGATCATGGGCACAAGGGGGATCACGGCAAGGACCACGACTGCGGGCATAGACATGGGCGGCCGGCCAAGAAGGACAGCAAGCAGAAGCGACCGCCCAGTCCGAACGCTTACGAAAAGATTCCCAAGCCGAAACCGCGAGGGGATGCCGGCCAAGCTCAGACATGAGACTCGAACTGGCGGAGGGGTGGCTCGCATGCTAGGTCAGCGCATTGAAGCTTGCACTTGCATTGGAGTGGCGGTTGTTCGTTGATGAGGTTGATTTACAATTAGCGGGCGGACACCATGGGCTCTTCTGGTTATCATGGCTCTACAATGTGTGTTGTACATATATATATATATATATATATATATAAAAGCCAAATGGGTATCCTCTAACGAATCGCGGAATGGTACATCATGACACCCTCAAGCATCAACCCCCGGTCTTGGGGCGCTTTCAACGACGAAGTATTTTCCGGCTTTCCTCGACGCCGTTGCCAGCGCGTCCCACTTCTCCTCCTCCGGCTCAATCCTCTCCTTGACCCTCCGCGGCCGCTGATAGTGTCCCGCCCGCGTCTCCTTGTCGAGCACGCCGCGCAGATCATCCAGGCCGACGGTGATCTCGCGCAGGCCCTGTTCCGTCTCGTCGCGGATTGCCCGTAGGGGCTCGACGTGCCTTGTATCGACGCGCTGCACGGTGCGCACGAAGCGCAGCTGGCTCTGCAGCGTGGCCATCATGGAGTCCTCCTCGGCCTTGGTCTTGGGCAGTGGCAGGGCCGAGAGCCGCAGGAGGTGGTGCAGCTGCTGGGGGGTGATGCTTTCGGCGGGAGGTGCGTCGTCGGGGGAGAGCAGCGAGCGGACGGACCAGCTTGGCTTGGAGAAGACGTCCCTGATGCTGGGGGGCGAGGGGGCGCGGTGGGAAGTGGAGGATAGGGTTCGAGCTGAAGGTAGGTCGTGACGGATGGTCAGGCGCAAGGTCGCGCGGCAGCCTTTGCATAAGCTCATTGTAGAATCAGGTGTCACAGTTCCAGTGATTGCGCGGTGCTCGGTTTTCCCAACGGGTCGAAAGGTGCGTGCCAATTCCTGTGCGGTTCCTCGTCAAAACTCTTCAGTTAAGTGTTTTCCCCCCCCCCAAGAAAGTGTCCTTTGAAATGCAGCGATAAGCACGAGGCAGCTGTTTCGACGCAGGCGCACATCCTAGGTACCCAAGTAGCGGTACCATGGTGCCAGCACAATTTATGCCCTGCAGGTGGGTATAGGCACCTGCACTTGGGTTTTACTGACGTGGCTCAGCGCGAACGCTCCAGCGTCATCGCTCCGTGGCGGCGCCCCCAGTCCATCGGTTCAGCGTCTCATGTTAGGTTCCGAGTCCGTGAGTTCGACTTCGCATCAAGCAGCCTTACTTGGGATAATCCTTCGACCGCCACCCAGCTCATTCTTCTCCTACCCTCTTTCCTCGTTTGTCATCCACAGAATCGTCATCATGGCTCAGGACGCCCGAGCTCTTCTTCAGAAGGTATCGTCTGGCCGGACCCCTCCCCCGCCATGCGCTCGTTGCTCTAACACGTAGCTCAACCCCAGGCCGAGAAGGCGTTGCAAGGAGCCAGCAGCGGCTTTAGCTTCTTTGGCGGAAAGGAGGAGAAGTACCAGAATGCCGCGGATCTCTTCACCCAGGCAGCCAATGCATTCAAGATGCAGAGACAGAGTAGGCCGCCCAGCGCCTGCCTGACGCCTCTGATCTAATCTCGCTATCGCTAGACATCGAAGCCGGAAAGGCGTTCGAGCAAGCCGCGCAAGTGCAAACAAAGAACCTGAACGAGCCTGACGACGCTGCCAACACCCTCGTCGACGCCTACAAGTCCTACCGAAAAGAGGATCCCCAGGCCGCCGTCCGCTGCATCAACGTCGCTATCGATCGCTACTGCGCCAAGGGCAACTTCCGTCGCGCGGCTGGGCACAAGGAGAGCCTGGGAGAGCTGTACGAGGTTGACCTTGGCGATTCCAGGTCTGCGCTGGAGAGCTACGAGGCCGCGGCCGGCTGGTACGAGGGCGATGGTGCGAATGCGTAAGTGTCCTCCGTCTTTACTTCCTTCAACGTCCGTCTCCAGGCTAACCTAACCGCCTCGTATGTGGATAGTCTAGCCAACAAGCTCTGGCTCAAGGTGGCCGATGTGGCAGCTTTGGAGGGCGACTACTACAAGGCCATCGAAAACTACGAGAAGGTCGCCGAACAGTCCATCAACAACAACCTGATGCGCTACAGCGTCAAGGAATACTTCCTCAAGGCCGGCATCTGCCACCTCGCCAGTGGGGACATCGTGGCCTCGCAGCGCGCCCTCGAGAAGTACCGCGACCTGGACCCTTCCTTTGCTACACAACGCGAACACATGCTGCTCACGGACTTGTGCGAGGCTATCGAGGCAAAGAGCCAGGAGCAGTTCACCGACAAGCTATTCCAGTACGACCAGGTCAGCAAGCTTGACAAGTGGAAGACGACGCTGTTGGTCAAGGTCAAGAACAGTATCGAGGAGGCCGATGACGAGTTTGCTTAGGGCTGTACATGGATGCGTTGGGGAGGAAGTGTACGGCCGTGGTTTTATCGAGGTTTCGGGATGCAGCGCCTGGTGCACAGCAAGAGCTGCGGTTGTTTCCGGCCAGGGAGTAACATACTTGAGCCTGGTTGCTTGCTTATTGCACGTGCGTAAAATATCTGTTCCACTGGGTTCTTTGAAAACACGTCGAAACATTTGGCTGCGGTTCGTTTTCGCGCTAAGGAATACATCAAAGTCGTAAATCTTCGGGCGTGTGCAGCCGATGATGGTCCAAGGAGATGTGCCGTGCTCATTCCACGTGAGGTAGCCTTGTAATGCTTCTATTTGGTGTGCAGAATGCGCGTTACCCAAGACTCCTTGCATTTTAGATACCCTGGTCGCGCATCACTCCTCAGAAGATGGAAACAGCCATCAAAACATCAAGCCGAAGGTATGGCTTCCCCCGTCACCCGTGAGCTGGCAGAGCCAGATGGAACTACGTGTGGGCAAGCTCAACACATTCACAAATAACACTGCAGCAATATCTAGTAGATGTAGGCATACTCATGGTTTGCCCCAACCTCACCGACCAACGGTCTCGGAAAAGAGGTTTGGAATATGACGCCCTAGGTTCACTTGTCCCAACACTCAGCCGTCTTGCGACAGCGAATGAAACAACAAGTGGCCCGATGTTCTTGGACCTGTCGACAGGATATTTACACCATAGCAAAAGGATGGTTTCCATAAGTTATCGAGCTGCAGAGCAGTCGACCCCAACGAATGGGGGACCGCAAAGCACAGATCCGTGGTTGGAAAACCAAGAAGAAGGAGAGGAAACATTTTTCGAGAGCAGTTGATAAAGATTATCGTGAGTGGGTTCTTCACGTGACATTGGCAAAACGCGCCAACCTGATTGAAGACGCTTTACTCGATTAGGTAAGAAGAGTAGGCGCCCACCTGCCTCATCGACCGGGGTCTGGGCGCATGTGGACATCATCGGAAACTTCATCCTGTTCTTTATTTGATTTCGCTTGTTCATCATCACCAAGAGCACGTTATTCACATCATCATGGACGCCGCCACGATCGAGGAGACCAACCGCATCCGGGTCTCGCTTGGCATGAAGCCCTTGCCTGTCCCGGGAGCCCAGGCATCAGCCGGTAGCGATAGCGACGCATCTGACAGTGACGAGGATCCTGGAAGCACCCTCGAAGGTCGGCAAGCGCAGTCCTACGACAACTACAAGAAAGCTCAGGACGCAGAAGCTGCGAAGAAGAGGCGCGAGGAGAAGGCTGCCGCGATTCGAAAAGCTCGCGACAAGGCCCAGCGTTTTGCTCTGCTAGAAGGAAAGGGGCTTGGGGATGCTGAGGAAGGTGATCTGGATGCAAAAGCCTGGCTCTCAGGCCAGAAGAAGCGCCAGAAGAAGATTGAAAAGGCACGGGAGTTGGAGGAGCAAGAGGCTGCAAGAAAGGCTGCCGCCGCCGCCGCAGTGCAGTATTCGTCAAAGGATCTTGCCGGCATCAAAGTTGCACACGACACATCGGCCTTTTTAGATGGAGACGAGCAAATTCTAACGCTCAAGGATACCACTATCGATCAGAACGAAGAGGAGGGTGATGAGCTGGAGAACCTGGCTTTGCGCGAGCAGGAAGGCTTGGCTGATAGGCTCGACCTGAAGAAGAAGAGCCGTGGATATAATCCCATGGATGATGAGGACGGTCAGGGAGGCATACTCTCTCAGTACGACGAAGAAATCAATGGCAAGCAACGGAAGAAGTTTACTCTCGACGCCGATGGGTCCATTGCGGAATTGTCGGATATCCTTGGGCAGCCAACGAAGAAGTCGACCAAAGTACAATCTGTCAGTCTTGATGATATTGTTGGTATGCGCTCATCACCTCAAGTCCTATTTAGACATAGACTGACCTATGAACTAGAGCAAGGCCCTACTTCTTCGGACTACGTAGACGCGTCCAAGATCAAGGTGAAGAAGACAAAGAAGTCAAAGAGGATCACGCGGCAAAAGCAATTCGACGAGGACGACATCATTCCTGAACTTGATGCAACCCCTGCGGATGCTGCTATGGATATTGACACAAAAAGTGGTGTCACTAATAAAAAGCGAAAAGCCGCCGACGATGAAGCCTTTGTTGACGACGATGACCTTCAAGCATCATTATCGATTCAGAGGAGGAACGCCCTCAAGAAGCGAAAGAAGGTTCGTCCCGAGGATATCGCTAAGCAGTTGAAAGAGGAGGAGCCAGAAGCCGAACACGAAAACGAACCTGCAACCGGCGGGCTTGTCATTGGCGAAATATCCGAGTTCGTCGCTGGGCTGAGCAAGCCAGATGACGAGAAAGAAAGGAAGCCGAGGAGGTCCAGATCACTGGCAAAGACCCCTGGACTTGGAGAGGATTTAGAGATGAATGACACTAGCCACGAGGACGAGGCACGGGTCAAGGAAGAGTCCCCAGCGCTTCAGGACACGGAAGGAGCTGGTGTGGAGGAAGAGAAGACTGTCAGTCAAGGCATGGGTGCAACACTAGCTTTGCTTCGAGAACGCGGACTCATCGAATCATCCGGAGGTGATAAACTGTATGAGGATTTCAAGACACGGGAAGAGTTCCTTGCTCGCAAGAGAGCTCTGGAAGAGGATCTGGAGAATCAAACACGCGCCCAAAGGGAGCGCGAGCGCACGAGTGGCAAGCTTGATCGCATGTCAGTCCGCGACCGCGAGGAATACTCGCGCCAGCAAAACACGTGGCGCGATCAACAACAGTCAAGAAAGATGGCCGAGCTCTTCTCGTCGGGATATAAGCCAACCGTGCAGCTCAAGTACACAGACGAGCATGGGCGCCCGTTGGATCAGAAGGAGGCCTTCAAGCACCTGTCGCATCAATTCCACGGAAAGGGCAGCGGCAAGGGCAAGACGGAGAAACGACTGAAGAAGATTGAGGACGAGAAACGACGAGAGGCCCGCAGCATGTTCGACGCGAGCCAGAACGCTGGCATGAGTCTGGCGGCGCAGCAGCAACTCAAGAAGCGAAAAGAGGCGGGCGTTCGACTGGGATAGAAGGCTTCCCCCCACCCAAACGCCCTTCCGACCATTAGTATGTTTTAATGCCGGGATGGGATTATTGAGAGCTCAGTCAAAAGGTGCAAATTACCCTTTACGCACGTTCACTTGTTCATTATTTTGTGCTGACGCCATCCGGCCATTCCAGACTGATGATGACAGGTTTGGTTCTCCCATTCGCTCAATCACTGCCATCCTCTTAACCGCATCAGACGTTTTAGATGCGAGTACCATGTACCACCGGTCCCGGCTGTCCCCATCTTGCCGCCGGACTGAACTCCATGACTGTAGGCGTGCGTTCTAAGAGCAGCTGTCTGCGTCGGTTGCAGGCTCGACTTACTTGGCTGGCCCTTTTTGCAGCAGCTGACAGGTTGTGGCATGTCCTGACATCGCAGACGGCGTTTTGGTGATTCCCTGTAATGGATGTTTGCCTCCTTCGTAGATCAAAGCCGGTTCCTTGTGATGGTCTAGATATGCAGCAGTATGACGAAACAGACTTGCGGGTAGGCGTAGGATCCAGGCACAGCTGTTCACGTTGGTACTTACAAATGGCCACTATTGGTCAATGATTCACTGGTTGGGTCATGTGCATGGTGGTAGCAATTGAAAGTCAATTTCTATTCAGGAGGCATCATCTCTAATAACGCGTACATCATATACATCAGTCCTAAGAAAAGGCACCAAGTTCCCAAGCAAAACAATTCCAAACGCCGAACCCATACACATCTAGAGCGAGACCTTGGCGCCGATGCCTTTGCCCTCGTAATATATCGTTTCCACCCAGTTCCCCAGCCTCATAGTCACGTTGGCCACCGCGTCCAGCTTCAATGAGCCTCCCAGGGCCTCCTTGAGTTTGTCGTATCCGACGCGGCCTGCGGACCATTCGACGGGGAGCCGTGGGGTTCGGGATAGGCCAGGCGGTGCGGCAAAGGGCTGGTCGTAGACAATCTGACCCACGGGCTCGGTGTGGTTGTAGTAGGCTACGGCGCTGATGTGCTCGATGTAGATGGTGTTGTAGTGCAGTGGCGAGGCCAGCGTAAACGTTGCGGTGGACGACAGGAGGTGAAAGATAGCATCACGGATAAAATGCTGGTCGTCGTCATTTTCGCTACCCGGTAGCTTCATACGAGGCAATGGCAGGGTGAAGTTGAATCGAGAGACAGCCTGGCCTACGTCCGGCATGTGCGGGAAGCTATGTCGATGAGCTCGAAACGTAAGAGTTGTGTTTTTTCCGGAGATGTAGTCCGATAGCAGCCGCTTGGCGATCCTGTGGGCGTCGATACCCCCGAAGCTCTGCGGATCCCAGATTGCGCTGACGGACAAGTTTGAGTTGTTACCGAGCCGCACGTCCAGTTGGGTGGCGTTGGCCTCCCCAATCATAACCTCTTGCTCGTAGATGTGAACGTTGGCGTGTGGAATGGATGCCGTATACGGCGTGGGGTTGGTGACGTTGATTGACGCTTTCATCATGAAACCAGTATCCGTTGTGCTAATGATCCGCATGTCGTTGACTTGCGGTGACAGGTCGGTCAGGGAGTTGGCGGGCAGCCCTACAGATGCGTTAGTATTCAAGTTCATTTGAATGGAAGATCAATCCTAAAGTACTTCATCGCAGAAGGTGAGATATCGGGACCGTGAAGGAGAATGAAGTTACCAAGTCGAAGACGGACGTTTTACGGGAAATGTGCCTTGTGCGGGCACGTCCTTTAGGAATAGGCTCCCTAGTACTGTCGAGACTTCGATGTGGACAAGAGCCTTGACATCCAGATTGATGTCATCGTCGCCAAACAAGACCTTTTGCAGCACGTCGCCAAAGACGTCCCCGTCGGTGATGTTGAGCGGCACATCGACAACCGAGGAGGTGATGTTGAGCAAAGTATCATCGCTGCCAATGCCGGGTATCTTGACCGAGTTGGCCTTTTGCCATTCGTGCAGATTCAGCTCGCCCATTTTCTGATCTTTGTAGTACAAGTCTGCGTCAGCTCGCAGCTTGTGCACTCCGACATCGATGTTGAAGTCGTCCGGTAGCGCTGCCAAGACCTGGATGGTGCCAGAGACTCGAGGCTGGCCATCCGGATCGTTAGGCTCGGCAAAGGGACTCGGGAGTGTGAAATGTACATCCGTCACAGAAAAGTTGCGGATGAGGTTGCCGAATGGTCTCCCAGGGAATTCCAAAGGAGCTGTGATGCCTTCGAGGATTGAACCGATCCACTCGGGGACCTCTGGATTGACTGACTTCTTCCCTCGGACAAAAATTTCGGCATTTTCACCGTTCAGATAACGCTTCATGAAGGTGTCGAGAGGGGAGAGCTTGGTGCGAGGACAGATTCGAACGAGGGCTTGAGAGATTTCGCGAATCGTACCCCTGCCTTGAGCAATGACATCGTCCTTGGGAAGGACCTCAATGATACTGGTGGCTGCATCGCCAACCCTAATATACGGCTCTGATGGGTTGCAGTTGGGTACCAGCACCTCGAAATCAAGGGCTGGAATCTCAAGAGAGACAGGGTAGTCATTGTGCACCACGATTGACACGTCTGCCCCGACAGCCTTCTTGCCCGTTTCATCAGGTGGCAAATCGTGCAGATCAAGACTCTTAATCTTGTAGTCTGGCATAGCAGGTATGTCTCCGGCTGTAATACGATTAGCAGGCGTTCGGGCCACGGGAATAAATATTGATATTATAGTAACGTCTTCTCTCCGAAATACAAAGAGGAAAAGGAACGGTAAAGAGACCGACCTTCAAGCACAAACGATTCCACAATATTATGTTTCCCAAGTGGCAGGATGCCAGACTTGATATCCAAGGAGGCAGCACCGGAGAGAGTGACTTGCTCCAGGTTGCCTTCGAGCCAGTCGTTGGCAATGCTGCGAATCTTGTCGGCATCTCCCGGGGCTAGAGTTGTGATAAAATCCATCGCAGTGGTGTGGCCGTTGACGAGGCTGATGGTCAGCGGGGGTACAACGGCGGATCCAATAAGGCTGTTGTCGTAGTGCGGCAAGGAGACCTGCACGGTGGTCTCGCCTGTCTCGAGCTTCCGTACGAACGTAGTCGCAAACTTGCCGATGCGTCGCGTAGAGTCGTCGCTAACGCGTGAAGCATCAAGACGGAAGTTGGCCTGTATCCGCACCCGCACGCCGTCAGGGTTGATCGACTCCAGCGACAAGTTGGTAGGCTCAAGAACTGCAGCTGTCTCGGCGTATTGTTTGACGGCGGGCGGCACCAGGAAGCCCACGAGAATGATGAAGATTACGAGCAGGCCGAGGATCGTGATGGCGATTATGGAAGCCCAGGGCAGTTTCCGTGCTGGTTTGCGGCTCGTTTTACCGCCGCGGGGCCACAGGCTCCATCGCGTTGGCTGTGTAGTTGTATCGTCATGCTCATCGGCATCTTCTTCATCGGCCACTGTCGACTGGTTCGACAGCAAAGGAGTCGACTCGGTGGCAGGCGCATCGTGATCGTTATCGGGCGCTGCCGACTCGAGAGGCGTTTGTGTTGGTTCGGACATGGCGCTTAGAATGAGGGGATGGAAAAGGACGCTGCGGGAGGCTGAGAGCCAGAAGTACGCATGGCCTGATTCGAAAATGCGATGGCGAATCGAAGGGACGGGCAGGGCGGGATGTTGGACGGTAAAATGTCCCAAGTTTTGCAAGGCGGCGGGGCTTGATGTAAGTCGGGGGATGAATCAGATCAAGGGTCAAGTTCTTGTCGTCGTCATCGCATCACGAGAGGTTGGCAACAACCCTGACAGGGTACTTCCCAAATAGGCTATGATTACGAGTGTTCTAGATAAAGGTACCTTCCATAGGGTTTACAATAGGTCCAGCCAAGCGGGCTAAGACACATGAGCGACAGATGCACAACAGCATACATAGGATCAGCTAGACTATTTATATATTGATAAGGTTAGCTGGCAATTTTTGTCCGGTAAGGTATGGGTTTACGAAAGCCCACTCGCAGGCCGACGATACCAAGCTCGCGCGTGCTACAACAGCGTTCTACGGTACTCAATTTCCCCGGACTATGGACATGACTGGGGTGGGCCAGTGCTTCGCCCCGGGATCGGCGGCTCAAGCCAGTTGCTAGATGGAGAGGTACCTGCAGGTACCTCATCCGAAGAGAACGCTGTCACCGCCTAGAAATCTTCAAGGGCTTTTGGCTGATAAGTCTGTACCCCAATTGGCACGTGAAAATAGATACAATCAAAGTACCGCCATATCTCAGCAGTCACCCCTTCGTCGCTATTGCGTGTTTCTTGCTAGACATGCAAGGTGACTCTTCATTGCTTTTGGCCCGTAACCTCGTGAGTCAATTCATTGGCTTCATTCTCATACTATCAAAAGCGGTGAGCTCCAACAATTGTTCTATAAAATCGGTAATTTGGGTGTCACGAGTGCTGACTTTCTTGACCAATTGACATCACAGGCCAGGCTTGCTTACACGATTCTGGATTCACGATGAAATTCTCAGCGGCAGCTCTTCGCAGTGCTCGAAAAGCCTTCAACGGAGCTCAATGCAGAGCCTACACTCAAGCTGCAGCTCCGAGGCATCTGATGTCCATCAGCGATTTGACTCCCGCTGAATTCACCACCCTAGTGCGCAATGCCGCCGCCAGAAAGACGGCTGTCAAGTCTGGAGATATTCCCCATGGCCTAAGCACTGGACTTGCTGGCAAGACAGTGGCCATGATGTTCAACAAACGCAGCACGCGCACGAGGGTCTCGACGGAGTCTGCTGTGACAATGCTTGGTGGAAACTCCATGTTCTTGGGCAAGGATGACATACAGCTCGGCGTTAGTTGCTCGACGTTCTCCCGGCGCAATGGACGGGGCTGACATCTCATTTAGGTCAACGAGTCTCTGTACGACACTTCCGTGGTCATCTCGTCTATGACTTCGTGCATGGTGGCTCGCGTGGGACCTCACTCTGACGTCGCCAACTTGGCCAAGCACTCGTCCGTGCCCGTCATCAATGCTCTTTCAGATGACTATCACCCCCTGCAAATCATTGCAGATTTCCTCACAATCCATGAGGCCTTCCCATCATCCAAGTCTTCCGGCTCCAGCCTAGGTCTGCAAGGACTCAAGGTAGCCTGGGTTGGTGATTCGAACAACGTGCTGTTCGACCTTGCCATAGGCTGCGTGAAGACCGGCGTTGACATCGCCGTCGCTTCTCCCGCAGGCTACGGCATTCCCGCTGCCATGAAGCAGGTCATCGCCCAGGCTGCGAATGGAGTCGACTCGCCTGGCACGCTTTCGGAAACAACAGTTCCGGAAGAAGCCATCAAGGACGCGGATATCTTGGTTACGGACACCTGGGTCTCGATGGGTCAAGAAGCAGAGAAGAAGAAACGCATGGACGCATTCGCCGGTTACCAAATTACCAACGAGCTCGCAACTCGAGGTGGCGCCAAGAAGAATTGGAAATTCATGCACTGCCTTCCCCGGCATCCAGAGGAGGTGGCAGATGAGGTTTTCTACAGCCCACGATCGTTGGTTTTCCCGGAAGCGGAGAACCGCCTATGGGCAGCCGTTGGTAAGATATCATCCCAACGCCGATAAGAGGTTCGTTGCTAACTTGAGACACAGCTGCTCTCGAGGCCTTTGTGGTGAATAAGGGCAAGATTTAGTGACTGGGGGCTTCGGGGCAATATCACTAATTACTTGACGTACTGCCATTTGTGTAGCATGTAAAGATTTAAAATTCAATTGCAAATCGATTTTTTTAGTTCCCCTCAATGTGTCCATTACATGCGCCCAACAATAACAGCAACAGTAAATTTAACCAGGGGGCAGCTGGCTGGCATCAACTACCTCGTCTGCATCTTTAAGCATAACCTCCTCGTTCGGATTGTGCAGTGGGGATCTCGGTAGAGCCATCAAGCCAGTTCGGGCTGATTCGAGGATACCAAAGGGCACAACCAGTTTCAAGAAAGAGTCGATACGGGACGGCTTTGCGGATCTGGACGAGAATTAGTGGTTTCCGATAGGGGCTTCGTGGGAGCGGTGAAACTTACACTTCAACAATACAGCTGTTAGTACTGATGTCCAAGACCTTGCCGCCGAATTGGTGGGTGAAGTAGGTGATGGACTTGAGATGCTCGTGCTTGTGTCTCAGGGCCTCACTGGCAGCAAGCTTGCTAGGGTGAAAGTCCTTAGCCGTCTCCTCCAAGCTCTGCTCGCTGGCCTCGTGCTCTGCCTCAAGGTCACCCGTAGTAATCTCTCGGTGATGGGTCAACAATTCCTCAAAGTACTCCGGTCCCAGAATGTTGATCTTGGCCAGGAGAAGCTCGCGCTGGACAAGCGCAGCGTTGCTGTAGTCCAACACAGCCCAGACCGGCACGAGGTCTTCCAACTGTCGTCGGGCCTGCTCCACAACGCCGTCCTGACCAGTCAAGACAATGGTCATGCGGGACAAGTCCTCCACCTCGGTATTACAGACGACCAGCGAGTCGATGTTGAAGCCGCGGGCGGCAAGAATGCCCGACAGTCGCGACAGGACACCGGGCTCGTTCTGGACCAGACAATTGAGGATGTGACGCTTCGGCGGGGCCATCGATGGTGTTGGGGTCTCGTAGAGAATGTTGGACACGGCGGCTGAGGCAGACCATGCCGGGGGGGCTTCCGCGACGGGAAGGGGAGAAGAGCGTCGTCGGAGGGCCTTGTAGGCGATGGCTGACGTAGAGCTGCTGGAGCTGTATCGCACCGCTCCAAGCGAGCCGGCGGGCAGGGCCTTGGCCGATGCCGCCCAGCGGAGTGGCGCCACCAGAGGCCTGAGAGAAGCCATCCTGCCGTTAAGATAAAAACAGCCGGTGCTCTGAGGCTTTGGGGTATCTATCAGAGCTAATTGGCCGTGAAATCCTGGTGATAGAGGGTTGGCTGTGTAGGAGCAGTCACGAAGGGTTGGTGGTTTAGCTGCGACAAACAGAAAAGTTGGTTGCTGCTCCGATAATTCGGAGCGCACGGATCAGTTTGTGTTCGGGGTCTAAGTTGTGGAGCAGGATGTCTATGTACTTCCAGGTACCTGTTCTGTCGTAATGTGATCGGCTTTGTTTGCTGGGATTGTCCCCGCCACTTGAGGCATCCTAACGTCAGACTAGGCGTATGTCCTCAGACCGCTTGGGTTCATCCAGCACAGTCACTTTTGTCTTTGGAGATCCCAGAGACTCTTCTGCTATTTATTCGAAATACAACTTCTTAATAAAAGGCTAGAGAAAAGAAACCCCAGCAATGGAAGGGTTCCAAATCAGGATGCCTAAAGTGTATGAGCACTGATATGCCGTTCCAAACTCCCGACTCGGGGATCATGAATCAGACCAATTTGCGGCGAGCCATCACTTGCAGAGGCAGACCTGGCAGGTACCCCACGTGTGCAAGTGGAAGGAGTGAGGACGAGATTCCACAAGGTGACTAGAACCAAGCTACCAGACATTAGAAATGATGGCTGTCGAGCTGGCTAGCATATCAGTTCACATGCTGCCCAGCAGGATTAATCAAGCATGTGTAGGGTAGTCAATCGCAAGGGCAAGCATCTGCTTGACCACCTCGTGTTGTGTGGTGCTTGAAGAGGCTACAAGAGACGGTTTCTTTGTCGAATTATGGCAAGTGGGTGGGTTAAGCATGAACACTATTTTTGTATGAACATGTAACACTGCCAGCACCTCGTCTCGCACAATACCGCCGACGTAGAGGCAGAGGCAGCAAGTTGTTTTCCCATAGTGCACGTACAGTATCAACACATTGTGGATCTGAAATAGGTACCTATCTACCTACCCACAAACCAGCGTCCCAGACCCCCCCCATTAGGAAAAGTATCCGGCCTTACTTGTTTGCCTTACGTGGTACCTACACGCTCCACGCTCCACTCCCCGTGAGGCTTCCTGCATCCTGTCAACAGCCTCAATAATTTTTCCCTTTTGCTACGTGCACCACTTCCTGTATGTACTTTACTCGCTACGTTTCTCTCCCGTAACCCAAACCCGGAGCGCAATAACGCAAAGCGCATTGGATCAAAGCGAGCGCACCTTCTCTGTCGCGTTGACATCGAGGACACGTCTACCCAAGTCAAAGCACAGTCTTGCTCAGCAGTTGTCGCGATGGAGGAGTCGGAGCGACGCACCGCCAAGCGATCTCGCTTCGACCAGAAGGAGCCGGAACCCAAGAAAGCATCGCGGTTCGATAGACGTTCGCGTTCTCCCCCCAGCCGACGCACCGAGGCGAGAGACCGCAGCCCGCTGCCGCGCGACGGGCCCGCCGAACCTACCAAATCGCCTGGAGATGCTGCCGCTGCCGCCGGTATGAGGCAACACAGGGTCTTGCATCATGAATCGAGTATTCACATACTGACTCGAGGTTTAGCCGCTGCCGCCGCTAGAATCAATGCCCAACTGCAGGCTCGCAAAGGAATCCAGCATGTTGACGTCCCCCCTATCAGAGCGACAGACTCCTCGAATACCCGGACTCCAACTCCCACCAACAGTTCCAATCCACCTCCCGCGCTTAACGGCGAGATGTATGTTGCCGATGGAGACTACATCCAGGATATCGAAGTCAATGATCTGAGGAATCGATACCTAATCACCAAGAGCTCGACGCAGAAAATGGTAAATACAGAGCTTGTTACTTGTTCCACTGATCTTCCCAGATGCGACCCCACACTTGACCTTGTTATTTTTACTATCCTTCATCACATTCTGAATCGAGAATACCAGGCTTACATGGCTTGATAGCTCGTATTCAGACCCCAGTCCTGGCTCCTGCTGACGCAAACGTGAATAGATTCAAGAAGAAACCGGTGCTGGTACGGACAGACCTTTGAACTTTCTAACGTCTCCGAGTTGTGTTGACTTAATCAAGATATCACCACGCGCGGCAATTACTACCCAAATAAAGCCATGGCCACGGCTGCTGTGAGTACATCAGGGAGCGATACGATGCGCATCTCACTGACCATGGCAGAACCCTCCCCTGTACCTACATGTGACGAGCACCAGCAAGGCAGGCCTCGAGGCTGCCGTAGCAAAGATCCAGGAACTGATCAAGCAGGAACTGCCACAGCTCGTCGACGAAAGACGCTTTAGACGTCGTGATCAAGAGCAAACTGAACGCGAGGAGCCGCCTCGAGTAAGCTAGCCTGCACGCCATCAAGGATGAGGACTGACATGATGCCACTAGCGGAGATGGGTGGAGGAGAAGATCCCCATCGACCTGCAACCTATCCATGGGTTCAATTTACGTGCTCAGGTCGTAGGCCACGGCGGTGCCTACGTCAAGCACATCCAACAGGAGACGGGATGCCGAGTGCAGATCAAGGGGCGTGGCTCCGGCTACCTGGAGGCCGCCACGAACCAGGAGAGTGACGAGGATATGTTCCTTCATGTCACGTATGTGAAACTTAGGATGGAATACCTCGTCGGAATGCTGACTATGGATTTAGTGGTCCTGATCCGGAAATGGTCGAGAAGGGCAAGGGCCTCTGCGAGGATCTGATTGCCAACGTCAAGGAACACTACGAAGAGTTCAAGGCACGGCCTCCACGCCACAGCGGCTACGGGGATCATCACGGTCGAGGACATTCTCACGGCGGTAACTCCTACTCGTCTTACAATAGGTACAATTCGGAATCCGCCCAGTCGCACAGTCCAGCTCCCGGAGTTCAAAGCCCTGCAAACGCCACGGACTACGCAGCACAGTACGCTCAGTACTACAACGGGGCGGACCCGTATGCCGCCTACGGAGGCTATGCCAAGTACGTGCATTGTTTCCGTCTGGCCGGCCGTTTGCTAACAGTCCCAGCTACGTGGCCATGTACCAGCAATACTATGGAATCCAAGCTCAACAGGCGCCAGGCCAGTCCGCATCTCCGCCACCTCCCCCAAGCGAGGCAGCCCCGCCTCCGCCGCCTCCTCCGGGCGCTGCTCCTCCGCCCCCTCCGCCTTCTGGGTCGCCACCTGGTGTCAGCGGCTACAGTGCCGTAGGTTCAAGCTCGAATTGTTGCTGCGCTCATGCTCAATTGCTAATTCTGACTGATAGGTTCCGCCACCTCCTGGTCTCTAAGCTGTTGACATCATTGATGCTGTCTGATTGTCGTTTGTAATCTAGGCCACGAAAGAAGGGGCTTCCAAGTATCCCAGTGCTGAGTGGTTGGCTTCATAACATTTGCACTTCATGGCGCGGTAGGTCGATGGCATAGCGTCCATCCCCTAGTCTCGAGTTCCTCGGCAGAAGCAGAGAGTCAAACATTCTGCTGGTTTAAATGTAGGAGTATTAGAAAACCCTTGAAAGCCGTGCTGCCACCTTTTTCAGCGTTGCCATAGCGTCAAGCAAGACATGCCTACCACCTAAGGCACGCCGAGCAAGGTGGTCGTGGTTACTGCAAGCATGTTTATCGATAAGAAATGTGAAACTAAGCTCCTCCACCCACCTATTGCAGTCCACCCGCCATCATTCATTCAACTTCACTGCGGAGCTGTTTTACATCCAACAGATCAAGCTGGCGGCGCAAGATCCAAGGGGTTCAAGATGAGCGTGCGCGACTACCATGAGCCACCAAAGATATCCGTCTCATGACCCTGTCAAGGAGCCACATTCCATCTCCCTCAAGGTCCTTAGGTAATGACGCATTGCCCTGCCGTGTCCCTCGTTCGTAGAATCTAGCCAGCGACTAACCTCCACGCCCGTTGTAGACTTTCGCGGCCGTCGCTCGTCACCCAGTACCCAGTCGAGCCTCCCGTCGTCTCGGCGAGCCTGCAGCCCGGCCCCGTCGCGGCATCGCTCGCCTACGCCGCCGCCGGGGACAGCAACCCGGCGCCCTTCGTCCTCAGCCCCATCGTCAACCTGCCCGTGTCCTTCGGGTCCGCCTACGTGGGCGAGACCTTCAGCTGCACGCTCTGCGCCAACAACGACCTCGCAGTCGACTCGGCGAAGCGGATCCGCGATGTGCGCATCGACGCCGAGATGAAGACGCCCGGGTTCGGGTCGGTGCAGAAGCTCGACCTCAGCCCGGCCGGGTCCACGGCCACGGACCTCGAGTCCGGTGGCACCCTCCAGAAGGTCGTGAGCTTCGACCTCAAGGAGGAGGGGAACCACGTGCTAGCCGTCACGGTGAGCTACTACGAGGCCGCCGAGACGAGCGGCCGCACCCGCACCTTCCGCAAGCTGTACCAGTTCATCTGCAAGGCCTCCCTGATTGTGCGGACAAAGATTGGTTCCTTGAGCACCGACGCATCCGGGCGCAGGAAGTGGGTGCTGGAGGCGCAGCTGGAGAACTGCAGCGAGGACGTGGTTCAGTTAGAGCGGGTGGTCATGGACGTTGCCGAGGGGCTGCGCTACCGCGACTGCAACTGGGAGACAAGCGGGAGCCCCAAGCCCATCCTGCATCCGGGCGAGGTGGAGCAGGTTTGCTTCGTTGTGGAGGAGGAGGACGATGGGGCCGGCACCCAGGAGCCCCGGGACGGCAAGATCAACTTTGGCGTGCTGGGCATCGGATGGAGGGGTGAGATGGGGAATAGGGGGTTTCTCTCTACGGGCAAACTGGGGACACGGGCTGCGGCTACGACTGCGGTACCTGTTCCGGCATGAGAAGCGTGAGGCGATCTCTGTATGGCTCTGTCTGACATGACAGACGAGGCTGCATTACTGGCAAGGTGTGCTATTAAGATAGGGGCCCCTGTTTCTATCCCACCTGGACAAAGCTTGTCAAGACGGCTGCGCTGAATCAGGCAAGAATGTGCTTAATTTAGCTGGGCGAGGATGCGACAAGGAGACCCACGGTGCTGCTCCTAGTTGTACGCAGAGGCTATCAAATTATCAAATGATAGCCTCTGTGGCCATACGGGAAGTAGTAAGGTTTTAGCTAAAGGGTTGCATCTTGTCCATCTTGGTCCACAACCAGAGAGCCACCTGAAACGTCATATCGCAATATCGCAACGCGGCTGGTGACATGGCAGCCGCGCGTTCAGCAGCACAGCACAGCCTCATCTGCGAAAACCACCGTCAGGGATGCTTTCAACCAAATGTATTTGAAGCTGCGTCCTTTAGGAGCAGCCCGCAAAGGATTGAGTAATACGTTCGTGGTAGCATGCACCGTTGTGGCACTGTCCACGCCTGGCATGGAGATCCCTCCTTCTCGTAAAAGTGGGAAGCAATACCGAAAGGGCTTCCTGGGCAAGCTGGGTGCCTTTATCCAGAGTTAGTGTGTTTCGGGGATATCGATCCCAGCACTTGACTGGGACGGCCGAACCCAAAGTCTCACACTGCGAGATTGATCACGATTCTTTAGATCTGGACTGCGTCACAATGCGTGGATCCTGGGTTCAAAGCTAGACCGTGAAGAGCAGACTACGACTAGGCCATACCGGAGAGAGAGCATCAGTCTTGCTGCATCAACATCTGTGAGAGGAAGTTTGATGTATTTAGACACACGTGACTAGTCAATTTTTATTTTTATTTTTGATGCAGAACCGTTGAGAAATGTAGAGCCTCATGTCTTGCATACGGAGCCAAGAAGTTTTAGCGAAGAGACCAATGCAAACACACAGACGCTGCAGCAACGATCTTGCTGTACTTTGACCTCTGATGGCCTTGACCTGTGATACGTCGGGATCTCCGCATCCAGGTGATGGGACGTGCTGACAATGAGCGAGCAGCATCTACTGTATGTCGCAACAATTACGAAGTAGACCATGGAGACCCAACGTAAAACACAGAGTTCTGTCCGTGAATATCCCACACACGAGCTGGAGTGGCTGCAGCTAAACACGACCAAGCATGTCAGGCCGTTTACCACGCGCCTCGTGTACTTGCTGCACAGTACGCGTACCTGCGTCCGCATGCCCCTGGGGTCCTGCGCTGGCTCGTGTCAAGCAATTTGTTGGTTGAATTCTAGCCGCCGCATGGCCCGGACCGCGACTGCGAGTGGGTGTGGGTGCATGTTCTTCATGCACAAGGCCCAAAGCAGTTGTCGCCCGACGAGACGGAGGGTTGAGTTGGTCTGTGAGGTGACCCAACGGACGGTTAGCCCATTCAGCCGTCCGCTGGGCGCCTGATGAAGATTTGCCTGGCATATACGTCGAGGTCTGTCGGCCATACCGGTTGTTTTCGGGCACTTTCGTCACTACCGAAAGAAGTTCAGCTAGGACTTGAGCCGGGCTGCCCGCCTTCGCCCCTTGTCTAGCCGCAGGTAGATCGGACGCTCAAGATCGGCCGACTAGCGGTGATAGGCGTGATATGGAGGAGTAGCACAAAACCATGGTCGCTGAAGCCATCTAGCCATTCTGGGCTCCTGGCCACCTAGGTGGTTTAGCGTTCTCGCGAGGGGGTGTGAGGGGTTCGAGATCTTGGGGCTTGGGCAGCGATGAGTTGGATGGAGGGCTGGACATGGGGCTATGAAACGAACCCCATACATGGGTGCAGAGAAGCGACTTCAAGCCAAGGCCGCGAAAGGGTGTGCTGCACGCAACATATGGAGCGCCGAGCTGTTGTTGCTGTCTTGGTAAGGGCAAAGTTGACGTCGAAGCTGAAGGAGAGAAAATAGAAAAGGAAGTAGGAACCAACGCTATGCCACCATTCGTGCCATGTACGAGGCAGTACCAGCCAGGTGCACCTACCTTAGGTACCTAGTACTGTACGATGCATCCTCTTGGGTTTCACTGAGGTAGTATATCACCCACCCCTCGAAATAGGAAGGCTTCCCCTCTGCTATTCACCTTAGTTGAAGTATGTACTTACTGAGGTAGTACTCCACATGCGTTGCCCCCAGATGTAGATTCCTGCAAGAAGAGGCAAGTCGCGAACTTGTTTAATGAAGCACTTTGATTTCTTCATGCCATCGTCGTTCTCCTGGGCGGTGGCCGTAAATACGGTGCAGTCTCATCTAGGGGGTCGACCCAACAAGCTTAATGACATATACACCTTTGTGGTTGTTGTTTCCCAGCACCATTTCGTCTATCTTGACTGCAGTGTGTTCCAGCTCATGTACCAAGAGTGAGTGCGATCGGAAATTTCCCTGTTCACTTTGAAGCTGAAGGAACTGCGCATGAGGCTGCAGAGCTTACATTGGTCCAAGCACTTTGTCTGGCACACAATAGGCAGAATGGCGGGCGCGTTTATCCGAGTCAATGCAGGTCCCAGCACCCTTGAAAGTCGATGGCTCCCACTCAATATGACCCAACTCTGGCAGGTCGGTCCGCAACACGGCAATGTTAAATCCGAGCCGGTATCGTGTCTAGGCAATATAGTTGGTCACGCAGTTCAGACGGTTGTTCCATCGGAAGCTCTGGCCCCGCCACCAAGGATGACTCCGGGTTTTCTTGGGGCAAGTTCGGGTGTGAAGTCGACTTGCACGGTTGGGCTTGTCAGGACCGGCTTGGGCTCTGTCTGGAGTCGAGTCGTCGAGACGTCGAGACGTCGACACAAGCTGACTTCTGATCAACCCCTGATCCCGCAACAGGCCAGGATCGCGGCGAAGGGCGAGCCCAATCGGTGCGTCATGGGCTGGGTGGCCATCCCCACCGAGCTGCCATTTGCTGCGATGAAAATGTTCTGAAGTGGTTTGGACTGCGGCCAAGCGCGCTCTTTGTCCGGCTAACGTGAAGTCTAGCAGCGGACTAACGGCTTGGGAAGGTGTACTTGGCTCGTGTATGGCATGCAAGGTACCGGCCTGCACACCACCTTGGCACCCGCCCACGCCAACGGGTACACACACACCACAAACCGACAAAACTTGGGTGTGATGAATCGACCTCTCTAGAGCGTGCAAAGGGGCAAGGCCGCTGGATGGATGCGAATACCGTCTCATAGACTAAGAAAACTCTTTACGTCTCTGCTGTTC
Organism: Stachybotrys chartarum; assembly: GCA_001021365.1. Taxonomy (NCBI): domain Eukaryota; kingdom Fungi; phylum Ascomycota; class Sordariomycetes; order Hypocreales; family Stachybotryaceae; genus Stachybotrys; species Stachybotrys chartarum. The sequence goes on from LDEE01000004.1 coordinate 1,186,112, forward strand.
GTCGAACGAGTTGCATCCAAGTTCCCATGCTGGTCCAAACAAGTAGGTACCTCTGACCTTGCTTGTCCCTTCTACGATTCGTACCGTGGTGCTACCTTATCTCACTTACAGTGCCGCTGCCCCTCAAGGTACTCGATATCGTTAGTAGTAAACGTGCTCCGTACTAATAACTAGGTACCTGCTGTACTTGCTATACTATTTCGTGATTCTTTGCCATCCATCTTATCCATCCTCTCCCTCCTCTTCATTGCCCTGCCTGCTGCTTTGGGATCATCCTAGCTATCGGTACCCACGACCTCGGCCCCCTTTTTGTTCTTCTCTTTCTTCTGTTCTCCTTGTCCCCTGTGGCCGATCCCAAACATTCTGCTTGAACTTCCCCATGCACCTCTGCTGCCGGCCCGCAGTAGCTTCATCCGCCCCTCTCGGCTGGAACAAATCATAGGGGACCTGATCATAGCTTGTCAACCTACAAAAAAAAAAAGGACACAAAAAAAAAAGCCAAACCCGTCCAGACTTACATTACCTACTACGTACCTGCTCTCCATGCGCACACCCACCACAACGATCCTTGATCTCCCGCAATTCTGACGTCCATCCCTCCCCTACCTCCCTATCGTCCAACCGCCCGCTTCTTCGCTTCTTCCCCTTGGAGACTTGGCTGGCCCACGGCTGGTGGTGGCCCCTGACCGATGAGCTCAGGCTAGCCATTCCCACCCCCCCTNCTTGACGCCTGGAGGACCACTGCACCTGCTTCCCTCAGACCTACCTATCCTACCTTGTCCATCCCACCCTGTCAGGTACCTTACCTGATCTTACTTTTATGGATCAGGGTGCGAACCGCTTGTCGACCTCGTTTCCCTCACCGTCTTGACGTGGTGTTTTACTTTACCGTAGGCAAGGTCGATGTCGGGCCTCGATGCGCCTAACTAACATCTCTCCAATCTCCATCACTCTCCTTTCACCTCCTCGGCCTTCTCCTCTATCTCTTCTATAACTTTACGTCAAGCCACAGCACGCGGCCCGCCGCCTCCCACGCTTCACTCCACCTAAAACTAGAATTCAGAAGAGATACCGAATACGCAGCGAACGTTGTCGAGAATCCACCGGCAACCCACTTCCTGGTTAGAAAGTGACTGCACTGTCACGGGTAGGACGAGAAAAGCAAAGTCACGATAGACTCACCGACTCACCGAAACCACCGACGGGCCTCGGGTTATCTGCGAGGCTGCGGCCTGGGACAAGTTAAGCAATTGACATGTCATGGAGGGCTCGTCGATCCCACTGGCGGACTACTTCTGGATCGCCGGTATAGAGTCGATATCCTACGATGATGCCCTGCAGCCCGCCCTGCAGCCCAATGCTGCCCCTCTCGATGACACCATTGCCGAGGATGGCGAGCCAGAGGAGGAGATTGTCCGTGGTCCCTCTCGGTCCATGTCCCGTCATTCGCGGCAGAACTCGGCAAATCGGTTCTCGAGGATATCTATCGACGGACGGGCCTCTATACACACCTTGGACGAGCTCGATGGCAACACCAGAAGCAACAGGAGCAGCGCCACCATCAGGCCCGTCAACAGCCCATCTGCCGGGCTTAATGGCGACGGCCCCTCCTTGATGGGAGACTTTGACTTCGACAAGGCCTTGGTCAAGTTTGCTGCCGAAAGGGAGAACTTCCTGGAAGACCTCTCCTTCACCGCCGGAGCCAAGACCCAATCGAGACAGCCCATGATCAACCCGCGCGCTGAGCGCATACGCACCGACGACCCTGAGCCGACGGGGAGAATGAGTCCTCTTATGAAGAGTATCCGTGGAAGCATCCGCCGCAAGATCAGTTTTAGGGATATGAACAGCGTGCGGAAGCAACCAGGACCCGTAAGAGCCAACGGCTCGAATCGCCCAGGTACGTTTAGCATCTTCTCGTGACCCCTCCCAGCTTCTTGACGGGCACCACTTTCGAACGTGGAATGTGCTCACATGACCCGTAGCCTCCGTGCGGAATACCAAGAGGTTGAGTAACTACAATTCTGTCATGCCTCCACCCGAGCCTCTCAATACCGACCCCGATATGCACCCTCTGAAACGACGCTTCGAGCCAGAGCTCCTCGATCGATACCCACCCAGGGAAGTCGCCGACGACGTGGCGCGTCGCGGCAAATTTCCAGACTACGTGCCCATGTTCGCATTTCCAAACGATATCCAGATCGTCTCCTCCGATGATCGCCCTCGGTCCACCTGGCATGGATTCGCCATGACCTCGGAGAACGGCTCCAAAATATACGGCATCACCATCATTGTATGGATGGCCTTAACAAATGATGTAGCGGATGTGGTCGAGAAGAAATGCGAGGACTGGCGGCAGAGCCACATGTCCAACGAAGAGCGGGAACTCGCCGCCAGCCTAGGAGTGCGCCTGGCGGGGGAGCGAACGCATCTATCCCAATTGCTGGCTAAGCTCCCGATGGTGCCCTCTGGCTCACCCGATCGGGAATTGCTGGAGGACCGAATTAGCACGGTTGAGGAGAAGATCACAATGATGACGGACATGCTTCGACCTTTGCGACACGGCGCAGCCTCCAAGATCGAGGGACTGACGGCTGGAGAAAGTGGACTATGGATCCCGAGAGCGTATGGCATTCTTGGCCGTGATGCTTCAAGCATGTCGTTCTGGAAGGAGTGGCTAAAGGCCATAGTGGTTCCCATGACGGATGGCGCAATCTTGAGGATCCCACCAACGTCTCCCAAGGTCGGACGATGGCAGCCTCTGGAACGATATGTCATCAATCTTTGTACAGAGGCCGTCAGCCCGCTCGGCTCCAAGACCCAGGTTGAGCTAGGCGTTAGGGAGCTACGGCTTTATGCCCGCAAAGAAGCTGCCAACGAGATCCCTGGCTCCAGAACGATTGACTTGTACGCCTTGTTTCGATGCCTCTCGCTTGAGAACATCGTGCTGTTGTTTGAACACGCCATGGCAGAGTCGCGAATCATATTCCTTTCATCCCATACCAGCATGCTACACTTGGCTTGCCACGCACTTGTCAACTTGTTGTACCCCCTGAAATGGGCGAGCATCTTCATCCCCGTTCTCCCCGCTCGGCTTCTTTCCGCGCTCGACGCGCCATGTCCTTATATCGTTGGTGTGGAGCGGCGTTACGAGCGAATAGAGTTGCCCGAGGACGATTACGTGCTTGTCGATCTGGACAAGGACACAGTCGAAGCTTATTCCGAAGCTATGAAAATACCGCGACAACATCGCAGGAAGCTTGGGTCGTTGCTGCAAGCTGCAGCGCCTCACAAGATCAAGTACGGCGTCGCCACCGGTCCGCCTCCTTACGCCATGGAATCGTTTCCTTACGACGCTTTCTCGAGTGAGAACGGCCCCTTGTTCTCAACCAATACGCGCCCGGCTACATTGGGTAAATGGGTTTCGCAGAATTCAAGTAGCTTTGGAGATCCAGAACCTCCATCGCAGCTCCAGACGCCCATCTTCAATGCCTTCGCTGTCTCCACCGCAGGGGACAGCGGGAAGAGCGACCGGCCGGGTACTAGCAAGTCGAACAGAACTAGCCCTCAGTCTTCTGTATCACCCGTCTCGACAGTCTTCCCCTCCCTTCCGACGACCCCTATCTCTCGCAGCGACTCTGGGTTTGCCCTCGCTGCCACCCTGCGGGAAAAGCGGTCTGGGCATTTTGGAGAAGAGAAGGTTCGGCGCAGCTCGTCCTTCGGCCTCGAAAAGCAGCCGCCGATGCCTCGTCCGACACCGTCAGCGTTTGTCAACGGCCACCAGCAAAACTTATCCATATCGACAATCTCAGGAGACGCAATGTCCTCCTTTGGCGGAGGTTATGCTCCGTCCGCATACGCCCAATCCACCATTGCAGCATCGACCATCATGCCTAGTATGCAAATTCACCCAGTGCATAACACGGACACCATGATGTGGGTCGAGGGCCACTGCTTCAACTGGTGCCCTCAAGATATGAATTCTGTGTGCACCATATGCAACGACAAAGCAGAGGGCGACGGCGTCTACAGATGCTCGGCCTGTAACACTTTTTCTCATGGGCGTTGCCTGGGCTTTGTATCCGTGGTTTGCCCCGACGCGTTCCACGAAGATAGGGTCCGGGCAGCCTTCGTGCGATGCCTGGCCAGTCTGCTCTTCACCTACCGCAAGTATATGGGACGTCCATCCAAACAACAGAAAGGCAAGGGGCAACTATTTGCTTTCGACATGGATGGGTTCATCAGGAGTCTTCCGCATGATCAACAGGACTACGCCACCATGATGCGACAAACACAAGGTATGCTTCCATTTACATTCTTGTCTCTACGGCTGTGCTTCTAATGCTTGACGCAGCTTTCAACGAGTTCATCCACGAACGAGAGACGACGCCGGCCTCGGACCCTTCCATCCGAATCTTCGACGAGATTATTATGGCTAAGAAGGCTCGTGGTCGCCCTGGTATAGCCTCGGGCTTTTCTCGTATGGCAACTATCCGACAATCTCACGGAGCATCTGCAAGTATGTCGCGCTTCGCACCACCTGCCCGATCCGTGAAAGTGCCCGACTTCCTAGGAGACACGTCGGAGCACATTTGGCGAACGGCCTCGGTGCCGCTACCCAAAGGCCAGTTTCCTGGTGAATATCATGCCATCGTGACGAGGACCCCGTCTCGAATGGACAGGTCCCTGATGCGCGAGCCTCGAGCTATCCAAGGTGTGCCGCGCGCGGAGCATCGAAGCCAGAAGAGTTTCGCTAGGAAGCAGGTACCCAGCATGTTAGGTACCACTCCTCCGACGTGATGATGCACGGGCATGTTTGTCATCACGTCGCGAAACGGGAGGAAGCACGGGGAAGCCCCTTTTCTCCCAGAACTTCTGCTATTCCCCTGCCCTTGTTGCATGGGAAGCCGGGCACTTGCTCTTGAGCTCGAGGCAATTCGTGCAAGAGGATTTCAAGAAACTCGGAGCTCCAAAGGCCAGAGATATGCAATAGCGCAGCTTGAACGTCTGCGACAGGCTGGGAATCTCACAAAAACAAGAACGAAGGGGGATGGAGATGATGTGGGTGATGGGTAGTTGGAGGTTTGTTGACCATATACCGAGGTTGAGCGATACTTTTGTAAATATAGATGAAGGTACGAGAAAAATGAGTGGCCGATACCAGGCGGAACGAGATACTACGATCCGATGACCAGATCACGGACAATAAACGCTTCTGATCCAGTCTTGCTGTTTCATCATCCTTCTGGGTCAAGAAGAGACGACTTGATACATATCGCTTGACTTTTGCGAATCTACTTTTCACCGAGACACGCTGTGCAGAGTAATATGGGCCACTTGCATACGCAACAGCAGTGAGGACAAACAAGCCCAGTCTTCATGATCTCTGTGTCTATGATAGAAGACTAGTTGTGCTTAGCAACAGCGTAACTCAAACGCGACATGCCAAAACGTGGGTATAATACATAATCAGCCATGGTAAAGCCCATGGGAATCTAGAAATGCCCTTGATTACTCAACCTCCTTGCGTGCCATCGTCATGTCTCATCAAAACCTCTCGTACACCTACACGTGGGGGAGACCCCCATCGTATCCCTTACAACACCGACATGACAGGACATCACAACTACAAACTGCCATCATGAGATCGACTTACTAAGTCTTTCCCTTTGAGGGGCTCGTTCGAGTGTCTAGATCCTCCCAACCGATGTCTTCCAGGATCTCTCCAACGAGTTCCTGATAGGCAAGGTGACCGCTTTCCATGCGGCGAAGACAGTGGTTCTCAACGCCGTCGGCACCTTGAATCTCTTGCAGTCCTGCTACTCCGAATTGGATGTTGGATGTGCGGTAAAGAAACCCAAGAATGTAGTCATGCTCGGAATAAACGTTGACCAGCCGGCCCGACACAACGCTCTTGAGCGTGAGCCAGACCCTGCTTTCCGATGGAGCAGGTGTACCCATCATCACAACCGAGTCAACCAGCCCGAACTGACGACGTTCTGCCAAGACCATGAGACATGCGTATATCGCGCGTGAGGCTAAGCTATAGCCCACGAGCGAAACAGGTCTGTCACCCTGCACTCTGTGGCGCATCAGGGCATCGGCGAGAACGAACCCGGCCTTCTCTGCGCGGACCATGCCGATGTTCCAGGGGTTGTCGATGATTTTACTGATCTTGAGAAGAGGAACCGGCCATATAGACTCCATAAGACTGGTAAAGACTGCACGAGAGGTAAACGGTTAGCTGACATAACGACAACGCCACAGCCGTGTCACAACTTACTTGTGCGCGAAAGTATTTCATCCTTAGCACTACGCCATGCAGCACTCTTGACCACGGTCTCGAGTGAGTTTCCGAGGTTCGCCAGCGCCGCTGACTCCCACTTCACAGCGAATGCTTCGGCCTGGGAGCCGAGACATCGCCAAGGTTGTGACTCGTCATACAAGTCCGTTATCCAACCACTCATGCCGACTACCAGTCGAAGCCTGCGATCCTCTGCCGGCGTTTGTCTCGCGTCTCGATACTCGGATCGCACTTCACCGTGGAGGGGCAAAAACGCAAAGTCCTGGATATCTCTGCCGAAACCTTCTATGACTTTGCATACAGGTCGGGTGCTGGTGATTCCGAATAAGCAACCCACCAACTGACCGTATTCAGCCATGGCACCCAGGAGCGCTGCGGCGGTGGAGCAAGGCAAGCCGAGACCACCTTGGTCAGTGCCGACACCAACGGCCTTCAGGGCGGCGTGAATGTCTCCCGAAGGTTTAAAGCCCCCGTGCCCCAAACCAAGCTTCCACTTCTTGGTGACCTTGTTCTCTTCTGGCTTTTGCTCCCCAGAATCTTCTACCGGAACATCTAGAGCACTCTGAGACAAACCCCGGGCAAGGCGTGTTTCTTCCTTGTGGAAGTATTCCAGAGGCAGATTGAGCGAGGATGTCAGGTTGAGCAGCAGCAGGCGTGAGTATGCCGTGTACTCCTGCAAGGACAAAGTGAGGAGGAACACAATATGAAGCAGAAGCCTACGCTTGCTCGGATCCAGTTTCCACAGCGAAGTCGGAATAGGAGGGAAGCGGCTTGATAATTGGTGATCAATATGGCTCGACGGCGTTCGGGGAGTGCCTACTACCAGGTCAATTACTGCTGACTCCAAGCCGAAAGGGGCGGTGCGTGGATGGAGCGTGGAAGAACGTTACCTGTTGCGAGAGTTAGGCTGCCACGGCTTGCCTTGCCGGCAGCACGACCTCCTCTGCTACGAACACTTCCCCGAGCACCACGTCCACGGCCCCGGGGCTGGAACGGTGGTCCGTTTGTTTGAGCTGGTTGTTCTTGAACGCTCAGTTCCCGAATACGATTGAGAAACAAGGTCTGCCATTTCTGGTAGAAAGTCACGGCTTCTTTTTTCAATTCTTGAAGCTGAGGGGTCATTGCCCCCTTTTCCTCTTTCTCAATGATATGGTGCGTCTTGCTGTATGATTTCGAGCCGTCTCCTTGAGTTGACTTCCCAGGATAAGTCGTCGGAGGGGTATTCTCCTTGTTTCCTTTGTGAGTCAGGAGGGACAATGATAACCAATGGTGATGGCCATGGTAACCCTGGATAGGGGTAATAGGGGGGGAGTCGAAGATGCTGCTGATGTCGTTGAGCATCTTCTCGGTTATTGCATTGACCAGGGTCACTAGATCGTTCTTCTCGGCAAGGGAGATCGTTCCCGTCAAATCGATGGGCCGCCGAGAAGCGTGGTGACCACCGTTGCGTGCACCTCGAGCCATGGGGTCGGTGGCGGCTCGTATGCCTGCCTCTTGCTCGCCCAAGGATACACACAGTTCACCTGCGCCCTCTGGTCAATATGAAAGATCAATCTATACGCTCGGTACAGACCAGAGCCGTGAAGTTGGCTTGATCAAACAGCTCAGCATCGAGGATTACGTACAGGAGTTGGATGAATGAATCCCGAAAGCGTGAGAGGCTACTCCGAGCGAGTCAACGGCGACGACAACGGGGTTCAACCGGGCGGCATCCGATCTAGAAACGGTACGAGAAAGAACAAGGCCATGCAATGACGACGGATCGGCTGCAGCGCAAGGCAGCCGGTGCTGTGCTGAGCAGGCCGAAAGCACCAGGCCGGGAGTTGGGTTGGACGAAGGAGAGGGGGGATGTAGTTGGCAGGTAGATGGGACGTGGGAGGCGAAAGGATGGGCGTGACCGGAGAAGCGATAGAAAGAGGGAGTGCGAGGAAGGAACAGACCGAATGAAGGGCAGGTACTACCTAGGTAAAGAGAACGAGAATGTGAGGCAAGGAAGGCACTGGGGCGGAAGGAGTGATGGGCGGCAGCAGTGATGCCCAGGCGTGCTTCAACCCTCGTCGGTGCTACTCAGCGCTACCTGCTAAATGTTCGGAAACGCAGAGAGGATACGGGTAGAGGGAAAAGTGAAGTGACTGGCAGTCACACGAGCGAGTGGCAATGTGCCTGGCAGTGCCGTGCCAGTGGCAGCTACTGGCAGCTACTGGCAGCACCTCCTGCGCTGCCGGTAGCAACACCAAAGAACAGCAGCGGCGGTTTGTTCCTGTGATGTGATGGCATAGAGGTACGTTCAGTTGATTGTGGCAATTCATTGACCTGCTTGGAGCAACAAAACGGTCCTTGTGCTTCCTCATGGATTCATCCCAACTCCCACAGCCATTCACCCTCTCGTTTGTCTCTGTGAATGACGAGTACCTTCAACCAAGACCAGCTGCTCTAATCCAGCACCTATCGGTGGAACGCCATGTTTGCTATTTTCCTTCAATCGCCCATACCAAGCAGACAGTCAAGTGCGAAGCCTTCTCATGCAGACTGATGATTGCTTCAGCAGCGTTCTAGAGAGAGGAAGACGGACGCTTACATCTCTCTCTACACCAAGGACTGCAGCTGTCGACACAGGCACAACTAGAAACGGGCCTACCAAGACTGTCGCAGCCGATGGCACACTCCCCTCCCCGTAAAGGCTAGTAACAGCCACCCTTTGATGTACGACACCCGCGGTGCAGTTCCGTATCTGCGCGTGAGTGGGTGAAAGGCAACGCTGCTGACATGTTGTGGCTCAAACGCACCGGACAGGGAACAAGACGTCGCCTCAGCCAGAAGGGAGCTACCGAGCGACGGTACGAGCAGTGAGGACGGAGATCATACGAAGACTTCGGCATCGGCTCGCGGCTTCGCGGGACGCTCTGGTATATGCATGGTACGTTGCCCCTTATTTGCTCCATGCTCTTTCGGAAGCTGCCATGGAATGACTACGTGACTACAAAATCAGGCAGAATATAGCCACGAACCAAGATAGAGCCCGCAACGGCTACGTGCAAGCATGTTCCCAAGGCATGTTGTGAAACCAGAATCCATTATTGCGGACGCTGACCTTGACGGCTATCCAGCCTTCCGTCTTCTTCCACTCTTTGCCGCCCCGCCAGAGCTCGAGGATCTAAGCCGACGGTAGAAGCAAAGACTCATCCGCGATTCTTGGCGGATGGAAGACTCTGAAAGACACGTTATGAACACTTACCGTCCCTTGAGGGTCTCTGCCACTGCCTTATCGAGAAACATGCGCAAGAAGGGAATCGATTGCAGTCCAGCTAATGAACGAGCCAACGCACCGGTGGTTGGCCGGCTTTATGTGTGCAAAAAGGAGTCCAATTCCCCTTTGTCTGCGGGATGTACTTCAATCATCATCGAAGGCAATGCTCTCCCCAACAAACAATGGGAACCCGGCTGTGCGACGCGAAAGGCTCATTGTAGTCCTCGTGCCGTGGCGTTATATGACATGCATCCTGGTTCGCACATTTCGCTGCACGTTAGACGGGAAGATGCGCCATAGGGCTGTCACTACATCTCCAAGACATAGGCGTTGTCGAATCCAGGCCTCAGACAACCCCGGGCGAGCCCGGTACTCCTTTTCTGAGCTCTTTGCCTGACCCTCGCAGGGTAGCGACGAAGGAGGGCAAGCCACAGAGCGTAAGCATTCGCGCTGTACCACCAGTCCTGAGGCACCAGTTACGGTGGTCAAGATTGAACCTGGGGTCGCCTATGGTTCCAGCCCTCGCTAACACAATTCATCTTGTGGCACGAACAGTCCTGCACCGACAGTGGTTCATATACCCAGCTGTCATACCCGCCTGAAGCATTGACATTGAGGGCAGCGGGATGATTGCTGTGCAGCAGGCCATGACCTATCCAACCATTTGCGCCGAGCTTTCGCAGCCGATACAAACGAGACGAATCTCTCTACCAGTTCAATCCTCTAGCTCGTGGTACCTTGCATGAGCCGCCTGGGCAAACAGCGGGATTGCGTGACTGCATATCGGACATGTTGGAATCTTTGTGTCACCCCAGGACTGATCCGCATCCGGTTCCTCGGCAAACAGAGGCGGAGGACTTTCCTGGGCGGCCTCTGTTTCCTCATCCGACGTTGAGGTGATCCGAAAAGGACGTAAAGTCTCGTCCTGGTTCTTGAACATAAGGGAAATATCCCTGCCAACACCTGCTTTGTCGTCGGTCGCCCCCGGTGCCATGTTGGCAACGCAGATATTGATTAGCTGAAGGTTCCACTGGTGGTCTTTGTTGCCTTCGAACCGATGAAAAAGAGGCGACAAAGACTCGGCGACGAGGCGCTCAGCAATTTGCACAACGTCTACATTGGTATCAAAGACAAAGCTGGGCAGGGCCGTGGACCGAGATACGCGACTGGAATTCTGGTTCCCGTTGGGTCGTGGCCACGATCGTATGGACAAACGGAGAGTCCTGGGTCTGGCGATCCATCGTTGCGAAGTCGCTGCGCCGGGCGGATCATTGACCAGAAGCTCTATCCTCATCCTTCGCACCAACGAGCACGACAACTTGCGTAGCTCCGAGGTAATTGACGCTAGAGCCTCCAGGCCCTTGTAAGTGTCCTCGATGCTTATTTGTGCCGGAAAGTCGGTAGCTTCCTTGACTTCGGCCGGATCTACACCGTGAAGAAGACCCCAGACTCGAGCTCCTATGCCCCTTTCAGAACCCGGTCCTCCTAGTAAAGTCTCCAGGGAGCCTAGTGCAATGGATGGATGCAGGCGGACTTGGCCGGTAGTCACCATCACGTCCGAGGAAGGCGAGTCTGGACCTTGCTGTTTCGAAGCTATATGGGCTTCTAGCAGAAGGCCTGATTTGGACCCGATGCCTGGTACTTTTCGCAGTGCATGTCGGTCAATAAAACCGACAACATCCTGCTCTGTTAATGCTACCAGTGTGGTCTGATTCCGAGGCTTATTTCGGGCACCAACTAGTTTGCTTAGCAACTTGTTGGTGGAGATACCGCAAGTCGATGTGTACCCAAACTCCTGCTCAATCTTCAGTCGCAGGTGCGTTGCAAGATGAGAGCCAAGAAGTAGACGTAGGTACAAGGGGTTTTCAATATCGAAGCCTTGGGGCACCGAGCCCTCCATGCATCCTGCTATAGACGTAAGATCACAGCCAAAGCCGACGAGTGGGTCATCCCGGGACAAATAAAAGAAAGAGTCCGACAGACAGGCTCGATTCAGACAGAACATGTTGTAGTCGACAATGTCAGTCACATCTGCAAGCGCTTAGCTTTAGCCACGGCACTCCAAGGAGAAGAGGCGATCAGGCCGCGTACCCATGAAGACCTCGTCGAAGCCCAAGCGCTCGACCTTGTTGTTCCACGAGTGGGACCTCAGGAAATTGAACAGAATCTTGCTCACATCGCGAAAGGGAGTGAGATCCTCGCCGTTTACGAGGACAAGATCAGGGCAAAGCCTCTTGGCTTCAGACGCAAGCATCAGCTTCCTGACTCCAAGGCGACGGGCGTTGTAATTGCACGTTGCTAGGATGTTCTTCTGCCTGACCCCCAACGGCTGACTCCTCAATGCCGGGTTCTTGTGCTCCAGAACCTGGGCGTAGAAGCAGTCATAGTCCTGTGACGAGTAAGGATTCGCACCGTGGCGGAGAGGAGGAAGGCTTGAACGACGAACAAATTGCAGGATAATACGATCGTTCTTCCCCCTAGGAGCCTTCTTCACTTGGACATCCATTTTCCTCCGGTCAGATGGGCGTCCAGGGCTCTGCCCATGGCGAAGGATGAGCGAGGGGGGGTTCTATGTTGATGGTCGCCAAGACGGTCGACGATGCTGGGCTTCCATGCCGAGCTGCCGGGTTGATGAACTGTAGGCGAAGAACAATAGGTTCGGATTGTTCAGAGCAAGGGTCAGTTAAGATTGCCTCGTCACCGTTGATGAATCCCAAACTGAGACGGATCGACGGTCAGGAGCGAGTAGAGGTTATGGTCTGCCTACTATAATTAGGTACGGCGAACCTTGGCTTGCTTGGGTGACTAATAAAACAAGCCACTACAGTGCCCTTGACGGCCCGCCAACACCAAGGAAGGGGCATCCCTTGAGGGGGCTTCTGGACAGCCACGGTCTCTACAGTAACCTGGTAAAAGTCATACAAGGGCTTTTCCCTAGCATGGCCTCGTTGTCGATGCAGATGCGGAGATAGGAAGCTTCCCGTGTTGACGGAATACCATGTAGGCCCATACCATCTCTCTTTACGGGGAGACAAACGTGTCCGGTCTATTGTTAGGTCTCCCGCCTGCTCCCAGGGCCCTGGCTCTCTGATAGAGAGCTCCATTTCGGCAGAATATTCCACAGAGCTTCCAACCAAAGGTCCCCTCAATCCCCTGTAACCCAAGCCCTTCCAAGGTCTCGGATGAACACGTCCACGTAGACAAGGGTTTCCTGGGGAAGCCAGGTAATGACGGGAAGGACTCAAAATGCCCCGGGCCGCGCACCGTCGAGGGATGGCAATGGAGTTGAAGGCGGATGCTTTGAATGTATCCGCAGGATTTTCGATATATCTGGATAGATCAACGCACGAGGCAGGACCCGGGGCCTGAGTCCAGCCGCTTACATCACTGAAGAGCCCGGCAAGATGCAAATCGTCTCTCTGCTTATTGCAAACAATGGATGTATCGTCCCGAGGTTCGTGCAACCCAACCCCGCCCCGTCGTAGGTAGTTCAAGTACTGGTGATCGTCTGCGATTATCAGCGACACTGTGGCAGGTTTCAGCCAAGCATTCTCTCCAACCCGCAGCTCCAGGTCTCCAGGTCTCCAGGTCTCCAGTACTGTAACGGACCGTGGGTCGCCGATTGTACGGCCCAGCGTATCTTTCTTTGTTTCCTTGGTGACCGGCCGCGCCGGGTTCCCACACGAGAGCGCGGCCGGTGAAACCCTCCGATAGTTACGGACAAAGAAAGAAACCGTCTTGCACGCCCAACAAAGAAAGGCCCTGTTATTCAAGCAGGGAGCTGCGCGTGGATTTAGAGGGGGGGCTAAACTAGGTACAAGGGAACAACATCGATGGGTTACGGTATTCGGTGGGAGAGGGGAGGTTGTTGTGCATCGCCCGTTTGACAACAACGATGGTGTCGTGTACAGCCACTGCATGAGCCGCGGCTGACGGCAATGTAGGTGGAAGCGTTTCTTTGAACGGATCCCACGCGACGTTTGACCTGTTTCCCGGAATGGTGGCTGCAACATCAGAGTGCGAGACCTGGCGCGATGGCCCCCAAATGCGCCCTCTTGGCTTCCACATCGTCAGCTTCGTCATGACCTGAGCCCATGAGGCTGACAGTGTACCATCTCCTCGCAGCTGAAATTGGGAATAAACTCTGCACGCGTGAACATGAAGTTGGCTGAAGCGATGTTGGTGGTCAAACGTTGGCTGGCCTATTCCTTGGTCTCGCCCTCTGCCGCTTCTTCCCTCCAATCTTGTCTTTGTTGGATTATTTTCGGATTAGGAAGGGTATCTCCAGGCGACTCCGCCTTGCTCGCTGGATCTCTTCTTGCCAAGCAAGCCGCACAACTCACCGTATGTTTGTTGACTTGCCTGCGAGCCCGAGCCCAAGCCCACGGATCCATCTCTACGGTGTCTGCTCAAACTGCGGCGTATTATCTAGTAAGCCCTGCTTAGTGGGAGGTAGATCCGGGGCTCCTGAGAGCTGACAACAACAGTGCGCGTGCGGACACCAAAGATCCAAAAGCCCGAGAGAAGGATCCTCGTGGCTAGTCGCTTATTGCGGTCCCGAGTACGGAGTGCTAGGTAGGGGAACAAGGCACAGGCACAGGCACAGGCGCAGGGTATCGTCCAGCATGGTATGGTCTGGTATGGGCTAGGTTGGGCGGAATTCGGAGTCTGGTGCTGCGAGAACCGGCCCACGTCGGCCATGTCACGATGCCACGACATCCGGGCCCAATTACACACCGCCCGGCGTCATGATGAAGGATCGAGAGAAAACGGTCTGGAATGGTGGATGGAATGGAGAGAATCGCTAGTGGGCAGCCTCTGCAGCCTCTGCAGCCTCAGCAGCGGTGGGTTGGCTTGGGCTGTTGGTTAAACGCCGGACACGGGCCAATCACAGGCGCGGCGCGATGGGGGTTAGCCGCCTCGCCGCCCAAGCCAGTGGGATCAGCCTGTGACGAGCACAGCTGGCCTGCAGGAAATAGACGCCGCGAGCCGCGCTTGATTCGTTGCCTCTGCCCTTCTCCTCCCCCTCCTTCTGCAACCCAACCCCCCGGTCACCCAGCGTACTCTGGAGACTCTGGAGACTCTTGTGACTCTTGTGACTCTTGTGACTCCAGCCAAGCCCCCTCCCCCGTAACGCGCTAGCGGTACCTCTCCAGCGCCCTCCAACGTGAGACTGGCGCTTGTTTCCCATCATGTTCGACCAAGAATAGCCAACCAGGAAGCTCGAGCTCACACCCTCGCCTGCCCCTTGCTTCCCTCGCCTTGCCCTGCTGGGTCTGTCGGGTTCGTCGTCCTTGGCCCTTGTTAGGGCCTGCTCCGGGGAGGTCCCAAATCAGACACTATTCGCAACGCCGCAGTGTCGCCATCGCGTGCGCACCGGGGTCAGGGAGCAGAGCAAGCGAGCGAGCCGAGTCTTACGGCAGACCAGGGGGCGTAGACTGTGGGCTGAGGGTTGGTTGAATGAATGAATGAATGAATGAAAAGGGAGAAAAAGAAAGAAAAGTGCCCGTAACGACTAACGGTAGGAAAGGCATGGTAGACACTGGACGGACCAACCCCGTCCATCCCTCCATCATCGTAAATCACACTGCATTCGAGTGCATGAATGTGCGTCTAACCCCTCGTCTGGCGACAGCGGCATGCCTGTCTGCCCCCCATTGGACCGTCCTCGACAGGCTTCCAAACCAACAGCGTCGTGTTATATAGACGCCCAGCCCTCGGCCTCATCCAGACCTCCCCAAACCCCCAAGACGTCTGCCATTGTTTCTCTTCCTGCTTCCCCCTTCCCACCTCATACCTCCTCAAACACTCAACGTATCCTGGCCTGTCAGATCCTGGCGCTTGCCTCACCACGTAACCAGGCTCCATCCGGGAGGGAACCTTGGCCTTGACATACCCATCTATTCTCCGTCTGGCTGGGCACGCACACAACACTCATTACCACGGCGCGGTGCATAATCTACCACTCGAGTTCTTTCTAGACCAGCCATCTAAACTTTGTTTCATTCCGCTTCGACTTGACTTGAATCCTCAATCTCTTGTTTAATCTTCATCTCGTCTTACCAAGCCCCGACCGGACATCACCGAACGGAACGGAACTGGACGGCACACACACACACACACACACACACCATCCGCCATGGCGACTCTGCAAAACCCAGGCAAGAAGCCGCGGCTTTCTCTCAAGATCAAAACCTCATGCGGGCCTGCCGTCAGGTCTACTAGAGGCTTCCCGGTCGACCCCTCCGACCCAACCGCCTTCAACACCCTCTCCAACGTCTACGTGACAGCCATCGAGAGGTCAACGCCTCTGACAGCCATCAACACTCTCCAATCCTTCAGCATATCCTCGCCTGTCGAAGCCAAGAACCCCAAGCAAAGGATAGCAACCCCATATGTTGCCACGTACCCCGAGACGCCCTTGACGGCGCACCCTGCGTCCCCGGCAAACCTGGAGATGATCTTTCCCAGCGCCATGACGGCGACACCACCTCTCTCCGCCGGGCCTGCCACCCCCAACTCTACCGTCTTCACCTTCTCGGCCGCCGACACCGCACGTAGGCCGCCTATGCCAGCAAGGGATCTCACCTCGCCAGTCGAGGCACGAAGTCCTCGTCGCCGGAGACCCTCCGCGGCCCAGATCAACGGATTGGGATTACAATTACCTTACACCCACCCGAGGACACTACACAGCATTCTACGCAACTCCCCACTGCCTCCCAGGACTGCTCTATCCCCTCGGCGACAGTCACTCCGACTTCAGGAGAAGGCAGGTAAAAGGGTCGAATATAATAATCCCCTAACCCAGGAGATCATAAACAGCAAATACATCAAGTCACACATCGACCTTCTCGTGGAAGAAGCCTCCCCGAACTCGCCTTCATCTCAGCTGTTCCAGCCACACGCCGCGGTCGACTTGGCAACTGCGTTTGAGCCAAACGAGATCCAGGATGGAGGCCAAACCCCTGGACCTTTCGAGGACATGCAACGCCGCCTCGCAAGCCTTGGGTCAGCATCGCAACGGTCGCCGGTAGCACCTTCGGGCATTCGGAAGCGTCCTCGCAGAGACAAGAAGCGCCGATGGGTCTGGACCATTGGACAAGACGCCGAGGATGAGCAGAATAATGATGAGGTCAGCGGCTCAATGGCTGCCATCCGGGCTGAGAATGTCGGGGCCAAGAGGCAAAAGGAAACGCCAGACGAGGCAACTACTCCTACTGTCGAAGGTCAGCAGGCTGCTTGGCTTGCCACACCGACACCGAGCATCGAAAGCATTGGGAGTGTCGATTCGAGCTCGGACTGCTTTGACACCGACATGTCTGACACTGCGAGCAGCCTCGCCTCTGAAGACAGCATGCCGAGCATTGATATGGAGCTGGACGTCAAAACCCCAACCGCGCCCAAGCGACTCGGCGAACTTCAACTTCTGAGAAGGCGGGACTCCCCCATCCCGGAACTTAGACAGAACAGGCGAGACACCCCTATCCCACCAGAGCACGGGACGCCTAAGCGGGATACCCCAGTGCCTTATTTGAGCTCTACGGAATAGGATTCTCTCGCACCTCGGAGCAGTTGTCGTTTGTTTCGCATTGTCTGGTGCTCTCTACACTTCCACCACGCGCTCTGACGGGTTTGATTTCTCAAAAGGGGGGAGGCTGAGGGACCGTCGTGAATGAATATTTTATTTGGTTGCATTATACAGCACTGCATGGAGTTTCAGCACTGCATTTGCGTCATTTTTAACGGGAGGTGGTGCTGGGGACTGGCAAACTCGGGGTTGGTCTGGTTGACCTGGTTGGAACTGCGGCGACAGCATACTAGCCATCATGATATCACGTACTGTCTCATTTCCCGTCGAAACACAATACATAAATACCATCTACATGAATCCATTCAGCAACGTCTATGTCCTATGAAAACCATGATATATGTGGCTAATGTAGGTAAGCACTTGTACCAACTCCCCCAACTTTTGCCGTCTTGACGACGCCGTTCCTGAATTGTCCCTATTTCTACCATCGCTAGTCGCTACTGTTGGCTTTGGTATAGCTCCTCTGCCGTCGTTATGCACTGCATGTTGGCTCCCAGCTTGTTGATGGTCTCCATCCACTCCTCGTACTCGTCTGAGTCGAATACGATACCGCCGCCTGGGAAACAAATCAACGTTAGTGGCGAGATCAGTATAGCATGCTTCGCACGTCAACCTACCGGCTTGAAGATACGCCACCCCGTCCTTGGTCATCATCGTCCTCAACGCAATGCACGTATCCATAGCACCCTCGACTTCCTGACCCTTCTCGTCCAACCCGCCGTAACCAAAGTAGCCCACGGCGCCGGCGTAGATGCCGCGCTTCTCCTTCTCCAGCTCGGCGATGAGCTCCATGGCCTTGACCTTTGGGGCGCCCGAGACGGTGCCGGCGGGGAAGATGGAGCGGAAGGCGTCGAAGCGGGTCTGGCCCGGGCGCAGGACGCCAGAGACCTGGGAGACGAGGTGCTGGACGTGGCTGAACTTCTCGACGACCATGAGGCGGTCGACGCGGACCGTCAGGGGGTCGGCGACGCGGTTGACGTCGTTGCGCGCCAGGTCGACCAGCATGACGTGCTCGGCGCGGTCCTTGAGCGAGCCGCGCAGCTCGTCGGCGAGGCGCTGGTCCTCCTCGGGCGTCCTGCCGCGCTTCACTGTGCCCGCGATCGGGTGCGTGATGATGCGGCCGCCCTCGCTCTTAACCAGCAGCTCGGGCGAGGCCCCCACGATCTGGAAGTCCTTGCAGTCCACGTAGAACATGTACGGCGACGGGTTGACGGTGCGTAGGTGCCTGTAGATGTTGAAGGGGTGTAGGTTCGTGGGCCGGGCGAAGCGCTGCGAGGGCACGGCCTGGATGATGTCGCCGGCAACGATGCGCTCCTTGAGCTTGGACACGTGCGCCATGTACCCTTCCTTGCCGATGTTGGATGTATATTCCTGGCCGGTCAGGATGGGGGGCTGTTCCGGCAGCGGCGTCTCGGGCGAGTTGATGACGTCCACCAGCTCATCGATTGTCTTCACCGCTTGGGCGTAGGCCTCGTCCAGCTTCGACGAGGTCTCATCCTGGGGGACGGCGACGTATGTGATGACTTTGATAACGCCCAGGAACCTATCCAGTGCGATAATGGTGTCGTAAAGCATGAAGAAGGACTCGGGGATCTTGAGCACATCCTTCAGTGGCCGCGCTGTCTTGGGCTCAAAGTAGCGCACACAGTCGTAGCCCACGTAGCCGATTGCGCCACCCAGCAGCGGCGGCAGCTTCAGCTCCGGCACATGTGCCACGACGTGCGCGGCCAGCTCGCGCTCGAGCGCGGGCAGAGGGTCCGTCTCGGGCCCATGGCCGGGGCCCGTGGCGATGACCTTGCGCGGGCCGGCGCCGACGAAGCTGTACCGGCCGACCTGCTCGGTGGCGGCTGACTCGAAGAGGAAGGAGTAGTCGGAGGATTTGGAGTGCGCGACGAGCTTGAGGTATGCGGCCGACGGCGTGATGAGATCCGACGAGAGCTGGCGGTACACGGGGACGAGGGTCGGTTTCCTGCTGCCTGTGTACGGCTGGTCGACGATCTCCCGTACTCTGTCGAGCGACGGAACTACACCAAGCTGCGACATCGGCAAGGCACGCATTAGCAGGGCAAGCACCTGGCATACCATGCGAGAACACGCCGGAGGGAATTGGCATGACTTACCAAACCTGCCATTACCACTAGTCTTGGAGCTGGATGTCGCGGACAAGCAGCAGGTACCGGGCGGAGGAAAGTGCCGTTGCAACAGTTGAGTCACGCCACGAACCAATATCTGGATATCGATATTTAGACTGGGGGGATAAAGGTTCGCCAATGGGCGCAACCGAGATAAACGAGACCTGGACCCTTGGTGGGGGTTGCGGGGTCTACCACACTAACAGAAACCCGACCTGCTGGCCCCGTTTTGAGTACCGCCACGGCTGGGTTCGGTGGAAGCATACTTCATCGATGCTGGACACAGTTAGGGGCGCTGCGAGATCTGGTCAACTGCTGTCGAGCGGCATCGCAGGTTGCGTGGTAGAAATAGAGGGATCTGCTAGAATTGGGCAGACCGTCAATGCCGTTCACATACCCGGTGGTTCGATCAGTGAACAGTCCTACTACATTAATTGCCTATCCAGTGCTCGTAGGTGAGCATCCACCATCAAAATCCTGTCAGAAATCCAGTTGAGCAGTCTTCTCAATACCCACACAGACCATAAGTAATTCCAAATCCAACTCGGGGTGAAGCATACTCAGCTCTCCACGCTGAGTGCCTTGGCTCCCACAATCTTGCCCTGCTCGCTCGACACCAGCCAGTACTCTGCCCTCGTTTTGTCCTTCGTCACCCGGTACACTCTTACGTCGTTGCCGCGGGTCGCTTCTCGGACTGCCTCTATTAACGTGGTGTAAGATCCGCGCGAGTCCCAGTCGATCGGATCCAAGATCGTGATGTCTGCGCTTTCGGGATCCCAGTGCTCAATCAGTCTGGCGAATTCGACTATCCGGGTGTTACATTAGTAGATTTCTCAACATGACCCCAGACCTTCAATGTCATAGTGATCTCCGCCAAGGGCAAAGGAATGGGGGAGAGGGAGCATGGCAAGAGTGTAGTAAAGTTGACTGTTGGCGATAAGACGTACCTTCGTCCGGCAGGCCATTGCCCTCCCACTTCAGGGAAACCGCCTCAAAGGGTTCATCGGCGTCGCTTGTGTATACCGCGTCACCGACCGCGGCTTGAATTGGCCCAGGCACCTGGCTGCCACTGTCCTTGGTCTTAAATTGGGCAGGTTGTTTGTTTTTGACAGATGCAGCGTGGCCATTGCCAGTGTCCTCGTTCGCCTTGTTCAGAAAGGCCATATAATCCTCGTCGCTTGCCATTTCAGGACATCGATTTTGTGACGATTCCTGTCTTGCTAGCTTGTGGTTGCGCAGGCTGAGGAAGCTTCGGTTGTGCAGCGGCAATGTGCGAGCCCGGGGTTCGGTTTGGGAATGGAGTAACAGTAAGGGAGCTGACGCAGCGTAATGGGATTTCGTTGATGATAATCGTCTTGTTGTGATGGGCAGTATTCGATAAATGTGGTTAGGAAGCGTCATTGAGCAAAAGTAGCGAGGTGCTGACTGAAAGGTCTAGGTACATCCGGATTCGCTTTCGACGAATGTGGGGTGACGTCAGGTTGCCATCGTCTTGCTGGATACATGCACATCCGCATGTCTCGTGATCTGCAAATTCACAAGTCGGTTTACACAACAACCTACTGATACGGCAAACTACTAAAAGCATCTACAATGATTCCAGTACACGCACAATCATAGGTCGCCAACACATGAGTAAATCGTCATACATCGTCAGATTGGGGAATCATTTCAGTATTCGTGGGTCCCTCTACATGGACTTTTATCTTCATTCCGTTGTGAAGCCTAACCCAGCCCCAAAATCATGGCAAAAACCAATCCTCGACACCAATGCAATGGCCCAGACATTAAAGGAAACAGGCTGCCGTCTATGCGGTGGCCAGGTCCTTCTTGAGGGTACCCTGGTACTGCTTCTTCTCCGCCGGAGTCTGGAAAGCACCGTGACCAAACTCGGACGAGGTGTCGATCCACTTGAGGTTGATCTTCTCCAGAGCCTTGCGCGATGTATGCACCCACATGGACTTACGCAGAGTTACGACACGCTTCTTGGTACCGGGGATGGAGCCCTTGACCATGACCCAGTCGTTGTTCACCTCACCATAGCGAACGAAGCCACCCAGGCTGTTTCCGTGTTAGCAAGCGATGAAACAATCTAATGAACAAGAGTAAGACGTACGGAGTGATCTTCTTCTTGGTAACATCCACATCGGTGGAGGCGCTGTCCTCGGCGCCGGCACGGCCAATACGGTAGATCTTGTGGTTGACCGAGGTACGGTGGTGGTAACCGCGCTGACCGGCACGGGCAACGGTCCACTGGACGTGGGAGGGATGCCAAGCACCGATACAGGCAACCTTACGGAGACCCTTGTGAGTCTTACGAGGAAGCTTCTTGGTGCCCCAACGGGAGGTGACACCGCTGAAGCCGTGGCCCTTGGTGACGGCAATGACGTCGATGACCTCGTCCTGCTCGAAGACGGAGTCGATGGAAACAGGCTTCTCGAAGAGGTCGCGGCCGAACTGGACCTTGTCGGCGACGGAGCCACCGTTGATCTGGATCTCCATCAAGTGGGCCTTCTTCTGCTTGAGGGGAGTCTTGCGAATCTGGGTGTGAGCCAAGACGCGGACGACGGTGCAGTACTTCTTGATGCGCTCGAGCTCGCGGGTGATGGAGGCGCCGCTGCTCTCGGAGTGCTTCTTGGCGTACTTGGTGAAGGCCTTCTTCTTGCTCTTGTACCAGTTCTTGTAGAAGCGGCGCTTGAGCTCGTCGCTCAGATGCTCGGCCCAGACGGTGGTGAGGGAGCGGAGACCACGGGGGGTCTCAACGTAACCCACGAGACCAACAACGATCATCTAAAAGATGTTAGCCATAGGCACAGAGCCAAGCGGGCTGCATTGTTCGTACAGGTGGGGTATCAACGATCGAGACGGCCTCGACAACCTCCTTCTTGTTGGCCTTTGCGCCTGGTCGGTCGAGGTCGCGGACGATGGTGGTCATGCCGGCCTTGTAGCCCATGGCGGCGGTCAGGTGGACGGGCTTCTTGGCGTCATCCTTGGGGAAGCTATCGATGCCAATTGAATCAGCTCCATGTTCTCCCTCTCTCAAGCAAGATAATAATGTTTGCACATCCAAGGGGTTTCCATCTTTGAGACTTACGACTTGACCTTTCCGCGGTGGCGGGCAGCACGCTTTCGCGGCAGGTAGGCGAGAGAGCCGTGGCGGGGAGCCTCGTACTTTCGGTGCTGTGAATCAATTGTCAACTTCGTCTTCGCTCACGAATATCTTGCTTCGTTCTTACACTCATGATGGGCGACTGATGGGGTTGGTGGGTGAGTCGGATGTGTTGACGAAGCCTGCGTGGAGGAGAAAAAAGTCGAGAGGAATATTTGTGTGCGAAATTCTAATAAGTGAATATTGGTGCGAAGCTGTGTGTGGGCCCGTGCCCCCAAGGAGGACCTAACCTGCCAAACTGTGGTGCAATCCTCGCCATGGAACATTCTTACCTAAGCTGAGGTACGTACTGATGCCCAAGGCCCTTCACCAAACACAAGCCCGGACGGGGCCGATTTCTATATCACGTGATATGGGATGCGTTGCTGCACGGATCTTGCTGTCACACGTACAAGTATCAAGGGTAAAGGAATGGCCTTTGGGCAGTGAGAACGGATTCAATTCAAGCAGTAAAAGGTTGTTGGAGACAACATCTTTAAGTTATCCATACATGGTCCACTTCTTCCTCTTCCTCTTCCTCTTCTCCCTCTTCACCCGCCCCGTTCCGTCAACAACTTTTTACATTGCCGCACTTGTTGCTGAAGCATTGCCGATATCCTGCTCCTGACCCATCCCATCTGCATCAAGTGAATACCGCAGTCCCAAAGGAAAAAAAAAAAGAAAAAGAAAAAGCCCATCTGCTTAAGTGATATACATTAAAGTACTTGGCCAAACTCGGTAATGTTTCGAGAATAAGGATGCACGTTTCCCAATATCGCTCTCTATTCGACCTTGGGAACTGGTCCGGATGACCCGTTCACTCCACCATTTGCTGGAGTAGATGCCTTTAAATCGGCGGCGGCCGCAGCCGCTGAACCCGATCCATTCGTCAGAACTGCAGTCTTCTTCTCGTCCTCGCCGCTGTCGTCATAATCTTCGTTCACCTCAATCTTTCTTGCAGCTCGCTCCGGCTCCGTCACGTGCTGGGGCGGACGAGGAGCTGGAGCAGCTTGTTCCAGGGATGCGGGGCGTTCTTCCTTGGGAGTAGCCACCGTCGGAGGCTTCTCATGGCTGACACCCTGCATAGGTCCTGAACTCTGCTGCATGGGTGGGAGGTGACTGGGTCCGATCGAGTGGCTCTGCGGGTGGTGCGCTGCCTCAGATGGGTGGTACACATCACTTGCGTGGCGTGGTGGTTCGTCGGGCCTCCTCGGCTCCTCCACGCGGCGCTGCTCATCGCCACGTCGAGCCTCTGAAGAATTGCGACGATAGCCTTCCAGGGGGGGCGTAGACGGCCGGCGGTGATGCAGGTCATCCAGACGAGCACGATTTTCCTCGTTTGCTTGCTTTTTCGCAGCCGATTCCTCTTCCCACTCTCGCATTCGCTTGGGGCCAACTGACGACGGTCGTTCGTCAGCGCGGGGAACGGGGGCCTCTGGTATGGCGGATGGATGAGGTGGTCCATTATCCGGTGCACCTTGTGGTGGCATTTCGGTATGATGAGAGTAATGCGGTGGTGGCGGTGGCGGCGCTTGATGCTGAGGATACGCGGATTTGGGAGACGGCATGCGGTTGTCGTGAACAGGCCGGCCATCAGACCGGGGGCTATGCGTATTCCGGAACGGAGGCATGCCGTTCGGTGGCGGGTTGGCCCCGTTGGTGTTGGACGAGGGAGGCGCATTAGCAGATGGCACAGCCGATGGCGTGGGCCCGCCCCAGTTGGGATTGACAACTCTTCTTTCGCTAGGGGCCGCTCCCTGGGATGGTGGCTGAGGAGGGTGCGGGTACTGGTGTGGCGCTGTCGGAGGTGAAGGGCCACGACGAGGAGGGCCGCCTCGACTGGGATCCGGGTAAGGCTGTCGCATCTGCTGTTCCTGTTGGGGGCTGGGTTGACGCTGCACAGGCGGCACCGGTCCAACTCGGAAAGGCTCCCCTCGATTCTCATATGGATTGGGAGGCTGAGGAGGCGGGTTGACATTAGACAATCGACCTGCCCAGTTATCGCCGGCGCCTGGAGGTGGTGGTCCAGGAGGAGGTTGGGTAGCATTGCCCCATTGAGGACCAACGGGCCCGGCAGCCTGGTAAGCTTGGGGATGCACGTCCGCTGGCTGGGGAGCGGCGGGTGGTGGTCCTGAATTGCCAGAGCGTAGCAGCTGAAGACGAGCCTTGATATGAGGATTCCCGGGGTCGAGCTCTGCCGCACGTTGGTATGCGTCGAGAGCATCTGCAATCTGGTTGTTGCATGATTCATACTACGGGCAAGTCAGTCAACAAATCCATGGAGAAACGCTTTGCTGCGGAGCAGACGTACCAGTGTTCCCAGGTCGTACCAGACTTCGGAAATGTACGGGTTCAGACGAATAGCCCGTGAATAGGCATCCAATGCGTCCCGGTACTGGTTGATTTGGTAGTAGAGTACGCCTATCGAGCACCAGAATGTCGGGTTCTTTCCATCACGGTAAACAGCTTGCTGATAAGCTTCATAAGCCTTGGGGTATTTTTGTTGGGACATGTAGCATCGGCCCAAAAGGTACCAACTCTGGGCATCTTGGTTATCTGCACGGCGGTTGTCAGTATGAGCATACGGAACTGTCAAGGCAGGAAAGCCGTACCTGCTGAGACCGACTTTTCCAAATACTGGATAGCACGATCCTGGGTCTCGTAGGCACTGCTCTGTTGGTGATGTAGCCACCCAAGCTGTTGCAAAACCTTGGCATGGTTAGGCGAGTGGTCCAGAACGCGCTGATATGCAGCCTTGGCGCTATCAAACTAGATGACAAGTCAGTAAGGCGATGGTCATGATGATGGATCGGAGACGTACATCTTTTTGTTGTTCATGGACGTGGCCAATCTGAAACCAGATGTCTTCTTGCGTAAGAGGACCTGGAGGCGAGTTGACAATGTATTTGAAACACTGGTTTAGTCAGTATAGGTGAAATCAGCTATCGACATATCGCGCAGCTTACGTCAAGGCTCTGGTTGAATTTGGATTGTTGCTTGTAGATAATGCCCAACCTGAAGTAGATCTCGTTGGCCTTCTCAAAGTCTGGCTGTATCTGCATGACCTGAGAAAAGGCCTCTTCAGCGTAGTCGTAGCTGCCGTATCGGTCATAGAGAATTCCGATTCCGTACCAAAGCATGGGGTCCTACGCGAGTCAGATCAAAATGATACATGTCAGGCGGTCGTAAGCAATACAAACCTTAGGATCACGAAGATTGACCAGGGCTTGTTGGTACGCGTCGTAAGCTTTCTGCAGATTCTCCGTCATCAGGTAGCAGTGGCCTATCAAAAAGACATGGCGATTAGCACGAGAAGTAAAAGTGCTTTCAGGCTGTTCAAACTTACCAAGATTGCCCCAAGCTTCACCGTTATTCTGCTCGATCTGGACAATGGCACGGAAAAATTCAAGCGCCTTGTCGAAGGCTTCTCGGCCCTTGAGAAGCATGCCTATAGCGTTGAGGGCTTGGGTGGACTGCGAGTTGGCTGCTAGAGCACGCTCATAGGCGTTCATGGCCTCATCATGAGTACGCAAGAGCTCCGCAAAGCTCCCTAACAACGGTCAGCATGTTGCGCGACATCGATGGCACAGGTTCATCGCCAGTCGCCTACCTATCTGCATCCACACAGCCTCGTTCATAGTAGCAATAGCCTGCGACGGGGGGTATTGGCCATGTCCCATGGCTTGAGGGGGGACGACTTGAGGCTGATGCTGCTGCATTTGCATCATGGGCGGTGATGGATGGTGGTTCGCCATGGTGAAGACGTCGTGGGTCGCGATCGGCTGGCGTGTACGGCAAAACTGGTCCTGACGGAAGCGCGCTGGACAATATGTTGTTGGGGGGTTGAGATTGGCTGAAGCCCGGAGGCTGCTTCACCCGTTCACAGGACGTGGACTGATCGAGGGCGGATAGAAGGGTATCTCAGCGCGCCGTTGAAAACCCTGGCGCAAGCCGCGAAGAGGCCACCAAAATAAAGTGGCCTCGAATGACGTGAGTAGTCAAAATTCAGTAGAAGGGGGACGGGACAGAAGAAGCCGGCGGATGGTCGGCGCTGGACAGGAAAGGGTGGTCGAGGAGCGCCGGGCGCCGATGAGGCCGTATCCAAGTTTGACGAAATTGGGGAGGGGAGGAAGAGAGTTCGGGCCGCTGGGGAGAGGCAGAGCTGTGGAGGAAGGACTTGTCCACCTGGTGAACGAACTCCCCTAACCCACGAGAAGGAATGGGAAGGCACGGGCGCGCTACACGTACGGCCAGGGGTGCAGGTGGATCCTGTTGCCAAGCCAAGCGGGGCCACCCCCATGCACCTACTTTATTTACGGTATTGGGCTGTCCTTATGGCTGATGCTGCCCTGCCGGGGGGCTGCCACGGTGGAGACGAGCCGCTGAGGGAATGGGGGGCCCAAGGAAGGGAAGGTTTGCTCGGGACTGCACATTGCGCTAGTTTGGTAGCTTGGGCCCGATGTTGTGTCAGTTTCTTCGGTTCCGTTTCTTCCTGTTCCCTTGCTTGTGTTTCGCGTGTGCGCTTGGCTGGCGACCCGTCTTCATTGTGGTTTGCTCGACTGCATCGGCAGATGGGCTTCGGTACCCAAATTCAGGCTCATCGTAGGCATTATAATGTGTCGCTGTACTTTGCTGCAGGCACACCTCTTGCCTTGTTGTACTGCGGGGGTGCGTCTCGTCACCAGACCAGGTACGCTCGAGGCCGGAGTCATTTGGAAGTGTGCGGCAGATTCACCACGACTCTGCGCTGACGCACACAGCAAGACTTCGGGAAGCGGCATGACAAGCAAACCCCCGCATTAACCTGCATCGGTGTTTGCCGAAGTCGATTCATAGACAACCCTTTTCCGTTCTTCAAACCTTCACAAGCCTCACGGTGTACAGATGAAGCCTCAGGTGGCGGGTGGAGCTGAACGTTATCGTGACCAGCGACACGTCTCTCCGCCAGTCCTCACGTGCGCGCAGTCCGTCCAAGATGTTGAGACATTACGCTGAGTGCCTTGGGAAAAGGCAACGGCAGAAGGGTGTGAGTGGTACAAACTCTGAGTGGCTTGAGCGATGTCATCGTCGAAGGCCTTGCGTGACCCTGCAAGATTAAGCCGGCGATCTGATGAAAATGCAAAGGTTGATTCACTGGTGTAGTCGTCGTTCGCTTCAGTCCAACTGTTCGTGAGTCAGCCTGCAGGACAGACTTAGGCACCCTCGGAGGATGAATGGGCTTGTGCATCTGGGCGCCAATCCGGGGAGAATCTGGCCCTATTGAACCGCAGGATAGGCTGTGGAGTGTTTGACCAGATGCTGGGCACGTGACTTCAGGTGTCAGCACAGGGGCAGATGGTCGAGGCCCTGCCTTGTCTCAGCTGCCCGAAGGATGACGGTTTCGATGGACTTGGGGTTGTCAGTATTCCTACGTCTCTTCACGGGAATTCAGTGAGCTGGTGCAGCTAGATCATCACTCTTCCCCAGTGAGATGTTGATTGAAAGTGGTTGGGAACGGAAAGCAACTGGCCAGAGGCAAAGCAAGGGATGCTAGCCTCACCGCTACAACTAGAGCTTCCGCCTGTGGTGGTGTCGCGGCCAAGTGCCTCGGGCAGCCACACACGTGTTTGTCAGCTGTGTCCGGTCACGCAAAAGGACGAACTCTTTGTGTTGAATGCTCGAGACAGGATGATAGGAAAGCATCTTGATGCAGCCCGTCCCGTCCACATGAGCATGGGCTGCGGATATTGAGAGTGAGAACTGGCGTAGGTATTGTCCATCGTTCAGCCTTATTGGGGTATCTTACAATTGAGGCTACATTCGAAGGACTCTCGCTTGAAACTATCACTGCTCAACCTTGAGGAGGCGGCAGCCGGCCGGCACAGGGCGTTGTACTAACGCCACGACGATCGCGTTGAGCCCCAGGGTCTTGGGTGGAACAGGGTGCTTGGCTCGGTGTAGAAATATTCCATCATACGATAACAGTGCTGACCCCGAAGCCGTTTCGCTGACCGTGCTTGGTTAAGACGATGGCGGTGCTTGGCTAGGTTCACGGGGATGTCGATGATCACGCTTCTGCAGACGCAGTATCGACGCATGGGACAATTAGTGAAGTCTGAGTGCTACTACTGTATCCGTATCGGACAGTGTGACGGTTGGCCCACAGATGCCATTGCCGAGTGGGGTCAACCCTTCAAACGGAATGATGACCGAAACGACGGGTTGATGCAATCAATGCCTTTTGATTGGGTTTCGTTGAGATTTGCAGCACTTGGAGAATTAAGGAACTTGCCACTTGTTGACGGACTTGTGAACTTAAGTAGGAATGCCAGGTGTGAGGTTCTCCATGTGAGGTGATGATGCTTGATGCGCGCTGTGAAGCTCCAATAGCAACAGCTGGGCATATCACAATCGTACCAGCTGCAAGGATGGAAGTTGGACGGGATTACTTTCCACAGTGCCTCACCTTACGTGGGAAAGGGGGGCGGGGGGCCGCGAGGAGGCTGGAATCCTGAAGAAGGCAAGGAAAATAAAAGAGGTCAAAATAATGAGGGAAGAACCTCCAGGATGAAAACAACGACGGGGGTGGGGCCAAGCCGGAACACTTGTGCATGGCGGTGTGACGTTAACAAGCCCGGCAAAGCTGGCCCATCAAAAGGGGGTGTGGCTGTACAGAGCAGAGCCGAGCGGGCAAAGGAAAAAGAAGGCGCAAAGGCGTGGTGGGCGCGGCGACTCGCAGGGGGGCGCACCTCATTGTTGGCACGGGTGCACTAGGCTGCAAAAACATCGGTGTTTTATCTCATGTTGACTCAACTAATGTAGTCGCGAAGCACGCACCCACGGACCGCAGGTG
This sequence comes from Stachybotrys chartarum, assembly GCA_001021365.1. Taxonomy (NCBI): domain Eukaryota; kingdom Fungi; phylum Ascomycota; class Sordariomycetes; order Hypocreales; family Stachybotryaceae; genus Stachybotrys; species Stachybotrys chartarum. Next base: position 1,215,366 of record LDEE01000004.1, read on the forward strand.
AACCTGGGGCCTACAATACCTGCTGCATGGGGGAGAGGGATGGAACAGGGGTTGAGAGGGCCAGGCCGCTTGGAGCCCCCCTGATGGCAACCAGTGGAGACTGGATGATACCAAGAGATGGGCGGGGGGGGGGATGATGCACTGCTTGTGGTCATGATATGCAGAGGTCTCGCTCGCCTTGCACGGCCGACATATAGATGCACGCCGTCTGCGTCCCCTTGCGCCGCGGCTTCACACACCCACTTCTCTTTCTTCCATCCACAAAACAGACGCACCACGCCCCTCCATCTCCACATCACGCCACCCCTCCCCCTTTTCCTTTTCTCCATCCCCCATTGTGCGTGTCTCGTCCCGTCCATCTCCGTGCTCCGTCGATACAGTACCATCGGCGGCGCCAAGACTTCGCTGACGTGCCACAGCCAGCTATGGGTTCAAATCGTGCACGTCCCTCTCCATGTACGTACCCCTTACCACCACCGCACAGAAAATACCCTCACGTCCCTCTGACCGGCTTTAGACCCGGGCTGCCTCACCTCGGACCACATCGCGGCTCGTAACCCCCCCTTTGCTCCACGCATTTGGTTTTCTCCTCTTGTCGCACAGCGGTGCAGCTTCGAGCTGTTTGATCTCAGAGAGGCTCGCTGTACATCTGTCGGTCTGCGTCTATTAGTAATGATCAACCATGTGGCCAGAGGCACACAGCTATCCACCCTCTTGGCTGCATGCACAACACATACGTACGTAGCATCCATCTGCCGCCGTCATCCGCTTAACTGTCGTCCGGCTCTGCATCCTGTGCGTCTGGCTGTGTGCCTCTAGGGTGGGTGCCGAGGACCCTAGACAATGGCCTTGACAGACAGCACGTGAGGATCAACTGCAGCCGATGGCAGGTCTGCAGGACCACAGCCGCCGAAGGGCTCTACGGCACTACAGCGTCCGTGCTCGACTCACGATGGGTCTTTGGTTGCTTTTTTCCCCTGCCATCATGTCCGAGTATTCTGTTGTTTGTGTGCCCCCAAAGTCCTCGTTCTTCCTACTCCAGCTCGGAAGCGGTCGTGTCGAGCAAACCTCACAGAGGACTTCAAGTTCTATCTAAACCATGCTCGGCTGGGCCTTGCCGCCCATCTCACCTGCTTTCTTTGTGCCATCACTTTTGGGTCTGGCGATCCCCATCTTCCCCTGCTGTTATCCCTACCAATGGAGAACGACATGTGTGTCCCCCCCTTCTCCGGGTAATACCGATCAAGAACCCTTGTCGACCAAAGGCATCTAGGCGCTGGGGCGCATTTACGATGCATTCCTAGCGAGCGTGTTCGTAGGATGTAAATCGCCCTCGCCCCAATCCGAGTCATCCCCACCCATTCAATTTCCCTGTGCCTTGGGCTCGTCCGCCGGCGCTTCTCACATGAGTTCCAGGAAGGGAAAGGCGTGCACTACCCTGGTCCATAGGGGTATTGTCTGCAGAACGTCGCGAAAGCCCACGCGTTAGCTCGAGGGAAATGGAGCGGGACCACGTTTCCAGCCAAGTCATGATGACAGAGTGAACCCTGGGGCCAATCAAGACATATGGAGTCGTCCTTTTCATCCCGTTCCGTCGTCAAGGTGGCACATCCGCCTCCACCCAGTCCCTAACCTCCTTTGCTCTCGGGCAACTGGAACATCGAAACAAAGGCGCGTCTGGCCGGGGGTTGACCTCCAAGCAAAACAACCAATAGGCATGGCCACGGGCATGAGATCTTGCCTCGCATGTTGTCCGATTAATATTTGGTGTATAAACAGAAGCAGCGGCCAAGCAGTCCTATTGAAAACCTTTTGTTCCGTCCTGCGCACTGGACACGCGCTTGGGCGGTCTGAAGCTGACCTTGTCCATCAGCGGCACAGCACTCTGCAGCCTCTGGGGCGCCTGGCTCAAGGGTGTTCTGCCCTGAACGGCCTGCGGGCCCGCCGTTGTTCCCGGGACAATTCCCCGGGCTCGCAGCCCTCTGGGTTCAGCCGCACCAGCCACAGACCCATCCAAGATCTAGGGTGCCTCATGTAATGTTTCGGCCTGCCCAAGCCACACCTACGTAAGCTACATGGCGAAGTGGAAGATGCAATGGATAAATTTCTGATTCAAGAAGCTATGATATTAGCTTGAGTTAACGAAAATTGATCGAATCAAGGAAGACCTTCTGACATGACGTGTGTCGGACGGGAGCAGGCGCATCATCCCATACAGCATTTAGATAGATCAGTTGTCCAACCTTTGCTCTGAGCTCGACTCAAGCTCGACTCGGCATCCCTACGGAAGTCCTTATGATCTAGATTGATTTGGTTACCAGGCGATACGTGCAAATCGATTAATATGTGGCCAGTAACATCGCTTTGGAATGCCTATACTGACATATGGTGAGAACCCAGGACAGCCGTCTTGTGATCACGAAGACCTTATTCTCGTGCACTCGGCCTGCCAAGAAAATACGAAGAACTCCAAGCTCAGTCAAGAAGTATCGCTGACGTTCATAACGTTCGTGACGTTTGAATACATGCTTATTACACAACTAAGAATACACAGGCTTGGGCGAGCCCCCTAGCACGCTGTCCTGGTTTCAACTAAATTTGTCGATGTTCAATAAGGCTGCAAGACCATACGCCAGATAGATCGTAGTAAAAAAAACTGTAAAAGGGGCGGGAAAATCAATGAGACGATGTCGATGATTCTCCGAATTGTTTAGGATCACCTACTCAGTTTTTGGCTGGCCCGTCATCGTGGTCCGGTTCGAACTTTGTCTCGCCCAGCAAAGGCCCCGGCTGCGACGTCATGGCGGTCTGAGTGCTCGGCGGAGGTTGGGACTGCACTGACGGTCCAGAGGGTTGTGACGGGACCGGTGCTGGAGCACGGCCGGCTGTGTTGGCTGATGCGGCGTGGAGTCTTTGATCGAGGGCTTTGAGCGCAATCGCCCTTCGTCTCTCGGCTTCTGCTCGAGCGCTGCCGGGAGTTCCTCTCTGGAGAACGCTGTCCCCTCGCGCGGCGGACAAGTCAGCCTGCGTGAATGGTGTGCACAGGCGCATGGCCACGAGCACTTCGAAAATCTGGTCGGCCACGGCCGCGACGAACGGTTTGACTGGGGCGGGGAAAAACTCGGCAAAAGCAAAGGTCTCGCTGGCGTCGCCACGCATGGACGCGGGCTGCGAAGAGTCGAGATCGGGAAACACCGTCTTGTAGAATCGCAGGTAGGTCCAGCTGGTGAGGAAGCCGAAGACGGCGAGCCATGCCGACGCACCAGGCAGGAGGGGTGTGAACGACAGGAACGTCACGATGCCAATGTATATGAGCGGCGATCGAGGAACTCGCAACGATATGACTCCGCGGAAGAAGGTGGCCGTGTGCGCGGGTAAAAGCTGGCTGAAGGCTACGAGGAAGGCAATCTGGACAGGTACGGTCCCGGCGATGACAGTAAGTCTACACAAATGAAAGCACACGAATTAGCAACAGGATGCATGGAGGTCACGCTGCATGCTTCTATGAATACTGACGTCCAACTCTCGCTTCGCGAAAGCGTAAAGAGGATAACCATGACCGCAAAGGTCAACAAGTTCGGAACCAGGGACACGATGACCAAGTACTTGGCCAGCTCCGCCGAGGACCATGCTCTTTCGAGGTAGCGGCCGCCAAAGAAGATTGTGAAGCCGGCAATGGCCAGCGTAAAGACGTTGGTCTCGACGAGCGTAGTGGTGACAAACGTCCACGGGTAGATGATGGACAGCTGCGGCACCAGGGTCAGGTAGGGGATGACGATATCCCCGTCGCCCGTCCATTGGCGATAACGGATCGCAGCGTCGAGCATGGACTGGAAGAGCAGCGCGCCCAGGAGAGCGCGCGTCACCGGCGGGAGGTTGAGTCGCGGGGCCATGGCGGCGTGGTTGGCGATGCGGGTATGGGTAAGGCACGACGCGGTGCGGTGCGTTGTGTTGCGATGTGTGTTTGGTCGTGGAATCCCTTGTGTCGTCGTCCAAGTCGGACTGAGGCTGACTGGGCGTCCTTTTTTTTTCTGGTTCGGAAGACCCAACATACAATTAGGGGTAGGTACTTGCACAGTACGGCTTACCTCGTTAACAGCCTTACCTAGCCACAATAAACGTCCCAGGAAACAGTCCAGTGACCTGCAGCGAAGTAGAAGTGGAGATGGAAGGACAAACTGGTACTTAATTCCGTGTCCAAACAGCCCATGCGGCTAAGTCACCATAGGGCACCAGAGGCTCTAAGTACTTATGGCTGGCGATGATTGAAGTCTACATAACCATGGATCTCATAGTGTCCCTCAGCAGGAGTACCCAGCGTGTACTGAGATCTCAAGAGCTCATGTCAAGCGTCAGGCTGGAGCCAAGCTCGATACAGTGCTGAATCCCAGAAGCATCCTCATCAAATCGATCAAATTACAGCTCCCAGAGTTTCTTAGCCTTCAACAAAAATTGTAGTCGAACTTAGCTTATGGTGTTCTTGTCTCCGTCATGAAAAATAAAGTATGCAAATTGGTTGATAGGCTTGGTCCTGTAGATATTCATCCTCTCTCATCATCTAGGGAGCAAACAATGAAACACGACGGTTTCGGTCGTAAACAGATCAAGATTGAAACAATGAGAGCAGCAGCGACAACCCGAATCTCGGTGTGCCGCATTCCACCACGTCAAAGTCGTCGCAGTGCTACCATGTTGTCTGGTATCGTATGCTTCATGGCGACCAGGCTTACTCGGGTCAGTTAATTTTTGGGTTGCAAGCCACTTTGCCATTTCGCCTTTGTAGGCAACAGGCATGATGGGTAACTATATTCTAAAAGCATATCCAGGGCAAACGCTGGAGGAGCGGTGGCTTAACTCCCCCAAGTCAGATCGCCCAACGTACATGGCGTACGACCAAATGGACTTGCCACGGGTGCGAGGCTTTCCGAGATGCCGCAATACTCGGGAGATTGGCAAGCTTAAATGATGAAATTGGCCAAGCGCATGTGCCAAACCGCCAAGCCCAACAAGCTTGGCTGTTATACTGAGAACTAATCCGGGGTTGGCAATGCATCTCCAATTGAGAGGATGACAACTACTTTTCGCCAAAGGTTTGCAGATTGCGGGGGCTGAATTTATCATAAACAGGAGAGAGGCTGCATGACGAATCACTTTCTCGAATATGATCATCGCGGGCGACCCTTGGGAAAGTCTCGCTACTCATTTTGAGAAGGGTGCAAGCGTATCGTGCTGGAATAATCACTCGAACGAAGAGCAAAGTCTAATGGTGCATGTGTTCGGCGCTTGTGGGCACTGGGCAAGCATCTGATGCGAGATGTTCAGTCACGGGAGAGTCGGAGGGGCCCGTCAAAGCTAGAATGTCAAACGGGGCACAGAAGCTTGAAGGAATTTGAGAACATCGTGAGGTTTACGTCCAGGGTCGGCCGGGTCGTGCGGATACGATACGCCTCAGCATCATAAACTGCACTGTGTCCAGGGTTAGCGTGGATGCGCCCAGCCAAATACCAAATACCCATCATGCAAAGCGGTCAAACAAAGCCAAGTCCCTATTAGACGACCCCACACACAGATACGGTACTGTACGGTGCCATGCAGCACCACAAAGAAGACCACACAAGGCTTGTTTGGCTGAGGGATACAGCAACTCCATGACTCTTGTCGAAGCTGCTCGGCGCCATCGTTGGAGTCTCGGCATCCTGGGAGCTCCGCTTTGCAAAAACAAGCACGCTAGAGGGTACGGTCGAACCCAGAGTGCAGCAGCTTGGCACCTCACGGGCAACGCGGCGCATGGCGGCTTATGATGCTAGGCATGCCGGGCCTCAAGGCAGTTTGGACGGGTAACTGTCTCAAGATCCAGCGCTAACCTGAATCTGTTGGTTCATTGGCACCCACTTTCTTCCGCCCTTGTTCCTTGTCCCACAAAATCGAACCCCCCTTCCGGATCCATTGCTTGGCCCAGACGGGTTTGTCTGGGATCTCAAGTCGTGGCACGAGCAGGCTCCACGGCGTGGATCAGAGATGGCAGGCTCCTTGACGCCCAGGCCGGAATCGCAAGTCGACTCTCGGTCTCGATTTTCACTGTCAATTTGACCGAAGCCGCGGGCCACCGTAGCAAGGTAGTCGTGATCGTGGGGAAGATGGACCGAGACGGGAGGTTGCAGTGGAAGGGCTGACCAGCAAATGTTAGACTTGACCATGGATGCGGACATGCGCTGGTCGACCCGTATGCACTACGGGCATCAGCGCGTGGGTCGGGAAAATGGGGAGGGGGAGGCAAGGAGGGTTGCGTTCGGCGTCACCACCCAAGAGTGGCGTAGAAGGATGTTTCTTTCGCCCACGAATCCGACCCTTGCTCTCACCGTCCCGTGCAGCTGACTACCCGTCCTGCCCTGAGGTCCTCGGCAACCGCAATATCGCCATACTAAATCGAGGGAACCAAGGGTTCGCGGTCAAGGGTTTCAAGTCAGGAGATGAGCATCGGATAGAGGTCGATGGCGAAAGAGTCTGCCAGCCCGAGATCCTGCGCCTTGCAGGATTCAAAAAGACGCATGAGCGCCACCGCGCGTCCGGCCCACGCCCAAGGGGTCCCCCCCCTTCTCTCTCCATTGCCCAGTTGGACGTGGAAGGGAAGAAGCAGGACTTCAGAGGGCGACGACAGCCCTGCTCGGGGAACCATGAGGTGTGCTTGCTAGGTAAAGTTAGTCTTCGGTGCTAGACAAGCTAGGCCGTAACTGGGTCGGTACTTGGATGATTTGCCCCAGTGGCGGCCTCATTTTAGCAGCCGATCTGCATCAGTCTCAGATTGTTGGATCACTTAACGCAACCGGGCGCCCGTCCTAACTGGCCGAGCCCCAGTGTGACGGTCATTGGGACCCTTGTGGCCTGCTGCTTCTGGCTTCGAGCTCATCGTTGAATGCTTAGGTAATCCACGGTGACAGCCCACAATCCCCCGGTCCAGAGTGCTGCATACTAACCGGCAAGTCGAGTTTTCGAGCCAGGCAGGCATTCCAGGGGTCCAGACGTGGTAATGGCCATTTGCTATCGAATGTTGTCCCGTTTCAAGGGCCACTCATCGACTACCCGTGCATGGTAGCCCCCCTTCTCGTTATTTCCGCCTTCTCGTCGTCGCACAGCAGTGACAAGGCAGTAGCACGACGTAGGTTTGTGGCAGTGTAGGATATCTCGCAGGCGAGAGGCGAGAGTGCGAGCGGTTGCATGTACCGTTTCATCGAAAACCCCGCGCCAGGAAAGTCGGCGGGCTTGTACTTCCATGCGTGCACATTCAAGGAATGGAAACTCGACCTCCAGTGAGAACGCTGCCAAAGGCGTGAGGTAGGTACAAGTAGGTAGGTATGCAGGTGGTCTTCGGTGCATGTAGCATCTGCTAGCTGGCGGGACGGAAGGCGGTATCTAAATGATGAGAATGGCTGGATTGGGTTAGGCGGCATCGCTAGACCCCCGACTCACGGTGTAGGTACCACCTGTGCAGGACAGTCAGCAATACGGAATACTAGATGATGGATTGCTCCTTGACCAGGTCACCTGGCTTGATGGATGCTTGCATGGCTTGGAAGATCTAATTCGAGATTCGATACTGTCATAAAGACTACGTAGACCATTCAAGGGCGCGGGATGCCGCGTCGGCTAGGTGCCTCCTGGATTGTTCAGTTGCTTCATCCCGGGCAGTCGTCGAAAATCCCCGTCCAATGGGAGCCGCATCTGGGGGGTTGCACTGTGCATGCGGTGTGTGTGTATGCGTGTGTGTGCGCGTTAGGTTGGGTGCAGACCTCCAAACCGATTGCCCATCCTTCTTCCCCCACTTACTGCACATTGCTGGGGGTGTCTTGGGTGTCTGTGGTGCCTCGGCCAGTGCAGGGTTCATGTTGATTATTGATTCCGTAGATATTTCCCTACGTCTGAGCTGTCCTCCCGCTGCCCGCGATACGTACCTCGCCCTGCAGCCAGCGCGCTTGGTGGCTGCGTTCCCCCCTTGTCTCGCACCCGCTCACTTGTCTGAGGATCCTCCAGGCTGCTCCAACAGCGGAGAGGCGCTGACTTGTCGTGATCCGGATGGGGAGGAGGAGGAGAGAAACTCTCCCTCGTGTCCTTCCGCTCCCCTTCCCCACGGCCTTGTACTTCAGAGGTAATTGCGGCACACATGGGGATTGCGATGGGTCAACAGAAAGACCTCGCTCGGCCGTGGCGCAAGCGGACGCCTCTGAGCTGCGGGAGGCAACAGGCAAAGCAGCAGGGCAGGGCAGGGCAACTAAGGCATGGCTGGCATGGCATGGCAGCTAACCGATGAGGTACAGCCGCCGGGTACCTTGTCCCCATGTACCCCATGAAGGCTTCGTCCCAAAAAAAGCATTGCAGGTGGGCACACGAACTGCCCTGTGCTCGGCAGAGGACGTGTACAGTATTGTGTGCCTTAGGCTGTTGGATGATGGGCGCGCTAGCGTGTGGGAGGGTACTTGGCCCCAGGTACCTGCTGGGCCAAGGTAGGGGTATGGGTACTAACCTTTGGAACGAGGGCACGGTACAGTCCACATCAGTTTTAGCTGGCGCTTCCTCCCCCCCGTCAAATCGGCCGGGCCTTGAAAGCGTGGAGGTGGTTCACCTCTCAAATCAGGGTGGATTTCATCTCTCTTGAATCTTCACTCTCCCATCCACCGGCCTGCTGAACGTCGCCCCGGCCGCTCCTGGACGGCCTCACCTGCTCGCTCTGCTCAACGGCTTCGACACCGGCCCCCTGTGCCTTCGACATTGACCTCGCCCACCGCTGCCGCTGCGCCTGCGGCTTGGCCTCGCCTCTTCCCGGACCATGGCCGTTGCCCGGGAATTTCTGGACTCGGACAGAGTCAACTTTCTCATCTGGAGGTACGTCCTGCGCCCTTGCAGACGGGCTGCCGTCGCCTCTCCTTGCGCTGTTCCGCGCCTGCAGTCGCCTCTGTCCGGCCTGCATCTTTCCTTGGGGAATGGAAAGCTTCAAGTGCTCGGCTGGACGGGACGGGACGCTTCTGCCCTCAGCCCACGCTCCTGAATCCTGTGTTGTTTTTTTGGCTGCTGACTCGGCAATTTTGCTCTAGGTACCTGCTTGAAGGGAGTATGTGGACACCACGCATTATGACCGCCTCCACCCCCCCTGTACCTATCACTAACCATTGATGCCCCATCACCACAGATTACCGTGAAACCGCCGCCAAATTCCAAAAGGAATGGCATGTCAAGGAGCCTCATCGCGAATTCCCTTTCGCCCGTCACGTCAAAGGCCACGCTTTGGTATCCCTCATTAACCGCGGGCTCGTTTACTGCGCTCTCGAGCGACAACATGCACGCAATCAGGTAAGCCGCTCGCAACCTGCCCCATCCTGGTCCAATGGGCGTTTCATCGGATGCGAAGTCTCTGGTGGCCGCAGTGGAGAGGCTACGCACATGGCCAATTTTTAAGATGCTCAGACGTTAACCGACTCACGATGCAGCTTCCCCCGGATGCTGCGGCAGAAGCCGAGGCGCTGCAGGTCGGCGTCTTCGGTCCTCTAAACTTGCAGCCGCCATCCAAGCTGCTGGAGGAGGAGGGGGCGGATGACGATGCCGAGGGTGAGGAGATTGAGGTTCCGAGGAAACGGAGCCAACAGCTGGAACCAGAGGAGTCGCCAGCTAAGAGGCCGCGTCTCACCAACGGCTGCGAGAACGGGACCGGAGTGCCTATGCCGGCGGTGCCATCCACAGGCGCCGAGGCAACGCCAATGGACATTGACCAGAACGACAACCACGCCTACCCGTCGCCGCTGGAAGGCGAACGGGCTCCGACGCCTGTTGCGCGAACGGATGGCCCCGAGCAGGGGACGCAGGTCGACAAGGTCGAGGAGCTGTCGCCCGAGACGACCTTTATTCGCCTTGTGGACGACGCCCGTGGACCCGATGCTACCCCCCCCTCGGCCTCTGCAGCCAGCAGCGAGAATGCTCCAATCCTGCTGCAATGCGAGTGGAACCCCACCAACCCATCGATTTTGGCGGCTGCTGGGACTGATGCGCTAGCCCGCGTTTGGACGGTGCCGCGTGCCACGGCGCCCGAGCCCGGCCAGGATCACGTGGCACCACCCGTGCACAGTCTAGTTGACCCAGATACGCCACGAACGACCACGGTGACGGCTCTCTCATGGACCTCGGACGGCGCTGCCATTGCCGTGGCCACCGATCCTCGCTCTCATGCTGCCATCAGCGTGTGGTCTGCCGATGGCAACCACCTCTACGGCTTTGAGGTGGCCGAGTCTCCCGTCCTCAAACTCGCCTGGAATCCTAGCAATACGGCACTCCTGGCTATATCTCCGGACAAGGGCGGTGCTCTGGTCACTGTCTTCAACCCTGGGACCAGTAGCTCAATCGCACACTCTCTACCGGGTGTTGACATTGGCTCTACACCTCTTCTAGACGCCACCTGGATAAGCGATACGGAATTCCTGTTGTGTGGGGGCGATACCCTTTTGTGCCTTCGCTGCACCGAGTCCGCAGTGGTTCAGGCCAAGAGATTCGAAACCAAGGAGGACGACAGCTTTACACAGGTGCTGTTTGATTGGCGGTCGAAACTGGCCGCAACCTCGAGTGAAAAAGGTACCCTTGATGTAAGTTGCAAAATGCCGACGGCGATGTCGCACCGATGGCTGATGGAAATGATAGCTGTGGGACGAATCCGGCCAGCGAAGGTCTATATCGGCTCACCAAGGTACCGTCACAACGATGGCATGGCAACCTCTGCTTCCATCGCAGACTGCTGCGGATGACGAGCGGCTTATCGCGACTGGAGGCGACGACTGCGCCATCCTCATCTGGAACGCCCGGATCCCAGAGAGCAAGGCGAAATGTTTTCTCACTATGGACTCGCCTATTGTGCGCTTAGCATTCACGCCTGACGGGGCCTTCATAGCAGGCGCAACAGCAAGCCAGGTATTGATATGGAAGGTGGGCAGCAGCACAGTGCCCCGTGCCAGCTGGAGCCGACCAGTTCATCCGGGGTGGCTGAGCCCCAAGGCCAACTTGGAATCAGACGAAGAGGATGAGCACTGTTTATGCTGGGATGCCAATGGACAGAAGCTGGCGTATGGCTCCAATAGCAGAGTGAGTTCTGTCCCGACTCTTCCTTTTCCTTTTCCTTGTTCTTGTTCTTGAACGAAAGAACAGGCAGGCGAAAGAGTCGTGCTAATATGCAAACAGCTGGCCATTATCAATTTCAGCAGATGAACACCATTGCTATTTTCAAGGTCGAACGAAACTAACAAGTTGGCCTTGTCAACTCTTTTTTCATCTCGTTTAGTTGGCCAGACTCGACCACAGCGAGAAGTCTCACTCAGTGCTCCACGACATATGTTGTATGACGGCGTCATGATGATACAATTTCTTACTTATACCTGGCGGTTGCTTTCTCCATTTGTCTGTTCTTTTTCGGTTCTTTGAGGAGGCAGGTAAAATCATCGCCAAACGATTACATCCGAGCAATCCCGACAACTTTTTGAACTTGGTGGGGGGGGGGGGGCAGAGGGACATAAAAAAGGCTTGGCGCAACATGGGAACACCACCACACCCTTTCCTATTTTGTACATCAGAGGGCTATTCGTTGGCCGTTTAGAAGTTGGATACAAAAGGGATTTCCAATCAGGCCCTACTGGTCGATCCAGCGACGGTTACAGGCACGGGGTGGGTGAAGCGGCGAGCATGGACGCGGTCCTCAGGTTTGGGGACTATATTTACAATGGATATTGAGACGACCGGGCGGCCTCCAGTTGCTCGGCGGTTTGGATGGATGGATGGGCGGAACGGGCGGGAAGCGACGGTGACGTTGTTTTTGGTCAATCTATTCGGATGTTGCATTATCAGTGTGTATTCATAGGACTGGGCCAGGCTTACACGGAGGCCCGTTTTTAGCGGCATGGCTGCTTCTTGGACCAAGGCGAACGGTGTGGCGTAAACTCTTGCACAGAAAACAAACACTTTGGCTCATGAACGATAACGCACAGAACTAAAGGCGTGTTCAGCTGAAGCGTCGATGTCGTGTGTTAGTGCGTTTGTGTGGTGGTACCGGGAGCGGTGGGCAAACCTTGCCTCGTCTCCTACCCTGTACAAGCCAGGGCAGCATCTCTTGCAACCCACCTCCACCCCGTGCAGCCCTGGAATCCATCGCTCTTCGCCCGACATACAACACACAGGGCTCAATTGGAGTTCCTATTTGACATTCCCCGTCCGCCATCATGGCATCGAGCAACAGCGGCACCCCGCACCACGGCTTGCGCCGCGCCGACTTCACGCCGCAGCAGCGCGACCAGCAGGCCCGCGGCAAGGACCCGTACTCGACCAGCTCGGACGACGGCAGCGAGGAGCAGTGCCAGGTCAGGCCGGGCCAGGCGTAGGTTCTTTGTCCTGTTCCATCGGGTACACGGATCCGTGTAAACGGAAAACACGCCGTTTTACTGACGCAAGAGGTGGGGTGCGTAGGAACGTGCCGGCCGAGTCCTTCGAGGACCGTGAGCGCCGCGGGTGGGCCATGGCCGTGCTGGACAACCCGGAGCTGCTGCTCATGTACGCCCAGTCGTCCAACGACGTGAGTATTTTTTTGCATCACCCCCTTTCCTTCTTTTTTTTCCCACAGCCGCGAGCAATCCGAGGGAGCTGGTCAACATGGGGCTGACTGGGAATGCGTCTTCTTTTCCGGGCGGACACAGAGCGTCCCGGCCCAGCGGTACAAGGTGATGCGCGCGCTGTGCGGGCTCGAGGACGAGGCCGCGAGGGCGCAGCAGCTGGCGGCCGGGCGGAGGATTCTGCAGAGTTCGAGGGCGGCGGGGGATGCGACCGGGAGGNTCGAGTTGATGGGCATTGAACGCAGCACTGGACCACCAAGGCTTGGCGGGACGAAGAAGACATGGCTGGTTACAGATATATATCGAAAGCGTTGATGCAAGAATTGGTGCATGATTCACCTCGTATGGATGAACCGTAGGGGATATGTATAACCTAGACTAACCAACCGCCTGTGCAATTATCCAATGCACGCCACGGCCCTCCAAGCAAAGGCGACGAGCGCCTGCTGTTCCATGTGAGAGCTTCGCTTCACGTCCCGGGGCCACCGTCCCATACGCTGCGTCGAAACAAAAAAACGGCACGCTAAAACCAGCAAAGGCAAGTAACCCAATCCATGCTGTCCGGCCCCAATGAGTGGGCGGGAAACCCGAACGCTGTCCCAACGCCTGCCAACGCCTTATATATATATCCCTTTCCATATAGCTGTCCCGCCTAAATCAGGCATCATTATGCATATCTCATGCTCCTCGTGCGCGCCCCCCACTGCTGGTATCCCTCGGGCACCGGCGCATATCCGTATCCGGTGTTGCCGTGAGCCCGTGGAGGCTGTGTCGGGGCCGGCCAGTCGCGCATCTCGGTCTGGTTCACCACCTTGGGCCTTCGCACGCGGCGCCGCCGGATGCAGCTCCAGATGCAGCTGCCGATGGCAGCCAGGACCAGCACGCCCACCACCGCGACGACGGGAATGAAGATGTTCAGGTTGTTCTGGATCCAGTATTGTATTTCCCGCCACGTCGACGTGCCCTCGCACTGCCCGTCGAGGCAACGCCCTCCCGCACCGCAAGGGGTGCCGTCCAGGAAATTCTGCGGGTACTGGACGCAGGTTTGGCTGTTCAGACTCGACGATGCGCAGCTGATTAAACACGTGTCGTCGTGGGGGCAGGCACCCGTGATGTCGCCACCGCCGTTGAAGCCTCCCTGGATCTGCCTGCATTGCAGGTCTCGGGAGGTGCACTGCCCAGAGGCGCACCTCAGCCCATCGCCATCGCCGCAACTCTCCCCGTCATCCAGGTGATTGTCTGAAGGGCAGTGGCCTGAATCGCCAGCGCACGTCTCCTCCGGATCGCAGTCGCCGGAGCTGCTTCGACAAACAGTGCTTGCCGAAGCAAAGCCGCACTGGTCGGTGCAGCACTCCTCGTTGGCAGGATCGCAGACAGCATTGTCACGGAACTGACACGTTTCCGCGTCGCAGCAGGGATTATCCCCACAGCCCTCGGTGCCGCCGCAGTCACACTGCTCGTCCGTCTCGACAATACCGTTGCCGCACTGGCTGCCCGTGATGACATCGATGTCCCTGTTTTGCGTCAAGCAGTCGGCACGAATATTGTTCAGCATACCGCCGCAAATGTTGCCAATGCTGCAAGAAGAGAACTGGTTGATGTCGGGATCCGTAGAAGGGTTCATCATGAACCTGCCTCCAGCATCGCAGGTGCTCGAGCTGAGCGGACAGCACTCTTGGGACGTTGCGTTAAAGGGGCACTCCGTTGGGGTGCAGTCATGCACGGCGCCAAAGGTGTGGCCCGTCTCGTGGGCGAAGATTTGCCATTCGGTCGAGGTATGAACCACAACATTCGTCGCAGCGATGGTGCCACCACCCTGGCCAGCGCCATTCTGTCCAGAGCCCTGTCGGCACAGCTGCCCGCGCCACGCCAGGCCAACTGCAGTCCCGGTATTGCACGCAGTCAAGAGGGTCCAGTACGCATTGGCATCCTCAAAGCGTCCGCGCCACTGGGAAAAGGTGCTCAGGCGGTCGTTGATGGTTCCGTCGTTGCAAGCAAAATTCCACGGTGTCGATTCATGCGCCTGCCCGGGACAGTCCTCCTCCATGACAGTAAGGTTCTGGATGCCGAGCGCTATGTTGAAGGTGCTTTCGTAAAGCTCAGATGCCTGGTTCACCATGCCTATCACGTTCTCGCTCAGATCCTGCCGTGAGCCGTTGAATCTTCCCCAGTAATTGCAGTCGGTAGCGATGCCTACAAGGGCGACTCTGCGCGTCCCAGGGCAGCCAGCTGTTGATCCAATGGAGCCCAGTAAATCCACGCCAGCGCCGTTGCCGCCATCATCGTCGATGAACTGTCGGCCAAAAAGCGAGCGCGAATCAACCTTGGACAGCTGCTGGGATCGTCGAAGCTCCTGGTTGTAGTTAATGTTGAACTCGAGATCGTCGGAGGCACAGGTCGACGTGTTGGCAACGTCACGCTTCAACTCGGTTCGACCGGCAGCGAGACCCCTAATGTCGGAACCACGCCACACAACCATGACATCGTCCTCTTGGCCGGGGGGAAGTTCGATGTCGGGATCCTCGGCATGTTTTAATCTCTGGTACTTGGACCCTCGTTGGATGACGTGGCTATCGCCGTCTATCGTGAAGGAACCGTCGAAAACAGGAGCGTTGCCGTCGCGATGCACCATGATGCGACTCCACCCGGCATGCCACCAGCCCGCACGACCGGGACGTGGAACGAAGGAGCGCCCTTTGAACACCTTGTGGGCGGAGCGTTCGATGGACTCGGTCGCCCTGACCTGACTGCCGTGTCCCATGTACGTTACGGCGAAGGAGTTGTGAAGTAAGTCGTGGTTGGGCTCGAGCACGAGACGCACCTCCTGCCGTCCATCGTGGAGGGTGAATGTGAGGTCGAAGGCGGAATGGGCGTGGACTCGCTGCGAGGGGGTATGCACGGTTACGTCTTCGATGGTGGTGACATATTCAACAGGACTTCTGGATATTGAGTGACCTTGAGCAGAGGAAGACAGGTGTCAGCAGCCGCAGTCCCGGGGAACATGGGGAAACAGTATCGAGACTAACCTGCTGTCGTTTGGAAGTGGAGGCAAGCAGCGGCGAACGCGGATAGCAGACAACGTAGAGCAACCATGGCATCTATGTTGAGGGAGGGAGAGAGAGAGGAGGGGAGGACCGTCAGAGCCCCGGCACGCGCAGATCCGTCGAGTCTACTGTCTGCGAGCCATCCAAGGATTTAGGGTACCTTCGAGAGCAAAGAGTCGAGCGAGGGGCTTTTCCCGAGATATTATACGATCTAGAACAAGACAAACAGCAGGGGCGTCGCGAGGCAAAGAAGAATGGCAAGCGGGAATATGTAGCAAAAAGGCAAGAAACAGAGTCGAAATGGCAAATATGGTCGAAAAAAGGGACTCGGACATCGAATTGGGGGAGATCGGAGAGGCGCTGGGGCTAGGACGGTCCAGGACGGGAGGCTTAGCAACTGGCAACCTTACCTCATGGGGCTTGGATGGGATGTGGTCCAATCCGCTCCAGCCAACCAGTCATGGGGCATTCTATTTTGGCCGCGCGGCGCTGGGGAGGGGATCGACCCAGTATCCCGGCAGCCACCAGTGGCCAGTGGCCAGTAGCCAGTAGCCAAGAGGGGGGGTGCTGTAGTGCTCTGGCATACGTACCTCTAGGCCTAGGAGGGAGGCACGGTTCGGCGGTTATCAGGGTTAGGCCGGTACCTGGACTGGCACGCCTCCAACGCATGCGCACCAGGTACATGGCATCCAAGCAAGGATTCGCAAGCAGTATACGCAGGCCCCAACTCGCATCCCCCGTCGATCCCGTCATCTTGGGGACTTTGGAATCATCTGATCTACCGCCCACTCACTTCCCTCCCTCTCGACGGCGCCGGTTGCCGGTTGGGTAATGCCTATTTTCCATCTCGGTTGGCGCCTCTGGGTACCAAAAACAAAAACAAAAACCCATCTCACCTACATATCCCGGCGCTGACTGCATGTACCTCCATGCCGCCTCGAGAGGACCCCGAGCGCCCGTCTCAAACACGTTGGGTTTCCGGGGCCCGCCCCCCCCCTACTGGCGACCGGGCGAACGATTCCATCGTCGCCTCCTGCCGAGGGTTGAAAGGGCTTAGGCGCCCTGCCAAGGTTGCATTGGCGTCGGTCGTCGTCAACTACTACATTGTACGACACTAGCGGCTGGCCACATGCTGGGCGCGGGCGGTGGGCTTGGAGCAGCCGACGCAGCCGAAGCAGGATGCGCGCCCATTGTCTTGTTTCAGAGCACGCTGGGCTCGTGGGCTTGTGGATTTATGGGCTTCGTCTTAAAGCAGGAAGCCTCGTGATCATGCACCACCAGTTGGTTGACCCGGCCTTGAATCATGGAAATTTCCTTGGCTGGTTTGGGGCTGTCCCGTCCTTTGTCTCATGGACTAGCCGTTGGATTGATAGCAGAAGTTGCCAAGAAGCAGCCAACCATTATGATTGATTCAGCCCATATTTGCCAAGCGTTCGTCACGGCTCTTCTATGTACTGTATGTGAAGGCTTGTTGTGTTTGAATAGAGCCCTAAAAAGCTCGAGCCAGCCATCTAGCCTCTCTATGATGAAGGGTTACCAAGATCCCACGGCATAGCCAGGATCATGTCGTCGCGGCCCTTCCAATGGTAGCATGTCTGCTTCGGACACCTCACGCCGGCGGCCGTCAGTATCTAGGACGTCTCCGGTGAGAGCAGCAGGCCGTCGACGTTGGATGCTCGGTCGGAAACAACTGCTGGGTAGTCGGCGGCGCGGTCGCCGAAGCTCACGGGATTTCCTGACGTAGCCGTGCCCGCGGGCGCAGCGGATGAGGGGTGCGATGAGTGCTGTGTTGGTCGAGTCGACTTGGCGCCTAGGCGAGGAGCGGCATGGCGTAGAGAGTGCCGCAGACAAATAGAGGTTTTGGATTTGGCCCGAGTTGCCCATCTGCTTGTGGCTGTGTAGACATTTTGGGGCAACGTGCCACTATCTCGGGGTGTGTCTGTCGTACCTCTAGGTCAGCAATCTTTACCATCAAATTCATACCTCGTGGGCTGCTGCATGCTGCTCATCATGACATCCCGTGGAAACAAGCCATAGTTTCCCAGCCACTGATGGCATCGGAGAGGTCAAAAGGTATCCGGTGAATCGACCGACATCATCTGAGAAGCACCTATTCATCTTGCAAAGTCAATAGTTTGGTATAATAACTAGCCCTCCCCTGCCGATTACTACTGCCCAAACGAGATGGGTAATAAATCACATCAGCACTTCCAAGAAAATACAACACAAAGTCAGACATTCCAAAAACCGCTTCCAACAATGACTCGGAAATTCGTGTACCCACGTAAGTAGTCTAGATTACTCCTGTCTACAGTTGTGCTTATTTGCCCTTGGAGCTGTGTACGGTGTTGATAATCCTCTCCACAATGCTAGGATCAGAAAGCTGCATCGACGTGTCAGTCTTCTACCGCCATCGTCAAAGCCACAGAGGGCGCAAGGGGAGAAACATACCGTTGTGATGTCGCCCAACTGATCTTCCTCGCCCGCAAGGATCTTCCTCAGAATTCGACGCATGATCTTGCCACTTCGTGTCTTGGGCAGGTCCGGCACAATGTACACCGCCTTGGGCGCCGCAAAGGGGCCGATGCTCTTGCGAACCTGCACGATGAGGTCCTTGCGTAGTTGCTCCGTCGACTCGGTGCCGTCCTTTAGTGCCACAAAGGCGTTGACCGCCTGTCCGGTGAGCTCGTCCTGCACACCGACCACGGCAGCCTCGGCCACGGAGTGATGCTCGATGAGCGCAGCCTCAATCTCTGCCGTGGACAGGCGATGGCCGCTCACGTTTACGACATCGTCCACGCGTCCCCGGATCCAGTAGAAACCTTCGTGATCCCGACCCGCGCCATCACCAGTGAACTACAAGATTCGCTGCATTAGCCAAGCACTTCCACTTATTCCCTCATTCAAAAACTTACGTAGTATCCCTTGTAAACGTTCAGATACGTATCCATATATCGTTTGTGAGCGCCCCAGACGGTACGGGTGATGCTTGGCCAGGCTTGCTTGAAGGCGAGCACTCCCTCCACGTCATTTCCGTGAATCTCCTCGCCAGACATCGGATCGATGATGGCAGGCTCGATGCCGAAGAAGGGTAGTGAGGCGCTTCCAGGCTTGGTGGGCGTAACGCCTGCCAAGGGAGTAATGACGTTGGAACCGGTTTCGGTTTGCCAGTAGGTCTGTGTGACGCAATGTGTCAGTTTGGTCCAATTCTACCGCTCGTGCATACGTGGTCGTGTCGACTTACATCAACGACGTGCGCCTCTTCCTTCCCTACCACCTCGAAGTACCACTTCCAGATCTCGGCAGCGATGGGCTCACCGACGGAGCCGAGGACTCGAAGATGCTTCATCTCCCCGCGCACATGCTCGTCGCCGGCACGCTTCAGCAGGCGCAGGGCCGTCGGGGCGACGTAGAATTGGGTGACTTTTTGCTCGTTGATGATGTCCCAGTATCTCGAGAAATTGGGGTAGGCGGGTGTACCCTCGAAGACGACAGTGGTGACGCCGAGCATGAGGGGTGCGTAGACGACGTACGAATGTCCGGTAATCCAGCCGACATCACCACCGCAGAAGTAGCGGTCTCCCTCGTGGATGTCAAAGACATACTTGCCCGTCATGGCGCAGCCAAGAAGGTAACCGGCAGTGGTGTGCAAGACACCCTTGGGCTTGCCCGTAGAGCCAGACGTGTAGAGCAAGAAGAGAGGATCCTCGGAGCTGACCACCTCGGGAGGGAAGTAGTTGGGCCACTTGTCCACCTCCTCGTGCCACCACCAGTCACGGCCAGGGGTGAAAGGCACGTCGGCCCCCGTGCGCTTGTAAACCAGAACGTGGGAGACGTCGGGGCACTGCTTCAAGGCGTCGTCGACGATCTTCTTGGTGCCAATCAACTTGCCACCGCGCTTGCCCTCGTCTGTTGTGATAACGACCTTGGATTTGCCATCGACGACTCGGTCACGGAGGGAGTCGGAGGAGAATCCGGCAAAGACGACAGAGTGAATAGCGCCGATACGGGAGCAGGCCAGCATGGCAATGAGCGCTTCGGGGATCATGGGGAGGTATATGGCCACCGTGTCGCCCTTGCGAATACCCATCTGCTTCAGGACCCAGGCCGTCCTGGAGACCTCGCGGAGCAGCTCGCCATACGTGACATTGCGACCACTGCCCGGCTCGTCTGCCTCGTAGATGATGGCTACTCGGTTCGGATCCTTGAAGGCGTGGCGATCAACGCAGTTGTAGGACGCATTGAGCTGTCCCTCGAGGAACCAGGAGATATCGCCGTTCTCAAGGCTTCCACTCTTGACGGTGTCGAAGTCGCGCGTCCATGATATTAATTCGCGGGCCCTGTCGGCCCAGAACTTCTCCGGTTCTGTGATCGATTGCTTGTAGAGGGTTTGGTACTCTTCGAGATCTGGGTAGTGGACGGTTCGTCAGATGCTGTGTCAAGACATTGCAGCCTCTAGGGTAGCTGGACAGGCTGGAAGGGTACTTACTGGCGAGGTGGGGCTTGCTTGGATGCTCTGGAGGTGGGGAAAGATAAAGACGTCAGCGAAACGTGTGCCGAGCAAGGGGGAGACCCTGGAGGGGTAACCAGCTCCAACCAAAACCATCAAATCGGATGGGCAACGTACTGGCAAGCATCTTCTCTGGGGGATCTGGGGTAAAGAATTCTGGTTAGCGCCTGTTCGATTGCATCACAAAGATCGCCTCTTCTTACGGAACGTGTCCACCTGGTGTGCCTCAGCAACCACGGGGCCCTTGGCCTGCGCGTGCTGCTGCTCTGCAGTAGACATTGTCGGGTTGGCTGAGGGATGTCGAATCCTGTTCGCAGCGCGAGGCCTGGTCAGCGATGCCCAATGGAGGTCGCGAGAACGGCACTCCTCACAGATGGTGTCTTGCCCTCCTGAAGCCTTGCCTTGCTTGCCTGAGCTCCTCTTGCTGTCGTCGTGTTTGGGTCTGTAGCTTGACAACAGAGCTCCCGGGGCGCAATGGCGGGGTAAGTCGTGACGATTGCTGAGGGGTAATGCTGCAGCGGCGTTTGATGATAACACGAGCTGCCGGTGCTAGGTGTGTCGTATGGTCGCTTAGGAGCGACGGTGGGAAGATGCTTCTCGGGAACAGTTTGAAGAAGCGGTCGAGCGCACGGGAAGGTAGTTTGCGAGGGCACACAGATGGGAGGAGGCTGGATGGGGGAATCGCGCAATCTTTATGGGGCACGTAAACGTTGCGTATGGGCGCGCCGTAAACGTTCAATGGCAGACACAAAGCCACCGATCGGCCATGACCCATGGGGTAGCCTCTTGACTTTTATTACCTCTGTTACCGGCATGGTACCGGTACCGGTCCGCCGATGCTGGACTGTCACGTCTCACCCGTCTTGCTGCCTCGACCGTGATCCGTTGCCCCGAGGCACTACCTGCGGCTAAAGCAAATGCAGACTTGCCGATAGAGCCTGGGATGCGCTAATTCGGGAAGTGCCTAGGAGGCCAGCTTCCCTTCGTCCATGGCATGGCTCCTTTGGAGGCAGTACGAATTTCACGCAAATAAACACCGAATCAGATGGGGAAAATCTACGGGACCCGCGAGGCTCTTTAGGACCCGCCGCCCGTACATGAGCGGCCGGCCTCGAGGGGCCCCCTGCCGTCAGTCTCCTACCAGTCTCTTGGCTTGGCTGGACCTCGTCCCGCCCAAGCAACGACACCGAGACGAGACATAAAATGTTGGTGTAAGTCATCAGGCCAACCCAAGTCAACGCGAAGGCTTGCTTTAGAGTGTCGGTTAGCGGCATGCACCCGGCACCAGCCTAGCACCCTGATAGCTGCAGCCACATGCAGCACTTTGCATTCCTCAGTCCAGGCCCAGGGACGAACCAATTCGCTGTCGCCTAATTCGCTCATCCTAGCACATGTATGTAAACAGCCTGCATGGGGTACGACAAGGGAAGCCGGGAGGGCCTCACCCTTGCCTTGGGTCCGAGAGAAGAACGCCGGTCTTCTGTTATGCTGCCGATGGTTGTGTCGTGTGATATCCTTACGGTGCTTTGACACATGTACCGAGACTTTGGTCCCACGGCAGCTACCACGGCACTACGAGGGGGCATGACATATATGACTGGCGATCGATTCCAAAACCACGGAATGCCCAGACTACTATGGTCTAGCCCGGCCAAACCACAATGTGGCAATGACCAACAGCCAAACTGATCAACCCTAGGAACTGCCAGCGCCCACTTCCCCGCATTCTTCAAGTNAGAAACTGCTGATCCCTGACAAATATGCTGCGGTGCAAGAACTATCACGATATACTCAGGCAGACGCCATGATGCGAGCTTGCAACCGGCCGCGGGTCTTGCCGGTCCGTTGCCCGCGCTGTTGGCGATGTCCGCCGTCCTGGCGACCGTGCCAAGAGACCGCAACTAGAACAAGCATCTCTAGCGTGAAGGCATTGCCGAGCTTATCAGACGGCAGCAGTCGGTTATCTTCAAAAGTGTACGCCGACCTAAAAAAATACCGACTACTTGATGGTGTCCTAGCTGATTTGCTGTTGCTTCCATCTCCATAGCTGGATTTCCCCAAGACGCCACAGCTCTCTAAACCACGACCTGACGCATTCCCACCCATCGTGGCTGCTTCGTCTTGCCTATCGATGCGCTGCCCGTCTGTCAAACGCCCAACGCCACCCAAACCGTGCTTATCCTTACAAATCAATGTTCATCAAATACATCTCCAGGATCCTCATAAACTTGGCCACAAATGCCTCCAGGTGGAAAATAACCTTGGTGCCGGTCTTGATACGATGCTCGTAGAATGCCGACCAGCGTATCACTTCTCCTTTTAACCCGTCGTCGATGAGCGCCAACAGCTTGAACGTTAAAGTTTTGAGAATGGTCGTCGGCGGTATGCAGTGTGTAAGGAGATCGTACAGCTTTGCGCGGACTTGTAGGATCCTCGCGGGCGTGTGCTCTTCCATGATCTCCTTGGCAATCTGTGCTATGAGAGCTTCCCAGTCCGCTGGCGGAATCGGGGTACTGTCCGTGACCTTCTCACTGTAAAGAGAGTCAGTACACTAGCGGGTCGCATACAAGGGGGAGACTCCTTTACTTCTGCGCGTGGACCGCTTCATACATCAGCAATGCCCTTCGTAAGTTTCGACCGCTGTCCACTGCGATGCGTTGATGCAAGCCCGCCACGACAGGGAAATTTTCCTTCTTGGCGACCTGCGCAAGGACGGCGCATATCTCTTCGTGGCTAGGTGCTGCCACTCTGACCAGCAGCGTTCTGGAGCGAATCGGCGCAATGATATTGGCCGTAGAGTTCGCGAGCAGGATTAGCCGCAGGTTGGGGGAGTATTTTTCCATGGTTCGTCGTAGGGCGGCCTGGGCGTCGCGGCTGAGGTGGTCGGCCTCGTTGATGACCACGACCTTGAAGCGTTGCCGCGCAGACTGGTCTACCTGCTGCGTTTGTGCGACCTCCTTCAGGAGATCCTGTATAACGACCCTGTCGTAGTTGCCGACATCCGATGGGGTAATCTCGAGGTGGTAGATGGACGCGACGATGTTGAACTCGAGCTTTCGGTTGCTCGAAGTCTGGAATACTCGGGCATCGATCTTGATCTTCTCCACGCCTGGTCCGTACAGCTCTTTCAACGTTGCCACAATTCTGGTCTTCTTCCCAGCCCCAGACGGACCATAGACGAGAAGGTGCGGGAAGTCACCGCTTTGAGCCTGTTCAGGACTGTCAATAATGGCTTCCAAAAAAAACCATTACCGGTAGGGCAGTATACCAAGGACTGAAGGCGTTCTGACAAGTCATCGTGATATGACAAGGCCTCGAGGGACCTTGGCCGGTGCTTGTCGACGAGGAGAGCCATCTGGGTGAGCTGCAATGGGCTTCGAGAGTGGTTGGTGAAGCTTGCTACTTTTTATTGCGAATCTAGAAGAACGCGTTTCCAGTCGCGTAAAGTGGGTGCACGTACAGCGAATGTACAAAGTACCTCACTGGACTGGCGCCCTGCGGATAAAGGGCCCTTGTGGTCCGTGCGTAGTTCATACAGTACCGCCGAAACAGCTAGAGTTCTATTTCCAACAGCATCAAGCTCGCTTCTCATTGGCCGTGATTGACCTGAAATATAAGAAAAAGTCGGTACGATCAAGGCCGGTGGTTGCTTGGTCAAAACCGCCATGGATGTACAGCAATTCAACTGTCTTGGTCTTATGTTGGCTTATCTATTTTGCTACAAATACACTCAAATTCTTTGAACAAATCCGAGTGGACGATATGTCTGTTCATGTTTTATGATACACGCTCCACGCTCAAGGAGCAATAACATACACGAGATCGGTAAACGAAATCGGTCATGAGGAGCCAGAGGCTGCAGTGGTGCTGCCTACCTCGGTGAACTCGGTCGGCGACGACGCCTCCAAGAGTTCGATGGGTGCAATCTTCCTTCGTGGTCTCTTGAGCTCCTCGAGCGTCACGCCGTCCAGCTTCGTCATGCCGACGACTCCTGGATCCCCCTTCTTGACGAATTCCCACTGGCCTAGCACTTCTTAGTTACGTTGAAGATTCCAAGCCCCGTTGGCGACTTACCGGGAAGTTTGTTACCAGCCAGTCTGAAGGCGTCTCGGACAACTTGCTCATGGACCTGTCCCCTCAATTCGAAAAGGACCTGGCTCACTGCCATCCGTGCTGCCCAGTGATCGAAAGATCCCTTGCCCTTACCCATACGCATCTTGACAATCGTCAGTCAAAGCCAAGGGCACATTGTCATGATGTCTCTCACCTCATTACCGCTGACGTAGACTCCAACGTTGCAGCATTTCCTTTTGTAGAGGCGATATTTCTGACCTCGAAGTCGAGTCTTGATGGTGTCTTCGGCCATCTTTAGCTGCTTGGCGCTGATTCTCCGATCGTGGTCGGCCATTCGCAGGCCATAATCTCCCCAAACTACTGTCGTGCCCTTGGTCGATCCTCCGGTGGGCACACGTGGCCGTCCCTTTGCCATTTTCTTCTTTCGGTTGATATCGGGCTCCAGCCAACTACCCAGGGCCGGCGACGTCGTAGAGAATGCTCGCACATTGTTGAGTCTGCAGATGGCGCCAGCTGCCTGGGCCAATGGCTTGGCTGAACCTTGGAATTGCCTCAGGGGGGTCGAGGGCTGCAGACCCAAGCCCCGGAAGGCGCCCACAAGCGTTGACGTCGTGAAGGCTCCCATGGCGCCTGGCTGGTCGCGATGTCGTTTCTGGTCCCTGGTTGATCAAGAACACGGAAAATATCACATCCCAGCCAGTCCATAGACCTGCTCGAGGATTATGTAATGCGGGAATGGAGCCTAAGGGTGCAGGCACCTGGGAAGAGTCCCACTTATAGTCCAATTAACCACAAGTCACGCCTTTCGCGTCAGCTTCGCGTTAGCTCAACGGGTGCACCTTGCTCCTTCCTGGCGCATAAACGTGAACGTCACTAATCCTAGGACATTTCTATCAGAGCTTCTGCCTACTCGCTTGTCTCCATCAACCACAATTATTTCCCAGTGCCAGGCATATTTGCCTTCGCACGCTTCTGTATGCAATTGGTGCTTTCGAATTTCTTGACCTGATTTTGTAGACAGTTGCAAAATGCCGTCCGATATCCGTTCTTTCTTCGCACCAAAGGGCGGCAGCGCGCCTCAGAAGCCCGCTGCCAACAAAGTTGAAGAACCGCCCAAGAGCAAGAGAGCGAGTAAGCGACGCAATTCTGAAGCTCTAGATATTTTCTAATATGCTACAGAAGGCAGAAAGGTTGTTGAAGATAGTGAAGATGAGGAAGATATTGTCCCGTTAGTACCTATCGATCTTCTGATCAGCGTATACTGACAATGTCTTAGTGCTCGTAAATCAGCGACCAAGGCGCCACCGAAGAAGAAGCCTGCGTAAACCGACCTTCGTCAGACATGCAGTTGAAGTACCACTATCTAACTTGCGTAGGTTGGACGGCACCGAGGGCAAAACTACCACTCCCGACGATTATTTCGCCTCCACGAAAGCCGTCAAAAATACCAAATCACAAACCCCGAAGAAGGTCGAGCTGAAACCAGATGTCAAAACGGAAGTGCCCGTTCGCTCAAGTCCTCGTAATAAGCAAGGATCTTCCAAGGCCGCCAACACCAACGGTTCACCATCCAAATCGAAGCCCACCACATCACTTCCAGCTCCCCCGGCTGACGAGGACGCGTATGTTGACGATGGGGATGAAGATGTAGACGACATATTCGCCGCCGAAGGGAAAGCCCGGGGCAAGCGCAAGAATGACGATTATATGGAGGAGGAATCGGAGGAGGAAGTTCTCCCTAAGCCAAAGCGACGAGGTCGGCCACCAGCAGCTAGCAAGGCTGCTGCGGCCGTACCAAAAGTCACCATTTCAGCGCCTTCTACTAAGAAGCGCAAGACCCCAGAACCCGATTCAGGAGAAGAAGAGGAGGAGGAAGCTCCGCGCAAGAAATCCACTGCTTCCAAACCCCGTGCACCAAGAGCGAAGAAACCAGACCAACCCGAAGACACTGAAATTCAAGGCATACTTGACAGCGTTACGACAGTACGCGCCCCAACACCACCTCCGAAGGACCCCAATGTGAAATTCGACTGGAGAAAAGCCGGTGCTGGAGGGGGCAACGCAGCAGCGCAGCCAACGCAGAGTGTAGACCTACCCGAGGGCCAGGAAGAATGCCTGAGCGGCCTCAGTTTCGTTTTCACTGGTATATTGCAAACAATCAGTCGCGATGATGCTCAAGCACTCGTCAAGCGTTATGGTGGAAAAGTGACCGGCCAGCCCAGCAGGAACACCAGCTTCGTAGTCCTAGGCGACGACGCAGGACCAAGCAAACTCCAGAAGATAAAGGACAACGGTATCAAGACGATCGACGAGCATGGACTGTTTGAGCTCATTCGCAAGCTCCCTGCGTACGGCGGAGGTGGGAAAGGTGCACAGAAGGCTCAAGAAAAGAAAAAGGCGGATGAGGAAAAAATGAAGAAGCAGATCGAGGAAATGGAGGCCGAGGACAAAGCACGCAAAGCGGAGGAAGCGAAAGTGGCAAAGAAGGCTGCCGCAGCTCGTGGAGCCTCTGCTCCGGCAGTGCAGCCAGCTCAGCCGATTTCGCAGCTACTGACATCCAAATACGCCCCGACACAAGTGAACCAAATATGCGGGAACAAGGCACAGGTCGAGAAGATCCAGAACTGGCTTCGGAATTGGCCAAAATCGAAAAAGTACAATTTCCAACGTCGTGGCGCGGATGGCATGGGTGGCGAACGCGCGATTATCATTTCAGGACCACCAGGTATCGGAAAGACGACAGCCGCGCATCTCGCAGCGAAGCTGGAGGGATACGATGTTCTTGAGAGCAATGCCAGTGACTCGAGGAGCAAGAAGCTTGTGGAAGCTGGTATAGGCGAGGCCATGACCAACACGTCATTGCTGGGATACTTTGCAGGCGCTGGCAAGAATGTCGAGGCGACCAAGAAGAACATCGTCTTGATCATGGACGAGGTTGACGGCATGTCCGCAGGAGATCGTGGCGGCGTCGGCGCCTTGGCCAAATTGTGTAAGAAGACGGAGGTGCCGCTCATTCTCATCTGTAACGAAAGAAGGTTGCCGAAGATGAAGCCTTTCGATCACGCGGCGTTTGACATCCGATTCAATCGGCCGACTGTTGACCAAGTTAGATCGCGCATCATGACTATCTGTCATAGGGAGGGTCTGAAGCTTCCTCCGGCTGTTGTCGATGCTCTTATCGAGGGCAGCAACAAGGACATCCGTCAGATCATCAACATGATTGCGACAGCAAAACTGGACCAAACGAGCATGAATTTTGACCAGAGTAAAGCCATGTCAAAGGCCTGGGAGAAGCATGTGATTCTGAAACCATGGGATATCTGTCAGAAAATGCTGGGCGGTGGATTGTTCGCCCCTGCGAGTAAATCAACGCTGAATGACAAAATCGAGCTCTACTTCAACGACCACGAGTTTAGCTTTCTGATGATCCAGGAGAATTACCTGCGAACGAAGCCAATGGCGCTGAACGTCAAATCTGCCAGCGAACGCCAGCATCGCTTGAAGGCCTTGGAACTCTTCGATCAAGCCGCGGAAAGCATCAGTGACGGCGACCTAGTCGATAGGATGATTCATGGGCCGCAGCAGCACTGGAGCTTGATGCCTACTCATGCAGTGTTCAGCACGGTTCGTCCAGCGAGCTTCATCTCTGGCCAGCTGATGGGATCGAACTTTACCGCGTGGCTCGGGAACTACAGCAAACAGAACAAGCTTGGTCGATACAATCGCGAGATCCATTCTCACATGCGTCTCCAGTCATCCGGTGACCACAACGAAGTTCGACAAGAGTACATGCCAGTGCTCTGGACCCAACTTATCAAGAGGATGCAAGACGAAGGACAAGAAGCAGTCAAAGAAGTCATTGACCTTATGGATAGCTACTACCTCACTCGGGAGGATTTTGACGCTATAAAGGAGCTTGGCGTAGGCCCCATGACGGAGGAAAAAATCCAGATCGACTCGAAGGTGAAGGCTGCCTTCACAAGAACGTAAGTGCAGAGTCTGAGCATGTCCTCACTTCTAAATCCTTGCTTCTCCCGCCTATGTGCATGGCAACTCATTCCTTCTCTAGGTATAATTCGATGAATCATCCGATTCCCTTTATGAAAGCCAGCAATGTGCTAGCACCCAAGAAGATGGCCAAGGAGGTGCCTGATTTAGAGGAGGCCATTGAGGAAGAGGACGACGGCGAGGCTGTTGAAGCACCCGACGTGGACGACGATGAGCTCGATCTGAAAAAGGATAAATACATCAAGCAGCCGAAGCCCAAGCCCAAGAAGATTACAAAAAAGAAGACGAAGGGAGCGGATGATGATGATGAGGAGGATGAGGTCGAGAAGCCAAAGAGGGGATCTAAGGCCAAGGCAAAGTCGAAGAAATAGTAGAATGCTCCATCTTCATTTGTGCCAACCCAGCCCTTGGGTCTGTCGGCCTTGTTTCTTTCTCTTGTTGGCGGGGTAGTAGACGATGGCCAATGGTTAATTGGTATGGCCTACATCGTGGGCAAGGTAGATCTTTGGTGCAGTCACTCATGGGGGCAGATGGGGCTACATGATGACATTAGATAACGCAAGATGTAACCAGACCTGGAACGTCCTTTTACAAGGACTTGAAAGTTGCTAGTGTACACAATCCTCTCAGAGGACGAAATATCATTAATTTTGATCAAGCATAGCCTTCCAATAGCCCCACAGAATGATTGGTGTACAGACCCCGAACCTGTATGTGCGAATTCCGAAGCATTTACGTTGTGCCATGTATCCAAGGACGGAATCGTCGTGGAAAGACTTTTAGCCACCTTGAAAGAGAGGAGCAATATGGGCCAAATCGACGCCTGCCCCACGCAAGCACATATCATACATTTGTTTTGTTTTTTACATGCCGAAACACGACAAGCAGAGGTAATTTGACGGCAAAGAGGAGAGAATGATTTGAAGCGAAGTGGCTTATTTGTTCTTGACCACGCCGACCTTGGCAGCGCGTAGGACGCGGCCATTGAGCTTGAAGCCCTTCTGCTGGACGTGGAAGACGGTGTTGTCGTCCTTGTCGGGCTGCGGAGCCATGAAGGTAGCCTCGTGCTCGTTGGGGTTGAACTTGTCACCGTCGGGGTTGAGGCGCTCGAGGCCGTGCTTGGCGAGGGTTTGCATGAGGATGGACTCGGTCATCTGGAGGCCCTCGTAGAGGTTGGCGAGGTCCTGGAGGTGCTCGGACTTGTCAGCGGCATTGAGTTTCTCGACGGGGACGGTGGTGAGCGCGCGGTCGAGGTTGTCGACGCTGTCGACGAGGTCCTTGGCGAAGCGCTGGATGGCGAAGTCGCGCGCGGTCTTGACCTCGCGCTGGGTGCGGTCTTGGAGGTTGCGGAAGTCGGCGACGGTTCGGAGACACTTGTCCTGCACGTAGTTATAAGAATCATGCCCTGTCGCGGCCGTACAGAAGCTTAGATGGAGCATACCTTCCAGTCCTTGACCTCGGCCTCCTTGGCTTCCAAAGCCTTCTTCAGCTCGGCGACAGCATCAGACTGGGCACCGTTCTCCTTCGACTCCGCCTGGTCCGAAGCGGGCGCCTCAGCCTGTTCGCCTGGAGGTGGCGAGGCCTTGGCGTCGCTGTACCACCGCGAGCCGGCTGCGCTTATTGTGAAGGCCGGTGATGGTGCTGCACGCGTGTAGATGTGGGATGGACGGAGCAAGGGCGCTGCGGCGGAGGAGGTTCTGGGGACGGAGCGCAGAGCTCTGGAGGAGGTGGCAATGGCCTGCCGAAGCATTGTGAAAGATTTGCTGAAAGAGGGAAAGGAAAAGTGTCGTGAGGTGGAAGATGCTTCGCTGAGAAGAGATCGCGTGAGGCGGGTTTGACGAGGCAAAGGGACGAGGGTGTAGTAGTCAATTGTACAAAATTTCCTGTCCCGATAATGACCGATTTGCAGGGAAAAGTACGTAGCTTGTAGCTCCCGGCAAAGGGGNGGACCGGATGAACCAAGCGCCGGGCTTCCGACCGCCAGGGTTGGTCAGGAAGCTTCCAGTTGAGTGGGGCGTCGTTACGTCGCGCTGCGGCAACCTGGTGGATTGGACGGGTCAAGCCACTGGGAGGCTGCTGCTAGCTAGCTCTCCTCCATCAACGACCTCGACGACGACATCAAGCCACGAACACCGCCAATCGATCCTCACAGGCCACGCCGCTGTGTCTGCAACATCCGACTGACCCTCACCAAGACCTTGAGCTCACCATTACCCAGTCACCCCCCCACCGTAGCACACAGCCACGTGCCCGCGCATCATGGCGGTCGGCGACTCAGGCCGGGTCAAGGAGGCCCAGGAGCTCGCCAAGTCGGATCCCAGGAAGGCCGAGGCCATCTACAAGGACATCACCTCCAAGGCGCCGCAGGCCAGCTCGGACGCTGCCACGCGCGAGTATGAGGCTGCCCTCGTCAGCCTGGGGCAGCTGTACAGAGATGAGAAGTGGGTTTTTATCCGTTCTGGGGGGGGCCGGAGACACAAGACGCCTCCGGGTTGGGATCGATGCTGATGCGTGGTGGTGCCATCTAGGAAGACACAGGAACTAGTGAACCTGCTACGGGATAGCCGCGCGGTTTTCTCATCGTTTGCAAAGGCGAAATCTTCGAAACTGGGTGCGTAGACCCCTGGCTTGATGGGGCGAGGGATGGGCTGCTGAGGATCGATTCTACTGACACGGCCCCGTCATAGTTCGCCAACTACTAGACCTTCTCAGGGAAATACCCGACAGCACCGAAATCGAAATCGCCGTCACCAAGGACTGCATCGAATGGGCTACGTCGGAACGACGCGCCTTCCAGCGGCAGGACCTCGAGGTGCGCCTCGTGACCCTCTACATGACCAAGCAGTCCTACTACGACTCCCTCACCCTCATCAACGGCCTGCTGCGCGAGCTCAAGCGCCTCGACGACAAGCTCCGCCTCGTCGAGGTCCAGCTCCTCGAGTCGCGCGTCTACCACGCCCTCGGCAACATCGCAAAGGCCCGCGCAGCCCTCACCAGCGCCCGCACCAGCGCCGCCAGCGTCTACACCCCGCCCCTGCTGCAGGCCAACCTCGACATGCAGAGCGGCATGCTCCACGCCGAGGACAAGGACTTCAACACCGCCTTCTCCTACTTCATCGAGGCCCTCGACGGCTACCACACCCAGGACGAGGGCCCCAAGGCCCAGGCCGCCCTGCAGTACATGCTGCTCTGCAAGATCATGCTCAACCTCGTCGACGACGTCAACCAGCTCATGACCTCCAAGCAGGCCATGAAGTACGCCGGCAAGAACCTCGAGGCCATGAAGGCCATTGCCCGCGCCCACTCGAATCGGTCCCTCGAGGAGTATGAGCGCGCCCTGTCGGCCTATAGGTACGAGCTCGGCAGCGACGCCTTCATCCGGAACCACCTGCGCCGCCTCTACGACGCCATGCTCGAGCAGAACCTCATCAAGGTCATCGAGCCCTTCTCCCGCGTCGAGATCGACCACATCGCCAAGATTGTCGGCCTCGACACCCAGCAGGTCGAGCGCAAGCTGTCCCAGATGATCCTCGACAAGGTCATCATCGGCGTCCTGGACCAGGGCGCCGGCTGCCTCATCATCTTCGACGAGACGCACCGTGACGAGTCCTACGACTCCGCCCTGGCTACTATTGATAAGCTGAGCAGCGTCGTCGACGTCTTGTACA
This sequence comes from Stachybotrys chartarum, assembly GCA_001021365.1. Classification (NCBI taxonomy): domain Eukaryota; kingdom Fungi; phylum Ascomycota; class Sordariomycetes; order Hypocreales; family Stachybotryaceae; genus Stachybotrys; species Stachybotrys chartarum. The sequence goes on from LDEE01000004.1 coordinate 1,247,299, forward strand.
CGAATCAGGCGTCGTTGCTGGAGTAGCGTGCTTTGTAGAAAGGATGACAAGGAAGAAAATAAACGACGATGCAGGAGAAGCACAGCTCGAGAGTCTTGTATTGTAATGTGACCACGGTAGACAAGGCGTTCAACAAGGAACTCTTTCGACCCTTTTCAGAGATACACTGCAGGGGGTTCACACCACTGTGACATGTTCTTCATTTGCTATCTCGTAACCAACCAATTCTCGTGAGTCGTCATCAGTAGAAAAGACCCAATACCCTGCTGCCAAGTGCTTGACGATACAAACTAGGACGCCGACGATACTAAACGCTCATGTGGTATCTTTCATCGTGGTAAGAAAAGAAAAAGAAATCAAGCAGTCTAGTTTTCAGACCACACAACGCCGTTACAAACTGTCATTTTGGAAACCTGAAAAGAGCACCGAAGCCCTTCTACTTTTCCCTTCAGTGAAACATGACTCTAGAGGGTTTCCTGGCCGCGCCCCGTCGCCTCTTCTCTTCGCCCAGGATGAGGGAAAATAATCTCTTGGCAAGGACGCCCTCATCCCAACCGCCGACCTCGGCTTTAAAGGCGTCGACGCAATCCAGATGCCATCGGTCGAGCCGCATGGCCTCGCCATGGCTCTTGACCGTCTTGCCTAGGTACTTGTCGGCATGGCGCGGGTACTCCACGTCGAAAGGAGCCCTTCGCCGCAGCTGAAGCAGAGCATCAAGGAAAAGCCAGTGCTGACGGGTCCACACGGTCTGAGATAGGGGTTCCGGAGAAGGAGATTTCGACAAGGGAGAGGCATCCGTCATGGAAACGTCAGAAGTATCATGATGATTCTCCTTGCCGTCATGCTGCTGCGGTACCGGCTGCTGGGTGATCGAGGTGACGGCCTCTGGCCTCGATGCCGCTGTGGAGTTGGAGAACCGGCGCTGCATCCGAGCTGCGGCCTGCTCTACAGGGGAGAGCACGCTGCTGGTGAACTCGACAACTCGACCCGGTGTATGTGGTTTCATGGGAGATCGAAGACTCGATTTTGTGGGAGATGCGTTCCTAGGAGGAAGTGGACGAAGCAGTGGACGGCGGTTTGCTGGCTCTTTGCTCGCATTAGACGTTTCCTGCTGCCATCGTGCGATGTCTGCGTGGGAGAGTTGCATCCGTGGTGGTGTGGAAACGGTAACGACACCGGTTGCGGTTGTAGCCCCTGATGGAGGTTGCAGCAACGCCGACTCTGAGGTCCTTGCACTGGGGGTGAAGTTTTGTTTTTGGGCAACTGGAGGCAGTCGCTGCTGCTCCTGGACAGCAGGCGATGGGACAGCCTCGCCGACCTCTGAGATCTCGTCCACTTGCTCCTCTTGTGGCTGCTGTGGCTGCTGTGGCCGAGCGGGAGAAAACAAATCCAGCCGAGGCCTTCGCCGAGCGGGAGAAAACAAGTCTAACCGAGGAGGCCTTCTTCCGACAGGATCCAACTCCTTCTGTGTGACCTGCGGAAACATGGAGCTCGTAGGCATGGCAGAAGCCGCCGGTGGGTCTGGCCGACTGGATTGAGGACCAGTGGCTGTCGTAGACTTGAGAAGCTTGGTGGCGAATATTCCAGGCAGAGCAGCGGGCGACGAGAAAAAGGCCGAAAGGTCAAACTTCTTAGCCTTGACGGCCGACTCGGTGTCCTGTCGCGCACCCGAACTTGTCGGCTGTTGCGACATCATCGAAGACTCTTCTGGCTCGCTCGGGGCAACTGTTGCCTGAGCCGTAGCTGTGGAGATGATATGCTCCGGTGAGACCTGCGATGCCGCAGCATCTTGTCCTTTCCGTGCCTTGTTCTTTGTCCAGGGGCTCGGAAGCGTACCTCGACGATGCGTATTTGGCATCCTCTTGCCAAAAGGCTGTTGTCGTGTGGATGGGGGGGCCTCACGGCGCGCTTCCACCTCCCATATGTCCGTTTCATCATCCTCGTCTTCCTGTTCTTGCTCCTCATCGGACTCATCCTGTTCTTCGACCAGCTCAAATGGTTCTTTAGCACCATCGAGCTGGCCCGGGGCCATCGACGGCTTGGTAATGGCGGTAGATGAAGCAGCTGCCTCTTGTAAGGTATTATCCCCTCTAAGATTGGGGCTTATCGGGCCTTCATCGGCGATCCAACTCATCTCGTCGCCTGGTAAAGACACACGAAGCGAAGTTGTCGCCGAGCCTCTTGGTGATGAATGAGCCGCAGTCATCTCAGCGTGCACACTCCTGTTAAGAGCTTGCAAGAACCCTGCCTGCCCAATACTTCTGGATGTGCTAAAGGGGTCATCTGGCAAATCGCCAATCAGAGCTTCCGCAGCAAGGGGCATGCTTGTCTGCCCCTGCTGTTTGGGAGACGGCACAACAGCCGAATGACTGTTCTGACTGTCCTTGGAACCCGACCAGGAGTCCTTGCTGACGGAATTTCTGAACGGACTGCCAAGCTGCTTCTCGACCGCCTCGGGAGAAGGAGGGTCTGATGTTACGCTTTGCAGAGCTCTTCCGGCGCGTCTGATTGGAGATAGAGACGGCCGGAAATGCTTTTCGTGCAAATCAAGGCCCAGGGAGGCCGGCTCTTGGACCGGCGATGACATTTGATTGGCAGGGGTTGTGTTGGCAGTGATGTTTGATCTTTCTGCTGTCGCCTGCTGGTCTACGCGAGAAAGTCCATTTTCGGCTTGATCCTCAATGTCTGCTTCATGATCGGATTGGGCTGAGATGATGATCTGGGGTGATATTTGGGGCAATATTGATGTCGCGTGTGGTACAGGGGCAGTGTTGATAGCCTTGGCCACCGCCGTGCTGCTCTCTGTCTCAATAAACGGCGGTGTTGGATCTGGTGTAGGCAGTCGCGTATTATCAGATCGAGATAGAATGCTGGCGACAGAAGGCGCAGGAGGTTCGGCCGGAATCACATCCATTTCGTCATCCTCCTCGGCCTGTTCCTCGGGATTGTCTTGTGTCTGTATCAACTCATCATCATGTTCCTCTCGCTCTTCCATCTGAGCGGCCTGCGGCTGCGTCAATGCTTCATCAGGCTCCTCGCCCTCCCTACTCGGACTTGCTAGGGTTTGTTGAGGGTTGACCGCGTCGGCATTGTCTACGCTGTCAACTTCCTCGACCTCGTTATTTTCTTGTTGATGGCCTTGGTTGACCTCTTCTCCACGGTCGTCATCATGGTCTTCTTCGTCTCCGTCCTCCTCTTCATCTCCATCATAGTCAGCCATTAAGAGCTTCGCAGGTCTTGCTGGAGTGGCTGCTTCAAGTACGTTTTGCGGTATTTCCGAAAACGAATCATCGTAAGCATCGGATATCTCAGCATCGTTCTGCCCAGAAAGGCCCGACAGGAAACCTGCTCGTGGAGTCACTTCCGCATCGGGGGCCGCTGAATTGGCTCCGGCGTTCTTCACGGTGGACCTTAGGACTTGATGTCGAAGAGGCGAGCTGTTCGATTTTCGCGGACTGCGCGCCCGACTCGGCGAGAAGAGCGAAGTAGGCTGCAAAGCTGGTTCTGGCTGACTGTCGGCCGACACGGCCTCAGTGTGCTCAGCTGCTGGAACTTCTGCAGCAAAAGACCTTGTGATCTCGGGAGAGTCTTCCGGTTCTTGCGCAACCTCTTGCCGCAGAGACTCTAGGGTGTTGTTGATGATCATGTTTGTTTCCTCGCCGAAATCCTCTTCTCCCAACTCTACAGTTCCAGCGTCTGGCTGAAGCGACCGGATAGATTCCATGAAAATCATGCTGAAATCTTCGCCTTGCGCAATGGTGTCATTGGTGTCTCGAGGAGGCTCGTCAATTGACGAAACATCACTTGCAGCCGCACCAAGATCGGTATAGCCACGACCTTCATCATCGTCTTCGTCGTCATCTATACTTGGCTGAGGCGAGCTAATTGGTCCCCCTTTCTTGGAAGCAGAAGAGGCGGTTCGAGTGTTCGAACCGGTGCGGATAATTTGTTTTGGAGTTGCATTGTTGGACAAAGTAGCCATCCATATGTCCGACTCGTCATCCGCTCCTGCGTCGTCAGGCACATCTGGGGGCGGTGTAGGTTCAACTCTGATGTCCGTGTCCATGATGTCTTCCGAGAGTCGAATGAGATCCATCTCGTTCTCGCTCGGTTGCGACATGTCTGGTGTTGAGGCGGTATCCGCGAAGTCGACTGCCGCGGAGTCGTCCATGTATACCGGTTCGTCAGGCATCGAAGCTTGGCGTGAGCGTTCATCTCGCTTTGAGGCCGTCGTGTTTTGTGTTGCGACCACAGAGCCAGCGTCACTAGGCGGTGCAGACAAAAGATCTCGTGGTGGTCGACCCCGTCTCGACGCTCTAGAAGTTCCTCTCGCGCTAGGTTCTGTCGGCGCGTCTCCCTCGACACCGGCGGAAGCAGTGCGCGGCCGCCTCGGCGTCCTCCTAGCTGGAGTTGTAGCCTTCCTCTTCTTGGCGGCGCTGGGCATGGGAGTCCCATTGGATTTGCGGGGTCGACCGCGGCGTCTCGGGGTCTCTGTAGTTTCCATCGCACCGTTCGGCTCTTCTTCAATGGCGTCTCTGACGGGAACCGTGGTGGTTACGGCGCGAGGTCTCCGTCGCGTCGCTGATGCAGGGCTAGACGAGGCGAAAAGGCGCCGCCTAGGACCGGCCGTCGCGCTGCTGTTCTCTGTCTCGACAGTAACGAGAAGCTTCTGGGGCGACTTGCCGTGGCCGACCTCGAGCTCGAACCTCTGCTTTCGGGGTGTATTTTCCATGGACATGAACTTGCCAGTGCGCTGGCTACGCGTAACACGCTGTGAAGAGGGGAAGAAACTTTGCGTCGTGGGCGAGTCGTTGAGGGGATCCGGCGACGACATGATGTCGACCGATGGTGTCGCCATGTTCGCCACGCTGTGCCAGCGGAGATTGAATGGTGACTCAAGCCGGCTGCCAGAACTCCCAGCCGGCGGCATTGGCAGAAAACATGTGGTAGATACCGAGGGCCGTACGCATAACAGATGCAAGTGTACAAAGGGTCAGCCAAAGCAAAGACAAAGATCGCGTGCGTCGATACGTGAGGTAGTATGGCTGTTGCACCGGTCGTGAATTAGGTACTCGGGTACCGTGCATCTGGCAGCGGGACACACTTTGTTTACTGGCGGCCCAAAGTGGACTAGTGCCAGGGTCCCGACGGTCGGCAGTTTGGTTCCTCCTGGTCTCCGGGGTGAACGAGGCCCATCCGAAAGCGGTATCGAGAAGGGGGGGGGGGGCAGTGGGACGTGGGCTGCCTGCGGCTTCAGACGGTTTCGTGATGGAACATTGTGTATTGATGTCTCTTTAATGTCTACTCGGCAACATCTTGCTGAAGATTTGGGACCTGGCGCTGGTTGCTCCCTTTCTCTGCTTCGCAAGGGAACTCGGGGGAGGCAGGTGCTGCCTGGTGCAAACAGCACGTCAAAGGTACTTTCACTCAATGTATTGTTCATCTTAGACGACCATGGTGAGCTACAAACCCTGAGGTACCCAGGGCGTGGCAATCCCAAAAAGGCAACGAGACGACCTGAGCTTGACATGTCCATGTCACATGTCTCGCATGATTCCGATCGGCTGCGCAACCCCACCCCCTTGGCTCCTTCCCCCAGAAGGGGCTTCTCCAACGTCATTTCCCAGAGCTCGGTAAAACCGCTAGCCCAGCGCCCGTTGTGAAGGACCATTGCCTTGCCTTATGAAAATGAACCTCGGCATCAGAACCGTGCCTTGGCCCGATTTGTTGCATGAACCACGCACATTGCCTGGCTAATATCAAGGACCTACTACCCTTTTTACATCGTCTTCAAAATCGCCGCGCTCGCAATCTTGGTGCTTGATTCTATCTACGTACTGGCAACTCTCGTCTGAGCTCTTCGTAACATCCAGCCAGTCCCCGTCACCACTTCATCGTCATCTGCAACCTCATCCACCGACATCACCATGGCCTCGGCTACAGCTCCCAAGGTGACCATCCCCCAAAACGACAATGTCGCACACGCCTTGGCCGGCGCCGGCGGTGGCATGTTGTCCATGATTCTTACGTATGCTTCTCACCCTTCATAATCCATCGGCTCTCAGCCAGTGCATGCTAAAACACAATCCTCCAGCTATCCTCTCGTCACCCTCTCGACTCGCGCCCAGGTTGAATCCAGAAAGGCCGAGACCAAATTCGTCGAGGCCGTCCGGAACATTGTCGCCCGCGAGGGCTTCGCCGGCCTCTACTCAGGCATCAACTCGGCGCTCTTTGGCATCAGCATCACCAACTTTGTCTACTACTACTGGTATGAGTGGACCAGGGCATTCCTCGAGCAGGCCGCCATCAAATCCGGCCGCATCAACAAGAAGCTCACTACTGTTGAATCGATGCTCGCTGGAGCCCTCGCCGGCTCCGCGACCGTCATCATTACTAACCCCATCTGGGTCGTCAACACCCGCGTTACCACAAGGAGGCAAGACAAGGAGGCCGACGTGGAGCTGGGTGCCGTGTCCAAGTCCTCCAAGCCTCCAAGCACTATTGGCACGCTCTTGGCTCTCCTCAAGAACGAAGGCCCGCAGGCGCTCTTCGCCGGTGTGGTGCCTGCGCTCGTCCTCGTCATCAACCCAATCTTGCAGTACACACTGTTCGAGCAGATGAAGAACATCGTCGAGCGCAAGCGCAAGGTGACGCCCGGTATTGCCTTCCTCCTCGGCGCACTCGGCAAGCTCTTCGCCACGTCGGTGACCTACCCATATATCACCGTCAAGAGTCAGATGCACGTTGCCAGCCACACAGACAAGAAGGAGGGCATGTTCCAGGCTCTCAGCCGCGTGGTCCGCGAAGAGGGCTACGCAGGTCTCTACAAGGGTTGGTTTCCTAAAAACATTCTCCGACAGAATCGCCATGCTGACTTTTGCTCTTAGGAATTGGGCCGAAGGTTACGCAGAGTGTCCTGACCGCCGCTTTCTTGTTCGCTTTCAAGGACATCCTCTACGAGCAGACCGTCAAGCTCAGGGCAAAGGCCGCCGCTCGTCGTCTTGCCGCATGAGCCATCACTTGCTCGGTGGCAGAATCTACGCGCTAGGCACACGATGAAGCAGTTTCCTCCAGACATTTCGTTCAGCAGACGACGAATGCAACATTTCTGGCAGAGTAAACCGGAGTTTAAACATTACCAAGAAGGAGTCTATCGTTTCCTTAACAATGTGTTCATGTTCATGTGTATTATGGGACAGGTATCAAAGGGCCCAGGCTGGTGGCGTCTATCTGCAAGTAGTTGGACAAAAATAAAGCACACTTTCCAGCCTCGGCTCTGCCCTGCTCTATTTAAATGGGAACCACCCTTGGCACTATCCACCACTCGTGGTAGGCTTTGTCTGGTGCAGGTACCTCGGCTTTGAGTCCTAAGTCCTTGGCGTCTTTTGACTTCCGCAGCGCCTTTTGGACGGTCGACATGGCAATGCCGGCGGCGATGCAGGACTTGAGGCCGTTCTTGATGTCAGCCAGCCACCCGGTATGCGAGCCAACCGAGAAGGACTCCTCTTCGGAAAGCTTACTCAGTGCCTCGAAGCCCTTCTTGGCCCCGATGAGGGCCCGTTCCCCGTATTCCAGGAGCTCCCCTGTCGTGACCTCAGGCTGCGTTGTCCCCACGGTAAAGTCCTGGAAGGTCGGTAGCGACGGGAGGCCGATTGCCGCAAAGGGCTTCATGCGAACCTCGTACCGTAGTTGGTCGTCGCTGTACGGTCTTTTCGGTGGCTTTATCAGGTCGAGGCGGTGCAGGACCGTGTACAAGCACGATAGTGTGTCAGATAGCTCCCAAGTCACTGCGGCGTCCAACATGGCCCAGCGGATGTACGCAAGGGACCGATGTAGCTGCTTTTCTGTCGCGGCATCCATCCTCTCTGCTTGCGTCCTGGCGGTGGCCACCCGATGGAGGATGAAAGTCTTGATCCTCTCCGTGTGGTGCACTCGAGATTTCGCCAGGTAGTTCAGGTACCAATACATGCCTGCGAGCTCGTCGGGTTGGTATACTTCGAGCTCGAAGCCCAGCTGCACAATCTCCTCCATCTTCCTCAACTTGTAGAGATATGTCCAAGAGGAGAGCGCGAGCGCATGGGACTCGACTGGCGCGGTGCCCAGGGACGACTGGTGCGTCAGCGGACGTTCGTTGGTCTTGACCTGGATAATCTGGTCGATCTCTTCGGCGTCGAATTGAAGGTTCTCCCAGTCACGTATGCTATGGCACAGGGTTCGTCGCACTCTGCAGCGATTTTGGCACGCGGTGCGCAGGACATCGAGGAATGGCTGCGCGGCTCTCTGTCGAAAGAGCTCCATCTGGCTTGACATGACGAAGCGTGGGTCGTCGACATCCTCGATTGCATCGTTGTCACGATCCAGCAGCGGACTTGCCGGGAGGGTTATGATGGAAAGGTCGTCGTCGATCAATTGACGGATGCTCATCGATCCTAGCACCTCCATTTCATTGAACAGGAAGGTTTGTAGTAGGGTTCTGATATAGACCAGTGGCTGTGGCTTCTTGGCTTGAAAGATGGAGACAAAAGTCTGCAAGTCTCAGTATCGCTGTTCGGTCATTCTTTTGTCGCAAGGAGCGGGGAGTAGTTACCTGCAGGCATTGAGAATCTGTGTACTCGATCACATCAACCACCTCCAATCCGTCCCGAAAGAGTCGATCAAGATGGCCAAACGCGTCGCTGAAGCTGAGCTCCACAATCGGCCTCGGAGGCATTGTACTGGCGAGCTTCATCTGCAGCTTCGCACTAAAAGCTTCGTCGACGGGTTTGGCCAGAGAATGGGTGGATTTGATCTGCGGTAAGATAGCCAAGGCGTCCTTCCACGGTGCCCTTGCGGCGTCTGGGTTCTTCATGTGCTGAGAGCACTGCGCAGCATCAAGGAAGATCCGGCGTAATTGCAGCCGTAGCATGATGGCGTCCAGGACATCGTCTTTTTCTGATCCCTTTTGTGAGTATAATATTTCCTCTGCAGCTAACATCGTCTCCTGGATAGACTTCGGCGGGATGTGTGTGAGCAGCGTGCGGTTGTACGTGTTGGTCACGAAGTCTTCTTCCTACAAAAATTCATGAGTGAAACAATTATGGCAAGCGTCAGGAGACTCACCTCGTAATAGTGCTCGTACCGGATCCGGTCGTTCACGTAGCCGCAGGCTTTCAGCATGCCCAGGCAGTACGCTCTGAAGACCTGCAGCATGGGGGTGCTGCGTGCGTCGGCTTCGCTACCCCTGAAAAACCTCGCTTCGTCAAGATCCTTTGGTGGCGGCATCAGGAGGGCCTCTACGTGTACGCTTGTGAACAAGGTCTGTGACAGGGGGTATCCAAGGTGCCAGGACATCTGGGATCATTTAGTCGGCCTGGTCGTGAGAAGTGAAGCTGTGGATGACTGACTTCGTGGCAGATAAGCTGGTCTATGATTCCGAGGACCTCTTCTGGCAGTAAGGGCCGTGAGACGTCATATAGCTCCTCGATCTCATCGCCGGGCTTGATGCAACCGCTGTCCATCTTGGGGTCCATGATCTGGGCAAGCGTCAGAACTCACTTACAGAGCGTGCGAGCAGGTGCAACGAGCAATACCTCAAGGGCAGAGACTGACTCGAAGAGCGTGAAGAAGCCATCCTTGACTATCTCTCCCGGCTCCAGGGCTGTCCTCCCACGTCAATACAGCCCAACGATGACAACGAAGGGGACGGGGGCCTCTGCATACTTTTCACAGCCTCGGAAAACTTGTCGGTGATGTCGAACACAACTATCCCTTTCCGACTAGGCAGCGGCTCTGCTGGCCCCTGCGGTTCTGCTGGGCCCAGAGATAAGCGACCAATATCTGCAGAGTCACCGTTGGTGTTAGAAGTCGCACGTAAAAGACGGCTAAGAGGGGATATCAGCCCTACCATCCGGCACCGAGTTGCCGTGATCGGCCATTTCGACAGGAAGCAGAGGCGCAGGCAGAATCCTTCATCAAATGAGCGGACTCCGATGCCAACGATAGAATGGGATCCTCAGAGAGATGGGTTGGGCAAGGCCATGCGAGGCTGCAGAAAAGGCACGCACCCTTCTAGGCAGGGGAGACGGAGTGCACGGCGTACAGGTCATTGGCTGTGTCAGTGGCGCGAGGTGGGTTTATTTCCGCCTGTAGAAGGGGGTCGTCCGCCGCAGCTCCAGCGTCCACGGAGAGCTGCTGGAAACCGCCGAAAGAANATTTCCACGCGCTGGCGCCGACAAACGACGCATTGCTGCCAGGCTCATTTAGGTGCTTATTCCTGTGTTTAGCATCCTCTCATCTTCTCGTCTGGCCTGAATTTCACCTGATGGTGGCAGCCTGCGCGAGAGAGCACCCTGTATGATCATGCAGTCTGCCGTAAAAAGGAGGAACATGCCATGCCGTGCGCGCAACTGGACAGCTAATGATGGGATATTTGAATTATTTTGTAGCAGGAATCTAATGGTACAGTGGCCCCTGGGGTGTGCACGCCAATGCAGCCAGTTGCTCCCCAGAGCAATTGTGCCCGTTCCGTCCCTCGATGACCAGCCCTCGTGTCGGCGCGTCTTGCCCTTTCCACTGCCCGTCCTCGGCTCCTAGCTTGCCTTGTCGTCGTCGAATCATCTAAGCAGCGCTCTCGGCCATGGCGGCGGCGTTGGCGGTAGCAAGGTTCTTGACCTCACCCTGCTTGCCGTTCTGTTGGAAGACATCGAGCGTCAGCGGAATTTTGCCCATCGTCCATTGTCGCCGTGGGAACCTACCTGCCACTTGGCGAATCGAAGATCCATTTCTCCGCGTCGCTCGGCATTGAGTCTCTTCTCCTCCTTCAGGCTGCGGCGGACAGTTCGGGCCGCGATGGCCAAGTATCGGTTGTAGCTATTCGCAAAATGTCAGGTTCCGGGGACTTTGGCGGGACGGCAGAGGGGGAAAGGCAGTTGCTGCAATTGGGACGCTGCAGCGAAGGAGGGGACGGTTGGACGTACGTCATGCCAGCGGCCTTCCACGCAGCAGTCATTTTGGCGGTGTTGAGGAGGAGGGGATTGAATGGGATATGTGGTGGTGAGCTTTTTCTCGAAGTGATGCCAATTGGATTCGATGGCAGGATTCGGAACGGGGCCTTGGCCAACCGCCTGCTGGGCTCCCGGGTGGACGCCTGAGGCAGGCAGCCCCAGCTGCAAATGCAAAGTCACATGACCTCCTCCATCGCCTGCCTCAAAATAGCAGCCCTTTGAATCAGACGTGCTTAAGATACCCAGTACACCCGCTGGTATCTCACCATCTTAATGATCCCTCAGACTTACGCGACAGGCCGACTGGGAGGGATCGGCACATTTAAGCCATGGAAAGGCATGGTGCAACCCAGTCCTTCCGGCTACACGGCAAAGACGGAAGCCCACGTCAAATCCTACGCGCGCCATGCCTGTGCTCAGCCCGCTGACTGGAGGAGATGCTGTCTTCAGAGCTTGTACCGTATATATATGCATGGTCCGTAGTGGAAGTCAGCCGTTGGTCATGGAATGAATGCAAAGTGCAGCGAAGCAAGACCACCTTTTGCGTAGTCTCGTTCCCCTATACTCCATGATACGGCCATGTCGCCAAGCTTCTCTTCCAGCCCACGGCGGAAGCCGCAGAAGCTCCTCCTCCCCGACGGCGGCGAGGCCATCGTGTGCATGCCCGACGACCTCGCCAAGCTGCGCGGCCAGTACGCGGGGCGCCAGGAGGGCGGCCAGGCCAGCGTCGTCGTCGTCGTCCACGGGTCCGACGAGCACGTCGGCTTCCTCAAGCAATCCCGGGACGACATCGCGCGGCGCTGCGCCGAGCTGCGCCAGCGCCACGGCCCCGCGTTCGACGAGTGGGAGTACACGCGACACCAGCTGCAGTCGGCCGAGACGGAGCTGCAGCGCCTGGCCGCGGCCACGTCGGCGCTGACGGACAACTTCAACAAGTTTGGCTACGACGCCGACCTCCGCACCTACGACAACGACGGCGCGCACGCCTTGGCCCGGGCCGATTCCTCCTTCTCCTCGGCTGAAGATGCCAAGAGCCTGATGGCGAGGCGTCGGCCGGGCGAGACGGTCAAGCTGTTCAAGCGGCCCGTCGTCAAGCAGTGGTTCCATCGTGGCCTTCTCTGGCGTGCCTCGGAGGACACGCAGATCCAGGCCATCGAGCTATTCTTCGACCTCCTCTTCGGTAAGGGACAAATACTACTGTTCATATGTCGTATTGGAGGCTTACACCGCGGTTGCCTATAGTGGGCATTGTCCATGTCAACGGCGAGTATCTGGCCATACATCCAACTGGCCACGACCTGCTCCGTTTCTCCGTCACCATGATAATGTCCTGGAGGATCTGGTCCGATGTCACGCAGATCCTCAGTTGGTTTGAGACGGACGACGTCCTAACCAGAGTCCTGATCCTCTTCGAAATCGCATGTCTCCTTGGGCAAGTCGGCATACATCCCCTCGGCACACGAGCCAGCTAACAGTCCTCCCCAGCTTCACTACAAACATGGCCTACAGCTTCTACGAAGACGAGAGCCACAACACGTACGAGCCCCTCGTGGCCTTCTACCTCACCGCCCGCCTCAAGGACGCCGTCTACTACGCCGTCGTCAGCTACTTCCTCCCCATCATCCGGGGCGTCCTGATCTCGCACTCGGTCGTCATCCTCGTCTCGTCCGCCCTCTGGATCGCCAGCATCCACGTGCCCATGCCGGACCGCCTCGGCCTGATATGGGTAGCCCTCGCCATCGACGTGGCCGCCCACGCCCCCTCCTTCCTGCTCTCGCGCTACGGGCAGAACAATAAGGACGATTCCGGCGTCGGCGCCAAGATCTACAATCTCTTCGAGTTCTTCCCCGCCATCAACATCGAGCACCGCGTCGAGAGAACCAACGCCTTCGTCTCGCTCGTCTTTGGCTACTCGGTCGTGGCCGTTCTCTTCCAGAACTACCGCGACATCGAGGTCAACTCCTTCCTTGTCAAGTCCCTCCTGGGGCTCGCCCAGGCCTTCATCTTCAACTGGATCTACTTCGACATCGACGCCAGCAACATCCACACCCACGCCATCCGCCGCTCGGGCTCCGCGGCCGCCCTCTGGCAGCACATCCACCTACCCTTCATCATGGCCTTTCTCGTCGCCACTGCCGGTCTGTCTTTGCTTGTCCTGGCCTCCGACGTGCCGTTGGCCGACCCTGAACGACTATCCTCAAACTACCGCGATCTTTCGCTCGACTACATCCAGAGTGGCACACGATTCTTCTACTGTCATGGCCTGGCCATCGCCCTCCTCTGCATGGGCGTCATCTCATGGTGTCACGAGCACAGGAAGCCGCCGACGCTGCGCTGGAGCAAGACTGTTCGGCTGGCGAATCGCATGGTCATCTGCTTCATCATGTTCTTCCTGCCCCTGGCTCAGGACCTCCGTTCCACCAACTTGATTGCCTTGACACTCTGTCTGGTCCTCTGGGTTCTCCTGGTGGAGCTCTGGGGCAAATCATCCACAGATGACCCTTTCATTGGCGACAAAGAGGGGACAGGCGTTCAGTACACCGCCAAGCAATGTCTATCCAAGGACGTTAGAGACATTGGGGCCGCCATGGGTTGAGACGCCCAAACATACGCATAATACCATACTTTCGACCCTCCTCTTCCATGCCTCGATGATTTCACGCCTCAACATCTCATTATATACCCAATATACCCATACTGAATATCATAGTCTGTTCAACTTTTTGCAGCACGACCAAGAGAAGGCCGGGCCCAAGGGTGGTCGATCTTTCACAGCTAGTGCATTATTTGTTTCCTGTCCTGTTTCTTGTTTGAGCAAGCGGCTACATTTTATCATTTTATCGTTTTTCTATTCTGTTTTGTTTAGCCTTCTCTTCTTTCTGATTCTATCTATCTTGTCTTAAAACTATCTTGTCAACTTATTGCAACAAAACCCACCGCAAAAATCTGTCCAACGCAGCAACTGTAACATCTTTCTTTGAAAGTGCCACAAACTGCTATGACTAAAAATTTCAACCAGCGCTGCTCTCATCTCTAGCCTGTCCCAAGGGCGCATCTATGTACAGCCAACAATCATAGCAGCCTGCATCAGGCGTCTCCTGTCCATCTCCTTCTTGAGCATGACAAGACAACTTGCAACAACCAGGACCTCCATCTGCTCCGCCTCACCCTTCGAGTCCGCCCATGCCCGCAAATCCATCGCAAGGCGCCCTCCGTTTCCCGCGGTGCTCCTAGCCGAGCCCACGCTGCGGTACTCGTCGTTGCGGATCAAGTGTGCCACGCGCTGTCGACGCTCCTCGGACTTGCCTCCCGCCAGCGCAACGCTCGTGATGCGCTCCATGACCAGCAGGCTGTCCGCGGACAGCTCTTTCCGTTCGCGTCGGTCGGCAAACCGCCACGAGAACGTCCCCAGAGGCGTGCGTATCAACTGGGCTCGCGTCGTATGTCCCCGTGGGAGCACAGAAATTTCCTCATCAAGGTCAGGCGACGGTGTGGATATGTGGTCGGCATGCAAGCGAATCTGCGGCGGCCGATTGGGCCCGAAGCGGTACGTCGTGGTACAAAGGGGCTTGTGCTCCGCGTCATCGGCGCGCACCAGGATGCTGTTGCCTGAGCTGCGACCGGCACGCAACGACGTGTACACGGGCTCAACGAGGTCGCCGGTGGGCGAGACGGCATAAATGTGAACGGGGTCCGGACGAGGCGGCACGGGGAGTCGAACCAGAGCCATGCCACGACTTTCGATCTGTAGCGAGGTGGTTGCGCGGAACGAACTCTGCCTATCAGGTGATGCTACTGAACAGGAGCTGGTTGATTGAACATCGACGACGGACTCGTACATGGGTAAAGAGGTGGTGCTGGTGGATGGCGTGAGGATTCCAAGTTCGATTGCTTCGTGGCCATGGTCGTCGCCGCTTGATGAGAATCGATGCGACGATAGGAGTGGCCGCTCTTTATGAAGAGACGAAGTTGAGGGTTCGAGAGCATGAGCCTGGGTGTCGGCCATCATGGCAAGGGATGTAATTCTCGGCGGAACGGAGTTTGTGCGTGAAAGTTCAAAGACACTTCCGGATTGTATGATGATCTGCAACTTCACCGTGCCTTCTTGACGTTCCAGTGACTTGCACAGACAGACGTTGATGCTAAACGGTCAGTCTTATAGACAGCACCGCTGGTGCCGTATAGATCGCATCGAAACATGCCAGCCGGAAACCGAGATACGGCTGCCCACAGCCACAAAAGCCATGCACCGCCAGCCCGTCTGCTTCTCGCAAGTGAACGAGTCAATCAGAGCTCAGGCAATCCCAGTGACACAATAGCCATACCCCGCCTCCACCCATAGCCCGGTTAGATGCCGTGTAGCTGGGCTGACTGGGGCTTAGCTTGTTCATTTGCTTAGTCCGGCCCCAAGGCCGTTGAATACGACGAATGCGAGAGGCTAACTAAGCAGGCTTAGCCTCTCAGGTTGATCATGAGGCTTTGATCGTCACAGGGGTTGCCGAACTGGAAAGTTGGGGCCATGGGGTGACTGTCTGTTCAGTTACCTAATTAGTGATCAGGTTCAAACCTGGAAATGATGCAACGAACCGATTTAGGCCCCTGCATGTGTGAACAACATAGGCGAGTATGGCTGCCTAGAATACGCGGCGTGTGCTGCCATTCTTTGTCCCAACCGGCATTGTTATGCAATTATCTCGTGCCATCAAATCCAAGAGACTAGGCCTATATGGAGAAGTGAGATTTTCATTTCTATTCGATCGATATCCAAAGTGAATCGAGAAAAAGCGACATGTCGAAGGTGCCAGGTGTATAAAAATGGAGTAGCTTCATCCAATCTGGCCTGTTGGACAGGAACCCCTCTGCTGAAAGTGACAGCTAAATAATTCAAGCAGAAGCGAGTGAGTCGGCTCCAAGCACAAGAAGCTGCTTGATGATGACTCTATAATCGCAGTCTACGCCTTGTCTAGTTGTCGGATGCTTCACCTACGCTTGCCGAAGAAGGTTATATCACGATCCAACTGCTCGTCTACCCATATTGGCCACTGATTGTACACTTGGTGCTCGTAGTCGACTCGGCTGTTGAGATACTTGAGCCAGCGGAGAAACCCTGGGTCTATAGTGCCTTGGTTCGATTGCTGTGCCGGCTCCTTCTCTCGTACCGAATGTTCCTGTTCAGTAATGAAGGCCATGATTTGTGAGCCCGCGATCCAGTGCGCGTGGAGCAGAATCATGACTTGATTGTTCATGTCGAGGAGTTCTTGAAACATGGAATGTGGAAGCAGCATCCACCAGGTATACTGCCTGGAATTTGCCCTCCATGCTATGACGACCCCAGTAAGCTATGGCACATGGAGAAGAGCTCTGCAGATGACTCACCCTCAAAGGAGCTTTCGTAGAGCTTTTCTACAATTCCCATCAGTTGCTCTTGATATTGAACCTCCACTGGGTGAAGACAAAGCGGCCGTAGATTTATCAGAGAGTCTCTGGCGGCATCCACCCAGCCCCTTTGAATGAGTGGCAACCCTTCCATGAGCGGGGCAAGGATCGCTTCCTGCTCGGTGCCCATGAGGTTGGTAAAAACCGGCCTGAGGCCCTTGAACATCATCTGCATGCCTACAATAACGATTCCGCGAATGAAGGTCATGTATTCGGCCAGGCCGTCATCCAGCGTCACGGACTGGAAGGTCAGGGCGAAGCAAGTTGCAATCATGGCGTTGGCCTCCTCGAAGTTGGTGCTACGATTTGAATGCTCTGTTAGTCGCTTCTTGATAGCTCTGATGGCCTTGACACGATGCGACATGGCCGCCGTTACAAGACTCGGATCGCTGGGTATAAGTTCAGAGGCGGCGAATCCCAGGATGGCGTGCATAAGGAAATCGTGCTATGTCACATCAGCCATGACAATTTCCAGTAGAGCGACAAGGATCGAGGACTAGGGCAAACTGCGAAAGGCCCTACATTATGTGCTAGACATGGAATTTCGTGGGTCCATATTTCCTCCTGCTTGAGCGGATGGTGAGGGTAACACTGAGTGAGGAAATGCTGAAACACGCGCATGTCCTGAAGGCTGAAGAGGGGAATCTGGTGATGAGGCTGTGACGACAGTAAATTAGCTTGTGGAAAGGAAATGGGACGGGGGTGCAGCAGCTTACTTGGTGAATGATTTGAGGTAGAGCTGGGTATTCGCACTTCAAGCCGGTCTTGACACAGTGACCGCAGGCTGGACGAGTCTCTTGGCACTATGAAAACGGGATTAGTTTGCGGCCGGGACTTGAGACGCAGGCATCCGTGAGGTGTTGCGTGTTGGGTTGTGCCATCAGGCGCAAGGCATTACCTTGATACGTCGTCTCTTGCAGTTGTAGCATCCTCGACGACTCTTAGTGTGACCTCTCCTCTCGAGCCTCTGCTTCTGGCTTGAGCCGCGGGCTACCATGTCGGTGCCACCACTTGACGACCCATCCGGGGGCGTTGTTTTGCCCGAGGAATCAGAGAGGCCGTACGTGATGGCAGGTGGATCGTGCAACTGCACATCGAGGAAGGCGCCGTAGTCAACAAAGTCCGACGTGTCTGTGTAGGCCATCATGGACGGGGACAGGCTGTGGTAATCCATGGCTATCTGATCTGGGCGTGGACTTGTGGATATCGCGAGTGTCTTGTAATGGAGGTCATGCAGGCGTCTTGGCCATCAGTACCAAGGGCGCGCGGGGTGCAGGTTGGGAGCAGGCACTTGGAACGATGAATCTCGGGAGGCAGAGGCGCGCCGGTAGCTTTCGTTGATGGTATGCTGGACACCCTGCTGGCACTACTATGCGATGCTGTCACCAAGACCCGTGATGAATGGAGGAATTCAAGGAGGGAGAGGGCCGTCCTGAAGATAGGAGTGGTACGGGGAAGAAGATGAAGACAGTACAGTGTATGCAGGGTTTCCCGGGTTCTCAAAACTGGAGCCTCACTCGCTTATAGGAGTTTCCAAGCCACCGCAATCACGTCAAGGAACGTTGAGGCGCGATCTGCACCTGCCGCCTGCACATGCCATTAACCTGGGTTGCTGCTGCCACAGAGACCGGGGGGTGGGGAAGGTGCTTGGGGGTGGAGGGGAGGCGGATCCGCGGTGTCACGTGTAGGGCTGGGATCCGCAGGGAGCGGGCATGACGCTGCTGCACGTTCAGGTTTGGCGTTGGACCAGTCGACATCTAAAAGGCAAGCAGCCCGAGTGCAAGCCCCAGGGGTCTTTTGCACGGCTACTATCCGCACTACTTTACTTCCATCGTGAC
Organism: Stachybotrys chartarum; assembly: GCA_001021365.1. Lineage (NCBI taxonomy): Eukaryota > Fungi > Ascomycota > Sordariomycetes > Hypocreales > Stachybotryaceae > Stachybotrys > Stachybotrys chartarum. The sequence goes on from LDEE01000004.1 coordinate 1,265,555, forward strand.
ATGTGGCTTATTCCGGAGCGTGGGCCCCGGTGCCGAATGCACGGTAAGTGCATAGCCGCAATGCGCCGCCCGGGTTGATACTCATGTTGCCAATGACTCAACTCCGCATCAATTGAACAATGGAACAACCTTCATCACGTTGAGTCGCGTAGGACCGTTGCTGTACGCAGTCCGCAGCTAAGTTGTGGCCCCCACCCCTTTCCCCTCTCCCCTCGCCCTTCGCCCCTCGCTGACCGGAGATGTCTTGACAGTGGTGGCATGACGAAGACGGGCTAGCTGTGGTTCATCGGCCGCCCGGCTTCCTAGGGTAGGCCGAGGCTGAAGATTCACAATCTCTCCTCAGGCCCTCGCATATTGCGGCCCCTCCACAATGGCTCTCGCATGCGCCATTTCTGCATACACGTATGGATGCCACTGACGCAACAGCCGCACGTGTGCAGCTCCCGGCAATCAAGGTCCTAGGCCAGACTTAAAAATAAACTCTTTTCATCAGCCGGTGACCTAGTCTACCTGCTCCCTCCCCCCGGAACCGTTAACCGGCCCGCAACCAGACCTTGGGGAACCAACTTGCTGGGACGGCGAAATGAGGTCGCCTAGCCATATGGCATCGGAGTGCATCAAGTCGAGGCGTCTGTCGATGCTGCACTGCGACAACCGCACATCAACACACCGCGGTGACATGGGAACCCTACGAAGTCGCTATTGGTGGAATAGATGACCATATCCCAGCAGCTGAAGGAATATCTACATGGGATCATTCGACCACCATGAGGGCGATTGTATGCCCAGGGATACCCGGTGCATGGTTATCAGGAGGCTAATTACTTTGATTCATTCCATCAGCGTGCTGGATCTCCAGTGTTTAGAGAGTAATATTCACAAGGTGTGGTAAGGTGTTGGTACCGCAGTGCAAGGTATAGAGGGTAAGCCTGCTATGGTATCAATCCGCGCGTGAAAGTGAAGTGCCGACCGCGACACCTCGCATTGCTAACCAAAACGGCGCAAGGTCCTGGCAGCTCAAGACATTACGGCTGAGCTTCATTTTTAGGCAGACATATTCTACAAGTCCGCCCACGTTGCTTGCCTACCTGTTGCGTCATGTCTCTTCTTTCCACCTCTCCTTGGGTTGCTCTGCCGATTGTCTTGAGATGAAGCCTCGTCACTCTTATCATGGCCTTTTCCTTCAGATACTGACCGCTTCCACATGGATCCCATACCATACCCACTGCTGGGTACAGTTCCCGATGAAGCTCATTTACCCCATCGCAAATCTCCCTTCTTAACCCATGAACTAAGCTTTCTGCCCTAGCTTCTTAATTTGTCAGCCCTGCCTCGTGGTGGAACCTAATCAGTGCTGGCACGTCGTTTGTTGCTATAAATAGTCAGCCACGAAGCTGCAGGATACACCAGTATAGCCTTAGAGGCCGATGCCTGTATTCACTAATCTGAGAAGAGGGCGTTGTGAGCAGCTCAATCTGCTTCCAGACCTGCTTCTGGACGGGATGGTTGAAGTGGACCTTTGTAAATCCTAGGCCCAAGCCCAGGTTTTTAGGAGACGCGGATGTCAACCCCATCACAGGCCTTGTTGAGGCGACGGACATGAAGCGACCGCGTGGGTACACGCAGCACATCATAGCATGCTTTCCTGGCGTTTCACTTGCATCCTGGACGCAGCATCAGGGACCGTACACAGCTAGCCGTAGAGGATACACGGCGTTCATTGGAGCTTCGCTATTATGCACTTACCCTACAGCTTCGCTACGGAATGATGTCAATGGATACGGTTCAACGCAAATGCAGATGCACCACTCTGGGTACCTTCAGTTGATCAAGGGCATGGTAACAACACATAGTACTGTGCAAGTTCGAGCCTGCCGTTTCGCTATACTGCAGCGTCTGGGAACCCATGACAATTCGACAATTACAGGAGATGGCGCGACGTTTGTTTGTCCCGGCAATACATCGCAGGATATTCCCTGACCTGGAATTGGCACCTGAAACAACCCGCATGCTTTGTTTAGACGGATACTGTTCAATCTCGAGTCGCCTTGTTCAACATGGCCGGTGTTCCGTTCGCTGGTGTTATGTTGACACGTGATCAGCATTGGTCCAACCGAGGCGATATTCAGTTGCCGAGACGCAACCAAGGAGCTTGATGTATTTGTCTCCGTGGTACAAGGCCAGCATGTCCAACATGGGCACTGGGCAGACCGACCTTGTCCTACTGTTCTTGGGAAAGCTCACTGAAATTGTCTGGTGGCTGGTGGTAGCGTAGACGTGCAAGTATGCCTACCGCGTACTGCTGCACCCATGGCGCTGTTTCGAGGCGTTGAACAAGCCAAGAGAAGGGACACATGCACAAACGAGGAGCAGATGACTTGCGCCAGAGTTGAGTCAAGTTGGGTACTTGTAGTGCCGCCAACGGATTAGCAAATGCCGGATGCGTTGTGGCCTTGCAACGTAGATAGACTACGGACCGAACAACGAAGAGCAACGAGGACCATGCCTTACACCAGCCAACTGTCCAACGGACGCCTGACCGACGACGCCAACCTCTGGCACGGAGGCGTCTAAGTTCTAGGGCCCAAACGGGCGTAGCCACTCACCGTTGCGAGCATTGCCGTCGAGGTGGCTGCATATCTCGACCTCTGCCCATACCAGTATAATGTACCAGCATCAACGTATACCAATGGAAACAAGGGGGCTACAAGAAGGGAACACGGCGGGAGATAACGTGAATCACGTCCGAATGACGATGCTACGAAATGATGAAGGGGGGGGAGTGAAACAATGCGGTGATCCAGGCGGTCAATCTGAGCTCGACGCCGCTTGCGGAAACATTGGAAGGGCACATGCAGCAACGTCCGCTATTGACTTTTTGTGGAAAGGGACATGCAAGGGATCATTGGACAGTCAAAAGCATCGAGCCATGCATTCTCTTTTCTAGACAAGTGGGAAGTCTTCTCCCACCCAGGGCCCGGCGACCGTGGACTCAAAATCAGATGATGTGGAGAAACAACATAATGACATGGAGCGGTTTGAAGATGAAGCCACAACTGGGCACGTCCAAAGCATTCAGGGGACGGAAGCCTAGCTAAATCACCCTCGAGCTTAGCCGTGGTCGTTGGTCAGTATAGGGCCGAAGTTGACAGAGCCCAAGCAAACAGGGCCCATCGGTCGTTGAGGGCCTGGGACCGGGCTAAAGATGGGACACGTAACCAACCTGGTCCACAACCGGATCGAGGCCTTGTTTATTGGGGGCGGTTGACGAGCCGACTGGACAAGCTTTGTAGCGCAGCATGCGTGACATGGCCCGTGGATCATGGCCACTTTTGTTAAAAAGGACGCATGGAGAATGGTGCAGTACGGCAGCATATGATCTTGGTGGTCGTCTCCTCTTCTCGGCGGGAGCAATTTTCGCTTTCCAGGTTTCACCCGAAAGCGGACCTGGTCTGACCAGGAACCAGCCCCGAGGGCCACGCAAGGTGCCGAGAAGTCGGGAACGGATGGAAATCGGGAGCTGCGGAATCGAGAGCCTGAGCAAGGATCAGGTCTGCGTGCGGGCCCAGAGGCTGGCGCACACGGATTTGGCACTGTGCCTATTCATAGGCGCACGTGCGGACAACACGAGCTCGCCGCCATCGGTATTGGATGCCAGGCGAGCAGGATTTCCCTCAATGTCTGGAAGAGTTGCATCAGGAGCGATGGACGTTCTGTTCATGTCCTCAAAGGAATCCTATAGGATACAATCGGGGAATATTATCTGTAAAAACAGCAAGACATTCTGTGCGCAATGTCACTCCTTCACGGTTTCGGCACAGTGGGCGGTCAGGTAGGGAGGCTGAGGTGTATCCACAGGCCAAGCAAACACTCTAAAGGAGGGTTATGCGGACGGGACGAACTGGACAGCTTCTCCTATCATTGCCACAGCACCACTAGGCGTCCGTGTTTCGCACCGTGGGCTGGACCCTTGCGTCGAGTGACCTTCTCCCTGGGGATGACATTGTCGTGAGCCGGCTGGTTCGTTTCACAACGGCGGCCAGCGAGGCCAACGTGTCGCAGAGGGACAAGGCAAGGTGGGTATCGTTGGTGCCTGAGCGATATGTGATGGCGGTGATGGTCTAGGTAGGGAGAAGGCTCCGTTTGTCGACGGCCGGACCCCGTCTATTGCTTCAGGTTAGCCTGGCAACCCATGGTCCAAGAAGAACAAAGGTGGGAGACCCGAAATTCAAGCGTCAGCGGGATGATGGGGCCCCTTTCCATGCTTCGCTCGCTGGACAGTGCCCGGTTAGAAGCAGGCTTTTGCGCATGTTCTCGATGAAAGGATCGGCAGACCACGTCGGGAACAGTGCCCGGATAGTCGTAAACATGGACGCACAGTTGCATTCTGTACCTTGCAGTCGGCGGGGACCCGCATCCCAAGAAGCAAGGAGAGCAGGGGTGCAATCTTCTAGTGGTTTCAAAGACCCAGCTAGCGGTGGATCGTGGATGGTGGCATCGTCAAAAGATTGGACCGCTGTGCTTGGGTTGTGCCTGGGGTGGCCCACGACCCACACCGGTGGCGCTTCAGCAAACCAGAGGCCTGATGCGACCTTTTCCCAGCCAATGGCGCCAGACCAAGCATCACCGCGCACATGGCCCCGGCCGGCGCTCCTTCAGGCTCTAATCCGGGTACCCCTGACGCTATGCCCACTTTAGCAGCTGCCAGCCGCCCTGGCGTGGGCCACCTCAGCGCCTTGTTGGCGCCGGTGCAGCGCTACCTCCACCGCTGAGGGGGCTGTTTGTGATGCTACCGTACCGTGTCTGTGCCGGTGCACACAGCCAGGATTCTCGACTCCAACGCTTACACGCAGGGCCAGCTGGCTTCCCGCGCAGCAAACAAAGATGCTGGTGGCGGCTTGATCCCGACGAGCCCTGGTAGGTCGGAGAAAATCCTGACGGTGGACCTTGCCCTGCCATTGGCCGCCTACCCGTGCCGTGGTCCTTTTGGATTTATTGTGCCGCCCTCTCGTCGCCCCTCGTCCCTGTGTCTCTTCCTCCTCTTCCCTTTCCTTCACCTCACCTCAGCATTGTTGATTCAATTCATTCCCTTTTTGCACTCAACAGCTTCCTTCCTTTCAAACCTTCGTTCAGTTATCAACTGTTCGATACCTTCATTCCTTTTTCACCGCGTCTTTGAAAGACTGCTCCGCTCTCTACCGGCCGCGCCGACTCCCTGTTGCAAACAGCAAACTTGAACTTCACCTCCGAAAGCAGCAGCCGCTCAACAAGAAGCCTTTCACGCCACGCACTACCCTTCATTCATCGGTCTCAGTTACCCCCCACTATCCTTGAAGGAAGTTTGTTGCATCGCCACTCGATATTTTATCAGCATCTCGCATCACCACCAACTACCCTCATCGTCAACCTCTATCAACATTACCCTCAAGATGTACTCCAAGGTCGCTACCATCGCCGCCATCGCCGCTCTGGCTGAGCAGGCCGCCGCCTTCAACTCCCACCGCCACCTCCACAACGTGGACAAGCGCGCTCTCGAAATTGACTGGGTTACCGTCTGGGAGACTGTCTATGTCACTGCTGGCCAGGAGTCTGCCGACCCAACCACCACTGAGCCTGTCATCGAGATCACCACCAATGTCCCCACCGTCTACTCCACTTCGACCGTGGTTGTTCCCGCCACGACTAGCCAGCCGCCCGCTGCCGTCCCCGCTGCCCCTGAGCCCGTTGATCCGGCGACTGTCCCTCTTGTAAGCATTGCTCCCAGCCCCGTGGAGGCCGCGCCCGTCGAAGAGGCCGCTGCCACTGAGCCTGCCGCCACCGAGCCTGCTGCTACGCAGCCCCCCGTTGTCAACAACCCCATTGTCGAGGAGGAGGAGGAGGAGGAGGAGGAGCCGGAGACCCCTGCTCCCTCCGGTGGTGCTCCCTTCAGCAAGCGAGGACTTGCCTACAACGACCCTCTCCTGGCACAGACCTTCGGATCTTCCTGCAAGAGCTGCGGCTGGACCTACAACTGGGGCTCTTCCTCCTTTGGCCTCGAGTCCTCTATGAACTATATCCCCATGCTTTGGGGTGACGCCGAGATGCACACCGGCCACTGGGTCGAGGATGCCGACGCTGCCATTGCCTCCGGCTCCAAGGCCGTTCTGAGCTTCAACGAGCCCGACCACGCATCTCAGGCCAACATGGACCCCGGCCGCGCCGCTGCTGCCCACGCCAAGTTCATGAACCCCTACTCCGGCAAGGCTCTTGTCGGTGCTCCCGCCGTTACCAACAGCGGCAACGCTGGTGAGGGTCTGGAGTGGCTTCAGGCTTTCTTCGACGCTTGCGACACCCAGCCCGAGGGTTGCAGCGTCGACTTCTGCCCCGTTCACTGGTACTCCGAGGCTCAGTACTCCGATACTCTCTTCACCCACATCGAGAAGGCCCACGAGATCTGCGGCAACCGCCCTATCTGGCTGACCGAGTTTGCTCCCCTTGGATCCGGTCCCCAGGTCGACGAGTTCATGACCAACGTCATTCCCCAGCTCGACGCCATTGACTACCTTCATGCCTACTCTTACTTCATGGTCGCCGTCGGCAACCTGATGACCTCTCCGTCTCAGCTCAGCAGCTTCGGCGAGCTCTACGCTACCGTCTAAGCCGGCACGGGCTGCTGACGTGCTCAATGTCTCGCGAGCATTTTGATGAGACATGGCTTCGGGGTTCTTGCAATTTTTGTTTTACGAGGTCTACGGATACTCTCGGGTTAGGAGGCTGGCAGGTCTAGATGGAAACGGCGCAATTTACCATTCTCATGTACATGTTACGGCGGGTCACCGTTCCGGTTGCAGGGCTTTGCCGGCATCCTAGTCGCGGTGGCTCGCTCCCAAGCTGCTTTTTCGCGGAAGATCACGGTGATCGGGGATGGCATTCCCCGAAGGACCCCATTTGACACGATCTCTCCGTTTTTGTATTTCGTTGAGGCTTACCAAAAGGGCAAGCGACGGAAGGATAGACACATGAACTACGATAGCAATGAAGAAAGCTCTTCTGGTTACTCGCTCCGCATGAAGTTAAGTGGTGTGTGACTGAGGTTCAACGGAGGACGTGACATGATTTCCGGGTTGAGACGAGACATTGTCTCTGATTGACGAAAACGTTAGTTCCCATGCCCAGCCTTCTACCAGCTTTCGTTCCGCGAACCGCGCGCTTCCCACGTCGTTTTAGGAAACTACAAGCACGCAATACGCGTCTCCGACAGTGTTACCACGTGCCCACCCACCTGTAGAGCGGCGGCGGCGGCACTCACATCGGCAGACGAGGCACGCGTCAGCCGGCGGAAAGAAACCCACACAGCCAGGGAAACTCAGCCAGCTCATGGGTATTCGTCTCCCGGTGGCGGAACCCACGGGCATCCAGTGTTTTCGAAACGATGCGGCCCTCCCACCAGGATAACATACAACGGGATGAGCAAGAATACGGGCGAGATCGTTTGAGCGGAGCGCCAACATACCGACGAGCGTGGAACGGCGTGTCGTCGTTGACCGGATTCAAATACGGCGGCTACTGTTGATACTGGCATCCCCACCCCGAAATGCCAGTCCCTTAGGTCGCAGCACCTCACGGCTCGGGCTGTGGCGACAAGGAAAGACGTCGATGTAGTGAACCTAGGCTGAACGACTGGCTCAACGATAATCATATTGCACCTTTGCTGCAAGCATTCAACCCGACGTGCAAGCGTGGGCATTGCACCACGCACTGTATATGAAGCCTCAAACAAACAACACTCGAGTGACTTGTCAACCAATTTGGATATTACAAGTCCCTTACCCCACGAAACGCGATCCCTTTCATGCCTAACTCGTGACTGAATTCCATCAACTCCGCTGCGCCCTCAACAGTATGACCACGTCCCAAACTCCTTGCGATGCCCATGGTGTCAGTCAAATTCCCGGTACATGACACTGCTAAACCTCAGACGCCGATGCCCTCGCAAACCATGTTCCAATTTCTCACATAGCCCATTCGTTACAAGACCCGCCATGCTTCCCTTCACCCTCTCTTACTTTGAACCCGGTCAATCAATGAGGCGTCTGTGCCCTTGTCCGAATCCGAAACTTATCCTTTAGTTTGGCGGCCAGCCGGGCGCCTTGCCGCCTCGATTCCCCATCGGTTTCTGTGGTCGAGGTCCTCGAGACTCCTTCATTCTGTTCGGTATGTACTGATCGCATCTGCCTTAAAGCTGCCATCTGCTCTTCATACGGAGCTTGCCGCAACCTGTTCACATCGAAGAAACGAGAGAATCTGTGGCGGTTATGGGTCAACGAGCCCTCGCCGTCATCGAATACCAATGGGGGAGGCAGTCCCGACTCGGTGCCCGTGTGCGCGTCGTCCCTCGAGCCTCCTCTGCCCGGACGTAGGTCCATTCGGCTGCACAGCACATTAGTCCATATTCGCTCTGCAGCACGAGCTTGTTGGCTCGGCTCTTGTATCCATGTTTGACTTACCAGAGAGGGCACGTTCCAGATACATTGATCAACCAGGGATCAATGCAGTTCGGATGAAACTGATGACTGCATGGCAGCACTCTGACGTCTTCGCCAACTCTGAAATCCTCCGTGCAGATGGTGCACCCCAAGTGTCCGCCATTGGCCTCACCATCCACGTCCTGGGTCGGTCTACTGGATGGGGTCATGGACGAACGTGTAGCAGTGTGCGCGTCGTGGGAGTCCGGTAGCTCTTGAGCATTGCTGGCATTGTTCAAGGACCTGTCATTCGTCGTGGTATGCTCTGCATCCGTGGTCGCCGCGTCCATCTCCAACTCCGGATCGGGCTTTGGAGGCTGCTGGCTGCCAAACTTGACGATTGGGATGGTGTCGAGGACCGCACGGGCAAGCCCCTTTGCACGGCTCTGTCTTGGGCGTCCACCCCCTGCACCCCGAGGACCGTATCGCTCCGGATACCGATGGGCCCTGATGGCTCCAGAAATGATGACGATGAGAAACATGGCGGCGACCAGTCCGGTGACTGCATAGAGAATGCTCATGGCAGTTGATGAGCCGGTCCTGGGGGGGTGCGTGATGGTGGGCTCGTCAGCATCCCGGCTACCGGAGATTGTTGCTCTTACAATCTCGCCGTCGTTGGTTTCGTTGAGGTAGCTGAGCACCTGGATGGACTCGGCGGCGTCGGCCATGGAGAATATGCTGGTATACTCGAGGGTTGTGTCATCGCCTATTGCACACCAATTTCTGCTGGTAGAATATAACACGATTGCCAGCGGCTCGTAGCTCATCAGGTCATTGAACATTTGATTGTGGTCGATGGAGGCATCGGATGCACTCGTGTCGCAGGAGAGATAGGCAATGTCCTGAGAGCTGTTGATCATGTGGTAGGTTGAGGGCTCGGCAGATATCATGTATCCGTTGATGTGTACAATCTGGGAACGAGATACGTCAGTCAGCAGCCGTCCGGGGGACTGGGCTCAGGGGCAACGAGTCTGCACTCACCCCACGCGATGCGGCCGATTCGTTGGCGCCGATGTTCTGGGTGAGCGGAATCATGGTGTACTCCTGAGCAAGCAGGTCGACGCCGCCCAAGGAAAGGGCCAGGTGCATGGGGTTTTCGGTTGCCCATTCGGGGACGTCGTCGTCGGCCCATGATGTGGCATCCGCGCTGCACACGTTGGCGGCGCAGGCCAGCCCAAGCAGCACGCGGATGGTTGTGTGGCGCACACGAGGAAATGCCATGTTCGTCCAGGGTTGAGGGGAATGGACCTAGGTCGCCTGGCACGGCGGCGAGGAAAGGCCTGCTAAGAGTTTCAGGACTTGCGAGCGTCGAGAGGCCGGCGTGGATGGGCAGGCAGACGGAGAGGGCAGGCACATGGACAATGCAGCCGGGGCGGGATGGGGTTCGTGATCGGAGATGGTGGGTGTGTGGCTGCTCAAGGTGCGGTCCGCCGGGCAGATCTGAGGCTTGCCGAGTATCACATCTCAATATTCAGACATGCGGATCCGATAGTGGGAAGCGGGTGGGAGCCCGGCGTCATGAGACGGCTTTCGGGGGCAGGCAGATGGAGGAGAAAACTAAAGGGAGGGCTGGAGGAGGAGAGGTGCGCGGTTTGGACAAGAGAAGGGAAAGCCAGCACGGTTAGGGTGGTGATTGACATTGAATGCAGCAAGTGGCCAGTGGAGTCGCTCAGGTCATTTACCTCTCTGGTCGCCCTGCCCTTTTGGCTTGGCCTTGCAAGACTAACAAATAACCGCACTTGGTAGGTAGGTACCTACCTCCAAGCAGTTCTGATCTTGTCTTACTTACCTTACCCAACCCACCGCCAGGCAAAGGTAATCAGTTGGCTTTAACCAACCACCAGGCTCTTTTTGCTTAGAAGCTGTGCTTGACGGTGGTGATGAGTCAGTCCAGCTTCACTTCGTCATCGTGACCCCCGCGGTTTCTTCCTCGTCCTTTCCTTTTTTCTTTCTTTTTTTCTCTTCTTCCTTTCAACAAGAGTGCGAAGGCGCAAATGTACGGGCACGTACGTGTGCAGCAGGTTTCACCCGCGTTCCCAAGCGTCAACTAAGCCTCTGGGCAACAGATCATCTGCCCAATCGACGCCTCGCCAAGCCTCGCTATCGTCCACCGCCAAGCGCGGCCGTCTCAATCTAGCAGGCAGTGCTGCCCACTTCGCCGAGGAAGCCGGCAAAGGCGCTGAAAAGCCTCGAAAAGCCCTGGAGGAGACGGAGAGAAAGGGGGGGGAGGGCGATAACGGGCTCTAGGTCCGCCCAGTGGGGGGGACATTTCTGGCTTGTGAGGGCATCCAAGCTTGACGGTGCATCGGAAGGAAGCCAACGGGTGTCATTCCCCAGCTTTCTCCAAGCCTTGGGACATGAAGATCCGCGCCCGAATCCGCTATGCTGAATTACCATGACGGTGATCTGGGGCAGAATTACGTCGAGGCTGCTTGGCTCCCCGGGTCCTCGGATCCCAGAAGACACCAACTCCAGCATCAACAGCCTTCGATCAACAACAAACGACGATGGGTATCGGCCCCCGCAGAGCACCTAGCCAGTCCTCATATCCTTCGGCATATCGAGCAAGGAGTTGCCGACAACGCAGGCGTCATCTGCACCGACCGTGACTCTGCAACCACGTTGGACTCAACCATTTTGCGAGATACTTGGGGGGCGAGAAACTGACATTGGGACACATTTGGCTTATCACTCAACACGTCTGCCAAGACCGGATGAGGCACCGTTCAAGCAGTCTTCATGAGCAGGAAGACTGCCATCTGTCTGAGCGACGTTTTGTGACGAGGAGGACGCAGCACAACAGCTGGCGTAGGTAAAACTCGCCCAGGATCGATGGTGCATACGGCTCACGGCTGCACAATATGTGTCTTCAAGGCTGCACGCAGAAGATGGGCTCTTTCGGAGATTTGGTCGGCACATACCACAAGCTCACTCCGCCTCTCTCATGTCATTGCTCGTAAATTCTTGTGATGCCTAAATCCTCAACGCGGGCCATGCTCAGGCGTGGGCACCTCATGCAAACAGCAACTCGTTCCGCCCGTCTGATGCGTCATCGTCCCTACCATACTTTGCATGTTTCCCCAACCATCTTCAGCTTCAGGTTGCCGCGACGGAAACACTCGTCCCACCGCCCGCCATAGTCCACGGGTGTAGACCTATACGCATCGTCACACCGCTGCCAAAGGGCTTCGACGTTGCCGTTTGAAACATGGACAGTCGGTTTCCGGCATACGCGGAAAAGACTGTTTGATTCATGCTCGTTCGTAAACATGTACGTGGAGGGCTGGAGAAACGCCAGACCGCCGTTCCATGCTGCAAGCCTTCGTGCAGGTCGTGCACCCCTTTGGATGCGTCACTTTTGAGAATCAAGTGGTGTCCGACCAGGGGTCGGACTAGCCGCGGACAGGATGATTGCTAAAGCATCATTTCATATGTAGTAGTACGTTTCGTTTGGTGACTGACTACCTTACCGAGGTAGTATTCGATGTCCTCGATGTGATACCGTCGCTGCAATGCTCTTATACCAGCCTAACCTAGACTTTGGAGAGCATGACATTCGGCTGGGCCATGCGTAGGAAGCATTAGTAGGCTGCACCGTGTTATACATGATCATTTGAGCGGCCAACAGCTGCTCATTGAGAACCTGTCAAAGCTCTCCCCGCTCAGTAATCGCAACTGCTCCGAGGTCGTACGTAGACGGGGAAGACAGACAGGCCGAGAGTACACTTTTACATTTCAACTATCGAGCCCAACTCTCAGTTGACCCGACACTAGATCTCTTCCATATCTTCAAGATCATCTAGAGCCGGATAATCCCCCATCTCGATGCGCTCTGGACGGACAAAAACCCCGTGCTTGAGCTGAGAAGTGCTCTCCCAATACCGCGTGCCTGCAATGCTGCCGTCGTTCTTGCCCACCGGCTCGTCAAGCTGGACACCTACCCACGCACCGATCCCGTTGGGAATCTCCTTGACCTCTCCGACGTACTTGACGACGCCCCGACGGGCGTCGTCGCCTCCAACACGACACCGCCTCCCGACCTGTATGCCACGCTGGCGCACCTCCTCCTCCAAGGCCGCGACCCTGGCCTGCTCATGACTCGGTGCATCGGGATCGAAACGACCAAGCTTGGCCGTCTTCTTCCAGGCCAGGACCGAGTCTGTCTTCTTCTCGTACTCGTCCTCGGGCATCACGTACTTTTCCACGCCTGAAGTGTCGGTCAGGTTTGGTCGAGCCCCGGGCGGGCGCGTATCTGTGATCTGTTGGATCGAAGCGAGTACAAGTCAGCCTCGATGCAGATGACAGGGCATATACCGGCGGTACGGTCGAGGCAGGGGACGTGGAGGCCCAGGTCCTGCACACCCCCAGCCGCGGCGACAGCATGGGCATCCTTCACATCAAGAAAATTGCTGAATGGACCAGAGAGTCTTTCCATCGCACGCCCTGCATTTCTCGCAACCACTGCCACCGTGCTCACCGGGTCATGAATACTAAACGGAAACGAAAAAGCTAGAGAGCTTGGGTCAAACTCACATGCAGCTCGGCGTATGGGCTAAGTGGAAAGTAGGATAGGGGTGTGGCATCTTCGTCGGCCGCCTCAATGACTACCGTTGCGGCCCCCGAAGCCTTGAGGCTTAGCTTCTGCGCAAACGGGGGGATTCCAGTGACCGTCTCCAATTTGGCTTTCAGCTGGCTGATGCTCCATGAGGGCGTAATACGGCGCTCCGAGGCCGTGCTCTCCGAGATAACCTGAAGGGGGACGTCTGCCATGGTGCGCCACGGCTTCGTCAACCGGCTTTCACACTGTCCGACTGCAGCTCTCGCATCCGCTTTTTCGCACTGCTATTTTTGAGTGTGTCAGATTCGAGTCGACGTATGTGAGCTCTCGTCGATAGTGACCGAACCCACAGACGCCTGGCTGGGGTTCAGATGAAGATGTTCCGGATGGCGGTGAACTCGAGATCGAGGACGGGGATGAGGCTAAAGCGGGAGCGCTCCGTGTCGCCGTTAACTGCTCAAGGCAAGCAGAGCGTGTACAATCGGCATATGCTTCCTGAAATGGTCTCTACCTGGATCATTGACGCTTCTTCATTCATGCGTTCTTGACTCAGAATCCTAGACATTGGCTGGTGGTCGTCAAGCGAGGGTGCACNCCTCCAAAGCTCCTATCGATAAAGGTGGCTAGTAGTACCTTATGCACCATAATAACGGCCGCCACGTTCTCCGAAACTCGCCAGTATGTATTAGTAGCTTGTACAGTACCAGTACGCACCTCGATCTAGGTACCAGTGGCCAAGTGCCAAGTAGAACCTAGAAATGACCTTGGAAGCTTCTACTCTGGCATCAAGCATATGCATGCCCCAAGAGACCTGGCATATATGGTCTGCGGTCATATGCCTATCCGAATCGGCCAAGTCCTTCGTAGATGACCTAAGTATGCGAACGTGGCTGTGGCTGCTGATCAGGTTGCAAGACTTTTCCTTCTCCCTCCCCTTTTCTTCAACTCATCGTTTCTTTTTCCTTTTCTTTTCTTTTTTTTCTTTCTTCTTCTTCTTCTTCTCATTTCTTGCAGGGACTTTGTCGTACGATTTTCGTTTTAGGCCAAACGGGTCCTGACTGCACCGATTGGTTCTCTCGACACTTTCGTCTGGCTGGGTGGCATCTGCCCTTCCGACAGGAAACCGCCTGTGTGGACGCACCCCTGAAGCCAGTGCTAGCCTACCAGGCAGGCTTGGCGGGGTAGGGCATCACAGCAGGAGGTGCCGTATGTAATTAGTCCTTAGTCGGTCCTCGCCTCGTTGAACTCCAGGTCGTCGTCTTATCAGATCACGGCTGGCCTCGTTTCGACCAACGTCTCGACCCAGCTGATTTCGGCAATTGAAGCGAAAAGTTTCAAACCGAAACTTCGTGCCGGCTGGCAACCCGTATTTTGGCTGTGCTCCCGACTATTTTCAGTTGCAACTCCCGGCGTTGCAAGGATTGGTGTGTTTTACGAGACCAGATGGACTCAAATACGAGTTTCGCTGCCCGAAGCGGATGGTGACTCGGGTCTCTGCCATCAGCTGGTCAAGCTTGCCTCTCAAGGCTGGAACTGTTGCCAAGTCAGGGCTGAAAACAGCCGTGAACACTGGACAGGGGGGGTGCAATGTTGCAAAGGTACCAGGAGAAGCGGATGTGCCCAGCACCCTCGACAAGGCTTAGTCCAACCTGATGAACCATTCCCGAAATCTGACAGCTCACACAGAGCGTCTCGCGTCACGTCGCCACAGCAATCCTTCGCGAACGGTTCTTTCCTCTTTTCTCGCATATCGTCTGTTCACGCCTGTTCTTCCTATCAACCAATCCACTATTTTGTTGTCTCACTACTTCATGTCTCTGCTGCCGATCGCCCACGATCAGGTGCCGGCACAATGCTGTGTTGTGGTTCTCCGCAGTTTGCACATGGGGACTTGCTGGATCGTTCGTGTTGGAATATCTACAAAATGCTTGGACCTCGAAAATTGTGGACAACGACCACGTCTCACCGCCGGTTCGACGCGTTAGGTTGTATTCACCATCTTCTGTCGGCGCCCTACTGTTCACACCGCACAGGGCAAAGAGGATGATGCGTACAGATTGTGTAGAGGCTCATAGGTGGGAACACTGCATGTAGCTCCACCACCGCGTGATTCCGCTGCGCATCAAATATCAACGGTGAGCATTCAAACAGCAGCCTCGGAAACAATTGCCTTGTCTTGCATCATCTCGTATCAGGAAGACGCTGCCCATTGACCTCGTGGTGTACGCGAAGCCACGCTATCTCGTACATTGGGGTAGGGTCTGATAGTGACAGTAAATTGGCATCCTTCTCCCGAACGAACCGCAAATATTCTAGCATTTGCTCGATGCTCTTGGCCGTATGTTATGGGGCGAAATTGATACCCAAAACCATTCATTGTGTTAGACAGCCCGTTGTAAGGCATTAAATCGTTGCAATCCTTGGATGTCAGAAATGGCGCCCTATCACTCTGCAGAGGCTGTGCGATCTGCAATAATCGTTCACCGGTGCTCCGCACCCGCCTTTGGATTTTGGTAGATACGTCAGCAAGGCGATAGAGGGCTATGCGCTGGCATGTTGCTTTGATGATGACGTCGCATGGTGAAGCGGTCGAGGCATCGGATGAGGACGAGAGGAGTCTTGCAGGGGTCCGTAATGACTGCAGCCAGCTCCCCAATGCACAGTCCGGGATGTCAAATCCTGCCCTGTCGTGGCCAGCAAACCACAGTGGTCCAGCCAAGCAGCCGAGACTGGACACGATCCGGATGCTTCCCTGGCGACCCCCAATGGGAGAATTTTTTGACTGAGAATGATACGGCGTGGTCCCCTCGGGCCATGGGGTTTGGTCGAGACCCCCACTACGTTTCCGCGACTGAAATGAGAGGCTGGCTTCATGATAGGATGATAGCCACGCCCGGTAGCGGTACGTAATTAACACATACATATGCCGCAGCTCACTTGACCCAAGATCTCGGGGCGGACGGTTGAAATGAAGCGGTTCATGAGGGCTGGGGCTGGTGCGAATGGGGGTTGCAAAACCGCCCTAATCTAAACCCGCCCTGGCGAAGAAGGGGATCGGTGCATGACGGCACGGGACACAGGCTGGCTTGGGCACCAAGCGCCAGACACCAACGTGAGTAGCTTCCCAAACGCCACTGTTGGTGTTTGCATTAGGAGCGAGACCCAAGACTTTCCACGACGCTAATGGAGGACTGGGTGGCCAGCTGGCAGGTGGTTGTCCTCTGTACGCTGGTGCCCTGGTCCTTGACCGCAGATCCAGCGCCGCCTCATTCATGGACTCGCCATGCCAGGCGCAAGCCGGGCCAAAAGTCGGTGGGCACGGGGCAGGGTGGGGGTGGAAGTTGCGTTTCGAGGTTTTGCGCCCACTGACGATATGCGGTTGCGTTTGGCAGGCCGAAAATGCTGTGGATCTGTACAGTCGTTGGCAACCAAGGCGAGCGGGCTGACGGTTGCTTGTTGGCGTTCCCGTTGGCCTGGCTCGGGACCAGGACGTTGCCTCACAGCGTACCAACGGAGCGGCACTGTACATGTAGGTATGTGCATGTAGGTATGTAGGTATGTAGGGTGCATCAAACAGTGCGTCGAGGTTGCTGCTGGGTATGGATGGCTTGCAGCAGAACAAGAGGGCAGAAACATGGTCTTGGGCCGGCATGATGTGGCTTGACAGCAACGTGCGTGGGCGTCCCGGTGCCTAGTCCAACCTATAGACCGGGACTTGGGCGGGGAGCCAAGGGGGCGTGAGCTGCTCGGGATGGGGGTGTGGGCGATCATAGTTCGCGTACCCTGATCTGGTGTGGCCCCGAACACGTCGTCGAAAAGAGTCGGGGGTTGATGGTGCACTTGATCGTACAGTAGGCAGTCGGTCAACGAGATGGGGTCGATCAACGAGGCCTCGACCGCCCTGTCGAGCCCGCGCCAAATGCCGCTCGCTGCGGGCTTTACGTCGTTGATTGCCAGTGCCTGTGTCGATCAAGCAGCAGTCCTCTGCAGGGTTCGCCTGACTTGCTCATGGCCGTCTTTACCCACCAAGACTGCTTGGTCGTAGACACTCACAGGAAGGACTTGGCCCAGTTGACCGCCAGTTCATCAATGTCACCAAGGGTGTTCCCGGCCGTTGGGAAGGCTAGCTGCTTTGGGCGAGACCATGGCACGGCTCGGGCCTTTGCTGGACGAGGGTTGATGGTGAGACCAGCCTCACCCCCCCCCGCAAACCCTCGAATCCAACAACAGGCGGTGATGGGAAGACTGAAGCGGGCAGGCGACGAGCGCAATGCTGTGCCTTCTCGCCATCCATCCCGCCTTTCTTGTCGCGCAATACGCCGTACCAGTTGGCCCGTCGTATCAGGACTTCGACGGCGGGATGTGTCGAATTTGAAGAACGCTTTCATAGATTGTACATTCCCGTAGATTCGAGGGAACAGGTGGAGACGGCCATGCCGGGCAATAAGAAGAAAATAGGAAGGAGATGGTAGAGCCACTTGCAAAACCTGGGCAAGACAGGGCCTGTCTCGATAATGAATTACCTGTACTTTGTTGTAATGGAGGCAGGCGAAGCCAGGTTCCTGACTCAAAAAACTCGCATGGCAACATGATGCTGCTTCTGTACGCATAAACCCTGTCGTCAGGGCTCAACTTTAGGCTTGGGCGCTTTCATGGGTGACTCTGTTGTCCCTCAAGGTTGAGATATGTATCGTGCTGGGTAAATTAATGCAACTTGTGGCGAGGATGTTAGGCCCTGGACTACGCGTATCTACCCATGGTGATGGCATGATCGAAACATGCAGTCTATCTACCTAGGTAGATATGCATCGACGAACAGGAGTGCTTGCATGTTAGGCAGGGCATGCATGTCTTCCTGATGTGAGCTGTCCAGGACCCTTCGGGATGGGCGAGTTTCCATTTCCATGAGCTCAATGGCGAAAAGCCAAGGCTAACCCCCATGTTTGGATCGTTAGCTGGCGCCGTTTAGCCACAATGGGAGAGGGCCATTGGCGCCAAATGCCGCATCATGATCGCGACCGCAGCATCTTGTTGACCCGCAAGTTTCATCCGCCGCTCCACCGACAACCCCATGACTATCGAGCTCGACTGTACCTGTACGTAATGCGGTACTTTGCTTTGTCTCCTTCTGCTCCGGACGTCACCGCCATATGTTCGACTAGACTCTGCAGTGCACGCGTCTGCCAGATGGACCCGTAGGGGGGCCGTTAGCGTTATAACGAGCGTTGTTATAGACAGAACTGCGATAGCTCAAAGCCAAAAGCAACGAGGAGAGACAAACGAAAACTACAAAGACTAAGATTAGGAACGGAAAGGTGCGAGTAGAGAGGGCAAACCCGCGGCATGGTATCAAAAGACGTGTTTACCCAACAAGACGGTCTTGGGGAGGGGAAAAAAAAAAGAAAGAAATTTGACAACTTTCATCAGCTGTCGGCTGACCGCGAAGCCGAGATTGCTTCTTGTGGAAAACATGCGGTCAATGCCTTGGCTACCTTACCTGCTCTCCTTACGCACACATCTTCTGGAGATGGAAGGCATGGCAGAGCAGGGACTCGGATCTCGTCTCCCGTGACGCGACACTCGTGCACCTAGTAGCCTCGTCGTTGGCTTACTCAAATGACCCTTTTATTGGTGAAGTTGCCTTTAACGAATCCGCGAAGAAACCGGAGCATGACATTGGCTGGGTATTCTAAGATCATCAGCCACATCAGCCCTCGTTGTAGTTGCATGGAAGGAGAGGTTTGTAAGACACTGTATCCATACTCGGTCTAATCATGGATTCGTACTTCGTGTGTTAGCAGGTCGGTAATCAAGTGGACGTAAGCAGCCTAAAATAATCTACGGCTGAGCAGCGTGGCTGTCGACCGTTGACACTTTGCTGCAGTGATATCTTTCTTTTCTTCTTTCTCTTCCTGCAACCATCTTTCTCCGAGGCAAATTACCAACCTTTTCCGCGCTCGACGGGCTGCGGTTTCGAGCTGTGGACTACCTGGTGAATTGTTGATTGGTTTGTGCCTGTTCCTCCCCAAATATGCAGTCGTTTTTCCGTCGCTCAATGACCACCACGGACAGGGCTGCCAATGGCGGCCCCGCAGCTTTACTTCCGGGACGATGGGGACATCATGAACCTGTTTTTGGGTTGCTGCGCCGTGGTTTCTGCTAACGAAATATGCGGGATGGCCTTACACCGCTGGAGCGGCTCCCTGTGGTAAGGCCTGCATGGATGTGTGGCGTTGACCAGGCGCTGGGCACAAACGGACCCCCCCCTCCTCCGAGCATTTGGCCCCAGATGAGGGTATCGGAGATGGGGGCGATATGCGAGGATCACCTCGATTTGGTGGTGAGGGAGGGAGGTGTGTCGTTAACCATGCTATTCCACAACCACCCGCGCCTATTCCTGTATGACACACTATCTTGCCTTGTTCTGCCTTACGACATCTCGTTGCAAGAAACCCTTGGAGCCGAGGGTATCATGATGGAAGCCACCGCGCCGCCGCCGCCGCCGCCGCCGCCGTCACACGGTAATTCCACCATTCCCATTACCGCCCTACATGGATCTTTCATTGCGAACCAGTGCCCGAGTTGCAGCTACGAATGCATGGCCGCCGGGCCTTCCGCCTTGTCTAGCCCCTATCTCTCTTTGAGCCACCGATTTCATGCCTTTGGGTACCCACAGCCCTGGGCTTGGGCACGCGCTCTGCGCTGCACGGACGGTAGGGTAGCCTCTTCCGCGTTTCTACCCGTGGCCGCCCGTGTGCGTCTGTGTGTAGGTGTCTGAGAGTGAGGGAAGCGACAAGGAGAGCAAGAGGCGTGTCCACCAACGCATGTGTGCCGTACAGAACGCTCGCTCCACGTACGGAGACCTTGTCACCTTGTCACCTTGCTCTATGCGCGGGCACAAGGGTGCACCGCTGCGGAAAGCCCTTGTGTGCCGCCTGGTTGGATGGGCTATTCTGTCCAGGAGATGGCCGAGTGGGCATGTTGGCGTCTAGCGAGCGCCCAGTCCCGTCCGCGATCCGCCTCTCTTGTGCCTCAACGATTCGACAACGACGCAAGGTACCAGCTCAATGACCGCAGGGCTCCCACGTCGGATGCACATCGCACGTCGCTTTTCCCATAGTCTGGAATCTGGCCTTGCTTCTACCACCAGTCCTTCGTCTGCCCCAGTGCCTATTCTTAACCAGCTCCACCGCCGCTGCACCNCTCTCGGCTTGGCTCACGCCCCTTGACCCCCTTCCCAGCTACTATACCTGAGAGTGTAGAGCTGTTCGTGGTGCCTTTTCTTGAGGTCATAATAATGGTGGGATTCTCGGACGCACCGCCAATTTGACTAACTTGCCTACCTACGTAGACATTAATCAGACCCCCCCACCGCTCTCCTTTCCACCGCTCTCCTTTCCACCCCTCCTCCCCTATTCTGAACCTATCTGACCTTACCTCATGAGTTCTGTCCTTAACACCACCTCTCCTTCCTTTTCTCTTCTCACCCCACCGTCCCTTCCCGCTCTTCACAGTAGTTAGGTATGTGAGGTACTGCCCAAGAGCTGACTGATTGACTAACTGCCTGACAAACTGACAGACGGATAGAACATCTCTAACCAGGCCGGACCCGGTCTCCTGGACTATCCCCTTGTTTCTTCTTCGGCTCTTCACCTTCTTTTCCTCTTCCTTTTGTTTCTTGACTCGACCTATCCCTGTCTGGCTACGCACCACTACTCAGCACAGCGTGTACTGCGACAGGCTCCTGACGTTGATTCTCCAAGACGGCTGGTCCCTGTACCTGTGCTGGGACGCTCCCATCATTTCCTCCTCCATACACCCCCTTCCTTTTTTCGCATAGAGCCCAAGGCTGGCCCTCTTCGCCGCGACTATGACTCTACCAAATCTTTCCTTCTTCTGCAGCCTGACTTAGACCCAAACGCAAGATTCCCAGGTTAGTTTGACGTAGTAGCTTCACTGCCTCCCTGTGCCCTGCCTCACTTGGTCGCCCATTGGTCGATGGCAGCTACATCGAGACCAATCATGTTAGTGTACGCCTTCATAAACACAAGGAGACACGCCCTAACATCCCAACGAGAGCTTGCTGTATCCCTGAGCCGCCGAGACAACCTCTTCCTCTTCTTCTTACTTTCTTCGAAGTACCTTACCTTTTCACCTGCGTCACCAATCATCAACACCAAGCTGGAATACAACCCGAATCATACGCTCTGCCTGCCCGATCGGCCACCCTCTTGCTCTGACGATTCATGTACATAGCGCAGGCACCTTGCGGCTTACCTGGCTATACCCTGCGCCGACAGCAGCTGTCCATTGACGTCTTCGCTGGCACAAGCCTACTGCCCGAGAACCAAGGCACGCGTGCTCCTTGGGCACTTCGTCTCGCTTAACTCAACTCTCTATTCCTCTTCGGCGGCAACGGCTGCAGCTATAGTTGATCAACCGCCAAACTGGCTCAAGTAAAAAGCCAGACCTCGCTCTGCCTCTTGAGGGCAGAGTCACCATCAAGTTCATCTTCTCGAAACGCTCTCGATCTGTTGCCAGGTCCACGAACCTGCGCAGACCAAGTACGAGCCGCCTACTGTGAAAGTGGAACAACCGCAGCCGTGGATCTCGCCGCCCTCCTCAAGCGATCAGACTCAAATGAGTCTTCCTTTGCCCATCACCGCGAAATACGACCTGCCTTCGCTCCTACACTAATTAACCCAGCACCGCACTCACGCAAGGTTGCACAGAAACCTCTAATTGGTGCCCTTAACCCTCTACCCGGTGGCCGGCGCAGCATGCCCACTCACGCGGGAGACCAGCCGGCTAAGAAACAAAGCAAATGGTCCCCGGAGGAAGATGCTCTTATCATCGAGCTCAGAGGAAGCGGTATGAAGTGGGAGGATATCTCTAAACGGCTTCCCGGGCGGAGCGCTATCAGCTGCCGTCTTCATTACCAGAACTACCTCGAAAGAAGGAGCGAATGGGACGAGGATCGCAAGAACAAACTCGCAAGGTTATACGAAAGGTACATCTCGACCTGCGCCACTTTGCCAACCTGTTTCCTTCACCTTGACCTCGGCGTATTTGTGCGGCACGCACAATTCACCATGCAAATTACCAAATGGCGTAGGACAGAGCTGACAATGATGCTAGATTCAAAGCAGAAATGTGGGCAAAGGTAGCGGAAGAGCTCGCTGTTCCATGGCGAGCGGCAGAAGCCATGCATTGGCAGCTCGGAGAAGCCGACATGGCCCGCCGTGCTGGCGTCACGCCATTCTCCCTGGCAGCCGTGACTATCGAAAGCGGCCAACGAAACTCTCCCTCACGTACCTCACATGGACAAATACCACCCCATACAGCAATGCCTCGAGATCTAGCCTCGCAATCTCCGCACAACATATATGCCACAACGCCAACCATGGTTTCGGTCTCCAGTGGGCGAGCAGTCCATTCTCGCCGGGATGCCCTCCCACCGCCATCGTCAGCGCCTCCCACTCTAGTAACGGATCTCGGAGACACATACTATAGTGCAGGGCCTGGTCTTGCCCCGATACACAGTCAACCGCAGCCTCGGAGCGCAGGTCTCCTTCCCGGAGTTGCAGAGTTGACCACAGGAGTCAGCCCTTATACCACGCCTCCTAGCATTCACAGTGCTCCCATGCAAGGGCCCGGGGTGAACTCTGGGCCTGTATTTCCGCCTGCAATTCCCTATGCTAGCCCCGAGTCCACCAGAGCAAAACGACGTGCGAGTCCCGACATGACCTACCACGAGTTGAGTCAGAAACGCCGCATCGAATAATGCCATCGTCAACCCTACGCGCCCACAAGATGATCCCAGGCATAGTGGACTGTGACTCAAGGGATGGATCACCCAGACAGTACTCGACTTCGCCAGTGTTCGTCTGGCAGTTGATTTGTTTCCAATATTGTTACCTTGAACCGAAAGAGGCTTATGCCAGGAAAGGCACGATGAACGCGACACGACGGCATGACTTCAGCGGGCGACAGGAGCGAGCATGTATAGAGCATGGACATACTTTTCTTCCACTTTCTTTCCTTCTTTTTCTTCTTCTTTTTCTTTATCCCTTGCACTTTCGGACTTTTCCATTGGTTTCTGTTACCATTTCAGCATTGTGAGCTCTCTTTTGGGCCCGTGCATCTAGATGTTTGTTTTCATCTCATGTACAGTTAATGGCGCAAGGGATCTACAGCTCAACATTACAGCAAGAAAAACACAGCAGCGAGGTTTCACGGGGTGGGAGTAACTTTTGATCTAGACTAGACATTGGAATATGCGGCGAAACCGGGCTGGATCCTCAGGCCAAATAGGTGTTGGTGGGTTGGGAAGTTTGGGGCGTCAGAAGGTCCACTGGAGTGGCAGAACCACCTTATAGCGCTACGGTGTGGGAACTACATCATTTAGATTTACTATTGTCATTCAGAGCAGCAGATAGATGATACCAGGACATCTCTCACCTCTTGGCATACCAAGTATACGTACATCTGGCTCGTTGCAGACAACCACTCTAAATTCACTGTAACGGACAATGCAAGAAACGTTCAAGATTTTCTGTTATATACTACCCACCAATTATCTCTTTCGTAACCAGAGTCCAACAGAATGCCTCCTACGGACAAGACGTCTTCCTCTAGTTCACCCTTTCGGTACAAGTGATAATAGCGCTGATACGTAGCATCCGGGGCCCCTTTGGTCTTCATCACCCACGGCACCATGGTGTCCTGAGTGGAAGTCTCGTCCCAGCCCCTGCGGCTACTGGACTGCTCGAGGGCCCATACGAGAACAAGGATTGAGCCACCAGGCCGGACACAGTCGAGGAGGGCGTTGACGGCGGCACGACGGCGCTCGCGCGTAGATAGGTGATGCAGCACAGCAATGCTGATTGCGAAATCAACGGCGCCTGGGCGGTAGGGTAGGTTCAGTCCATCGGCAACGATGACCTCACCAGCGCGCTCAGACCGCGCCAGATGAACGAGGGCAGGCGAACGGTCGGAAGCGAGCATGTGCACGGCGGGGTTCACGCCAAGGTACTTGCCATTGCCGCAGCCAACGTCGAGACCGATGCTGCCGGGCCGCTGGGACAGCAGGAAGGACTTGACCAGCGGCCAGGGCTTGTAGCGCGTGGAGGAGAAGTGCGGTGCAATGGCCTCGTAAACGGCGTGGACGTGTGTAGCCTCGTACACGTCGGCATCGGTGGCCTCGGCCACGTCGTGGGCCAAGTCGCCTGAGGTGTTACGGGCGTCGTCCACTTGGAGAACCTTGTCAGCCTGCATGACGGGCGTGAGTTGTGCGTGCGGGCTGTGCTGACTGTACGGAATATTGATTCACCCTCTGCTCCTCTTTCACACACACGCACACACCCAGCTTTTCGGCCAAGAGCGGAGGGGAAGGGAGGAACGGGGGCCCTGGCGAGTCGAGTTTTCAATGTAACTCGAGCTTTCGTACGGGCAGTACTCGACTCCGGTATTGATGTAAAGGCGTGACGATAGAAGCAGCCGCTTATGTACGCGTGACTGTAAATATGGCAACGAGTGTACCAGGGATGGTACCTCAGTCATTACACAGTTAACAGCCAATGGTGGAGTTGACGTTTGAAGAGAAGGGGGGCTAATTCCTTTGACTGTGCTGTGTTAATTACGTCCAATGCCTTAGTCAGGCAATAATGGTAAGGCTCGGAACCTTCCTGCTGGCAGGGCTGGCAGGTGCGGGCCACGCTCCAGGTGTCTTGTTCGGGTATCTTGCCTCAACAGGGAATCGTTCGTACCTGACCATATCTTGAAACATGCACGTCATGCCTTGTTGGACTCCTTCCTCACTGCAACTCATTCACACCCCCCTCCATTTAGCTACTCGCTCCAAGGGGCCTTACCTTAGTACCTTAGGTACCTCGGGTACTAGAAGCGTGTGCCTCGAACTAACCTTGGCACATCTTTTAAACTTTCTTCTACTGTTTTGGCTTGCGACGCTGCCTTACCGTCGTGGCTTAAAGGCTTGTCCAACATTCAGGCAACGATGGCGTCTGATGATGTAGGCCAGCTTGTCCCGCCCAAATCAACAAACAAGGTGAGGTTTGCGATTGGCTGATTGGACTCTTGTGTCTTGGGATTGCGCTCGAGTCATTGAAACAAGACTCTACCTGTCGCCAAACACAAGGGCACTGTGACCCAACGGGCGTCCCGTGCTATATGTGGCATCGTGATCACAACCTCTTTAATACAGAAGAACCATTTGAACGGATACAGCAGGACCCGGTAGATCATTGACACTGCCCCGAGAACTGCAGGCACAGGGTTTGAGGCTACCACATCCAGCCACGGATGACCTTTGCGCACCAGGGTTGACACTATTTGGTGGCCAAGGCGACGATTATCGCAATAGACCGGCAACCAGCCCCATGCGGCTCCTCCCCCGCCACGGTTGCGGCCGCAACGTGGAAATCTAGCACGTGCAACGGTTGTGATTGAGCTTCCGAGCTGCAGCGGACAACAATTCGACACGAACCTCTCTCCGCAAGCGGTTTCACGAGTCCTTCGTCATCACTTTCAGCAGCCTGTGAGAAGCCATGGCCACGACGACCCTGTTTGTGCGACCTCCTTCGGAAGAGTTCCATGGTACGAAGTGGGATAATATACCCCGTGCTGACTGCTCAAGAAAGGAATTCTAACGAGCATCATGTTGCATTTTGTTTCCCACCACCCCAACCTTTGGCCGATGGTGCTTACTTCGCCCGCTCGGTTCCTCCTCATGGGATGAACCCGAGTCGCCCCAGTGCAGGGAATTACCGGGCGCTGATGGGCACAGCCAGGTCGGGGGTCCGAGACAGGCTGACCAAGGGTTGAACGGCAAAGACCCCTGGAAAAATGCTCGTGATTACGGCAGACGGGTATTACGAACGGATGCAGGGATGCGCAGAAGGAGTGGAAACACTCCGACGCTCCGATTTGCAGTCTGGTCGGGCTTGTGAGCCGGCTTCCTTCCGGGAGATTAGTGGGCCACATCATGTTGATCCAGGATCACTTCAACGGTGATGTGCTGCCCTGCATGCATAAGCCATCTGACAAGAAGGGACATCATACAGTTGTGGGGTGTCTGAGTTTATTCGTCGGGCAACGAGGATGGAAGTATATGGATAATCTGCAATGTCCGGACTTGAAGCCCTCAACCCGATCCTTCTTCCTACGGACACACTTCCACTTATTTCTGGCCGGTGTTCAATGAGCTGTTGGCATCAAATACATCCGAGGTGATAAGTTCTGGGTATTTGACTCCTCCCTGCTGGAGCGCTGAATCCATCGTTTCCATGATGACGATGCTCTCGGTCCAGGGAAGGGTCTCACTCTCTTTCTTGCCATCCCGCACACAACGCGCAGCTTCGTCAGCCTCCCAGAACATTCCGTGACCCCAGTTGTCACGCTTAGGGTCTGTGGGAATGGGGCAGTCGACCACTTCGACTTTGCCTCCATTATTGGGCTTGATCACCTTGTACTGCAGAGGCCTGTATGCAGGGCCCATAACCTGGATTTCACCTTTGGATCCCTGAATGCGGATGGCGGCGCCGGCACTGTTTTGGCCGTCTG
This sequence comes from Stachybotrys chartarum, assembly GCA_001021365.1. Lineage (NCBI taxonomy): Eukaryota > Fungi > Ascomycota > Sordariomycetes > Hypocreales > Stachybotryaceae > Stachybotrys > Stachybotrys chartarum. The sequence continues at coordinate 1,292,198 of LDEE01000004.1, forward strand.
GATCCGTAGCGGCACGCAAGCCTGTTGTCGCGATGCCCATCCTCTTGTGCTTGGGGAACTGGACAATGATGGTCGTCTGTTCGTCCGCACCCGTCGAGTACAGGTTTGAGGCCGCCGTAACTTTGGGAGCCTCCTTGTCCTTTTCTGACTGAGTAAGGTACAGAGTCTGGAAGACCCAAGTCAAGGAGTATATTCCTAGATCGAGGAGCGCGCCTCCGGCCAGATCCGGGTTGACCATACGATGGGAGTTGTCAAAATTCAGACTACCGTCTTCCTGGCTCGAGTTGAAAGACAGATCGGCTAAGATATTAATTAGCACAACTGAGCCGAACAATGACTGATCATCATAAAGTAGCTCCGCGTGCGAGGAGTCACTAACCTGTGGTCCTGTAGACGTCACCAATGGCGCCGGACGTGATGAGCTCCCGAATCTTGATGCTGAGTGGGAAGTATCGGGTCCAGACGGCCTCCATGAGGAAGACACCCTTGGCTCTAGCCGTATCAACCAGCTTCTTGGCCTGTGCCGCGGTAACGGTCAAGGCCTTCTCGCACAGGACGTTCTTGCCGGCATCGAGGCAGAGCATGGCATTCTGAAAGTGGTGGCTGTGAGGAGTAGCGACGTAGATTATGTCGACGTTGGGGTCGGCCACCAGCTCGGCGTATGAGCCATACGCCTTGGCCGAGGACGGGCCGTCAATGGCCTTGATGAAGCTTGCGGCGCGATCGGCTGAGCTGGACGAGGCAACGGCGACAATCTCATGGCGAATGTCAGACACGTCTCGGGTGAGGGGATCCGTCAAGAGGTCCTTGCAGAATGCTGCGAAGCTTGTTAGTTTGCCCTGTCTAGCGGAACCCCCCGTTTCTGGAGATGGCCGGCTACAGCTTGGAGTTATGCCTACTTGTCGCGATGCCACCGGTGGCCAGGATACCCCACTTGATGGTAAATGGATCGGAGGATGCCATGTTCACGAAGTCAAGCCGGAACAGCACTGGACAGGAATATCAAGCCAAGGTTAGATTCTGGATATCAACAAGGAAACGCTGAGGCTCGGCGAGAAAGGGTGGCCAGCTAGTTGGTGGGCCAACGTCTCTTCTTTATACTCTTCCTCCGCAGCTGTGAGCCCACACACCGGCTGCCATCACACAGGCTATGCGGACCGCGACTAGACCGACGAACGCCACAAGTGAGGGGTTCCTGGACAGAGGGATCCACGGGGAGCGTCCCCTGTACCAACCAAGTCCCGTCCCTAGCGTCGAGGCTGGTGCCTACCAAGCCCTCGAGCGCGGTGCCCGTGCCAATCACTATCGTCCCCCGGATGTGGTTCGTTCAAGCCACTGCCCGAAGACGGCCCGGAGGCTGGACGGCCGTGATTGTGGTTTGGAGGAAGTGTCTCGGGCCGTGTAGAGCTCGATCTTGGTGGGGTAATTCGCGCGCTGCCGTTGCGGGGGATTGATTCTACGCGTCATAACGTCATCGCGGTATCGGCCGGCCACCAGCATCGAGAGTGTACGTTGGATTCGGACATGTCGGTGGACGTGCCGTGTAATATAGCTAGACTTTCATAGACCTTCAGGTCGTCTAGGCAGGCAGATATAGTGCTAGCAGGTCGGCGGCTGAGGGGCACCTGAGGGATTGAGGTGTCTGGCATGTGTGCCCAGCTAGCTACTGAAGCAAGTAGCTATAGTAGTAGCGTATTGACTGCTTGAACACATCGCGCGAGGTATTGGAAATTCAAAGATGAAGAACCTGGCGTGAAAAAAAGGATTGGTTCTCCTCAAGGAGGCAACCGAAGGAATATTCGTATTGGTCCATTGTTCAATATTCTAGTAGCGTCTGATTCGCTCCCCAATTGAAGCCATTCATTCCCATCTAAACTTCGCTCGCCACAGTACATCCAAGATCATTTGGAACTTAGCTGAAGCAACATTCTAATCGGGATCTCAAAGTTTCCGGATCGCGTCGCGTAGACACTGAACCCTTCCAGAAGTACCCATTATGACTCAGGCCGTGACTATCGGCGCACAAGCATCGGCCCTTGCGAGGAGCCTCACGCTCAACGGGCCGAGTGCCACCAAGATCCCCAGGCTGGTGTACGGGACGGCATGGAAGAAGGACCAGACGGCGGACCTCGTTTATGCCGCCATCAAGAGCGGCTTCCGTGGCGTCGATACCGCTGCCCAGCCCAAGCACTATGACGAGCATGGGGTTGCCGCTGGGGTCAAGCGCGCGATTGCCGAGGGCATAGTCCAGAGGGAAGACATATATGTCAGTATGCCGCCACCAAGAGCGGCCTCTTCTTCTTTCCATTGTCATTCTTGAGTCTAATGACGACAACAGATCCAGACCAAATTTACAGCACCGGCGGGGCAAAATCACATCACTCCGTATGACATCAACGCATCGTTGGCGGACAAGGTTCGCCAGTCGGTGAATTCGTCGCTCAAGAACTTTACAATCGCTGGCCAGGAACCTTACCTCGACAGCCTGGTGCTGCACTCGCCTCTCGACACGCTGGAGGAGACCATCACTGTATGGGAAACGCTGGAAGACTTTGTCCCCCAGCAGATCCGCAACTTGGGAATCTCCAACACGAGCCAGCACGTACTCGATGTTACGTATAGTAAGATGAAGATCAAGCCGGCCGTTGTACAGAACCGCTTTCACGAACGCACCCGGTACGAGACGGAGCTGCGGGCCTCGTGTCAGGACAAGGGCATCGTCTTCCAGTCGTTTTGGACACTTACCGCCAACAGCGCCCTGCTGAAGTCTTATCCGGTTTCCAAAGTCGCCGAGGGCGCCGGCGTCGACAGGGTAGCGGCATACTACTCACTGGTCCTGGGCCTGGGTAAGATGGTGATATTGGACGGCACGACCAACGAAGCGCACATGACCGAGGACCTGAAAGGCATCGAGAAGGTTGGGCAGTGGGCGGAAGGGGAGGGGGTGAACGTATGGGCCTCCGCCTTGAAGGAGTTCAAGAAAGCTATTCGAGAGCAATGAACACGTGCACGTTGCTCTCCGACGAGCATCGTTGGCATGGCTCGTATCGTTCTTTCCGATCCGTGTACGGCTGAAGGGTGCGGTTGGCAAAACCAATACCTCTGTGTAAGTTTTACAACAGCATGTTTAAGACGTGTAAGGCAAGCTCGATCCTCCCACCTGGGTGTGTCGGCATAAGGTTCCGTAAGAGAAGTTTGATGCCCCAACGTCCTTTCCTCGTTGATGCTACCATGTGCCTTGGGCATGAGATGCGGCACCCTTCGGTCGATTCTCTATAACCCGTAGGGACCGTACATTGCTTTAGCTTGACCACTTTACTCCCATCATTTTGGAACATATTGTCTACGCCAGTGATACCATCATGTCTAGGAAGAGAGGTCGGTCTCATCACTTCACCCGCAAGAAGAGGCATTCGAAAAGTCAATCGCATTCCACAAACAAATCCGACCCCCCGAAGCCAGTTGACAACGCAGAGTTCAGGTCGAGCACCCAATCAACAATTTTGCTGGATACCCGGTCGAGTCTCGAAACAAGGGCTCCGTTGGACACGGAATCAACGACCCTGCAAGGGAAAGGAGAGCTAGGCATGTCATCAGTCAACCACACACGCACATCCGAAACCGAGACGGAGCCAGACACGCAACTACTTGTTCTCAACGAAGACAATGCGAGGCCTACTAAGAGCGATATTCCGTCCGCCAGTAAAAAGTCGCAAAGCGCTCCCCGGCATGTCAAGAGGTTCGAAATAGCAGTCCTGTCGATATGTTCCAAGTATCAGGGCACAGGTGTGAATGAAGACGTGTTGCGAGTGAGCATCGTTTTATACAATATGCGATATGGACGGAAATTACACGACGTGGCCGGGTTGGGGTTGGAACAAGGTGTTGCGGAACATCCAATGAATCAGGGGCTAGAACAGCCTCTTTTCGGATTTCATTCGGCCATGGAACAATCCAATTAGTAAAAGCAAGGACAAGAGTGAGGATGTCTCCCCCTTCTCGTGGATGTCATAGTTTCCACGCGTGAGGGGTTTCCATGGTGTGGATATTACACACTTGATGGCCTTTTGGCCGGAAAGGGGGCACTCGGAGGATTTGTTGCTCGTCAAACATTTGAACAGTCATTGACTAGCATAGACAACCATCGCTGGGGTTGGCCACACTTGAATAAAACGGGACAAGGCAGATATCAGTTTGCCGGACGACGCCGGTTTGGTCTTTGATATATTTATTTTGATTCACCTTTGGACTCAACATCCTTATCCTTGTTTTCTTTTGCAAATGTATTAGCGACTATCAGGGGGAAGCATGCCGTTGCCTCGACATAAACCTAAACGCACGGTCAGCCATTGTGATTACCTTGTCACGAGAGTCAAATTACCTTGACGTGGTCGGCGTCAACTTTGATCTTGCCCCACGACACGGCTTCGTCCGGCCGCGCCCCGGCATCGCTGCCGTCAAACTCCTGAGCCGTGTTGATGTAAACGGCAGACTCGGCGCCGTTGCGCATCAGACATGCGTTTGCGATGTGGTGCTTGACCACGCCGCCGCCGAGGATGATCATGCCCGCTCTCTTGGCTCGGACCGATATGGTGTTGATGCGCCGGATGTCCTCGACAATGTCCACGCGTAGCTGCTGCGGCGAGGACTTGAAGGTGTGGAAGTAGAGCATGTCGCCTAGGCTGCCGTCTGTCAAGGCTGGGCAGAAGACGGGGATGTCGTTCTTGTAGGCCCAGTAGTAGACGGACCTCTCGTCGTTGATCTCCTTGCCGAGGCGGTGGATTATCTTGGACGGCGTCCAGTGCAACTCGTCATCGGTGCCCTTGCTGGCCTCCTGCTCCTCCAACATCTTGTCCAGGATGGGGACTACCCAGTCTTCGAAAGCGCAGTAGTTGGCGTTGGGCACAACCAGGTTGCCGATCCTGTTGAGGCCCTTCTTACGGAGGTCTGCGCCAACGGCGCTGAAGGTGCTGAGGTACGTGTCGCCGAGGCACTTGATCAAGTCTTCCTCGACGCCACCTGCCGTGGTGACGATGCAGGACACGTGCTTATGCTCGACGAGCCAGCGGAAGACGCCTCTCAGCCCCGACGAGATGAGATTCGAGGTGTAGCCTAGGAATATGGTGGTCTTGTCTCCGGACTCGGGGTCTCGCCATGCTCTCATGTCGTTGATGATTCGAACGGCCTCGCCGATGGCCGTGGACTGGAAGCCCATGTGGCGCATGCCGAGCAACAGGTCCTCGGCCGTGACGGGCCCTTTGATCTTGTTGAAGTCTAGCTCCTCGACTCGCTGGGCGTCGTGAGGCATGGCGTCTGACTTGACGAGGACGGCGTCCGTGGCCTGACTAGGAGGGGCATCCTGCCCGTTCTGAGCCATGCTGTGTGTGTCGATGGCGCGAGATTCACGGAAGATTGCTAGTTGTCTAGAGTATCACTCCCTGCAGGTTATACCTTGGGGAGGGAAGCCCTGTGCCACCGCGTAATGAATTTTCACCACTGCCCTCTTGGGAGCACGGATAGCTAGCTTAGATGCTGTGTACTCAGAGACCGCCTGTATTGATCACTTCATCAGTGCTTGTTTCGTTCTGCAGGATGGTATCATCGAGAGACGAGGTCTAGCCCAGATCTTGGTGTCTCGTCCGGCAGTGAACCTTCTTCACGTAGTCGACAACGTATAATGGTATCAAGTACCTTGTGTTCTGCTGCCTGCGCCAGCGCTTGTTGCCAGTAGTGATTATGACTTATCAGATACGTCGTCAGAGGGTGAATGACGAGACGTCTGATTCAAAGCACTGGACGACGGCACTTTATGAGTTTGGCATGCAGCTATGGGGTTCATCAAACAGGTACTTCAGGCAAATGCCAATCTGATTGGCCACCTCAAGTATCTTGAGGTCAAATCCGAAGAAAAAAATAAAACCTAGAAGATGGTGGGGACCCAGATGAGCCATCTTCAAGTCTGGCATTGGAGGCGTTGGATTGGACGGAAGCCATCCCCACGTCCCCATGACCTGGAAGGGGGGTTAGCGCATTGCGGCAGCATGTCTTGGAAGGGCCCTGCAAAAATGGCTGGCTGTTTGGTCGATCCACATGCCCGGAAAGCGTCTAGACGCCACGCGGTGTCTGATTGGCTTATCTCGGCCCCCCCCTTTTTTTTTATAGGGTACCTTATGCATCGGTACCAGCATCAACAGCCGAGGGCAGCTGTCGGGGTAGCACCAGCCCGCGGTACTGCACTAAAGTACCTTGAATTCAGGTAGCGCGACAAAAGGCGCCTGCCATTCCTCAGTAGGTAAACCATAGTCTGGGAACCTCCTTCCCGACCTTGCCGTTTCCGGTTACGGTACCTTACCTGAACGTGCCTTCCGCCTAGCCCATTCGTAGGACGACGGCCCCGTCTTCAATTCCTTCAACCACCGCAAAGCCCGTGGAAACGGCCACCTGCATCGATATTCGCCCTGCCATCACCATTTACGCGTCAACGAGTCGGCCTTTCTGTTAGAGAGCCGGAGGAGCAGACTGTCTGGGCCTTGACTAGCGCCCCTCGCCCGTATCTCCGTCGGCGGCGCGCCCCGTCCAACATCCGTGCAAGGCGCAGAACCGACCACCAGGCCTTGCGTCTGCACCTGGTCAAGAACCCGGGCGGGAGAAGAGCCTCGTGATAGCTCAAGGCTCGAAACTCTCTTGGTGGCTTGCATGGACTTATCCGCCACGTAAAGCCTATTCACAAAACTGCATGGTTGTGCTACTGTCCGTTGAGGGACCCAATGGGCAGTGGTCCACCACCTAAACTTTGACTTCTACCATGTACGTGGCTTGCGACCACCGCTCGTTTCCAGCTTGCCCTCCTGGATCGTCTCCATTGGCGCGACTCATCTCCCGCACAGCTCATTGAATTCCGCTGCTAATGGTGCGCTACAGGGCTTCAAGGTATTTAAGATATGACTCGGACCGTCGATCCAGGTCGCCTAGGGACCGCTCCCCCGATCGTTTTGACCGAGCATCACAATACAGCGACGGAGACAGACGCCGTTCTTCGACCGAGGCGCGAGCAAATGCCTCGGCTTTCCAGTCGAATCGTGATGTCTTCTCTGACCAGCTGCGGCGGGAGCCTCCACGAGGACCTAAGGCGTTGATAGACGCTCCCATCGGCCCCAGGGGCGGCGGCTACGTTGGTGACTTTCGAGGACGCGGGGGTCGCGGTAGAGGTCGTGGCTGGTCCGTAAGGGATGAAAGCAGAGACCGCGGTCGAGACAGAGACATCGACTTTCGGGATCGGTATCGCGATGAAAGGAGCCGCGAACGTGAACGGGAGCGCGATCGAGACCGAGACTGGAGGGACTCGAGGGATTTCAGGGCGCGCCGATCTCCCATCGGCCGGCCAAGGTCCCCGGGTCGTGAGTTTAGGGATAGAGACCGAGATCTACCCCTCGGAGTAGATCCGGACAGGGCCCGGCGCGGGTCTCGTGACGGGGGGCCTCCATCTGCCGGCTCATCATCGTCCGACCCTCAGTTCGGCATGTCTGCTTTCCCCCGTGGCGGAGGTCTTACGCGAGGTCGCGGAAGAGGCGGCAGGGGCGACTGGCCGTCAGACCGGGGTCGGGGCAGAGCGCTGTATGATGATCGCATCGGCGACCGCTACCCTCGGAGCCGCTCTCAGGAAGGGCGATGGGGGCGTGACCGAGACGAACGCGATCGAGGGGATAGATACCCAGAGCTCGACCAACGACGCGATCCAAGGGATGACCGTGATCGAGGAGACCGCGAGCTCTTTCGCGCAAAGATGGAATCCCGCGCTTCCAGCGTCCAGGAAGCCGCGCCGCAAATCAAGGATGTCTCTCCACCTCCAGTTGCACCTTCAGCCCCAGCTTTCGGATCCGTGCCCAACAGAACCCCCGGGTCGGTAGAGGGCCATCAAGCCCCTGCCGGCGCTGGAAAACCGCCTCCCACAGGACCTCGATCGTTCGGCGAACGGCCAGTCTCAGCTGGACACCTCGGTGGTCAAGAATCGAATCCTTCGAATGGCTCCTCCAAAACAGCGATTGTGGACCCTACTGCTCCTCAGATACCTCTTGGCCCTCGGGCTCAACAGCTGAAGCAGCAACGACCATCGAGCAAACAGTGGATTAACCCAAATTTAAAGAAGGGCCCAGAGTCTCCGAAAGGCATGAGATCGCAGAGCTTCGTACAACAACGGCCTGCTCTATTTTACCACGACAGTATCCAAGCTAACACATCTTTAGACGAGAAGAGACACTATCCCGGCGAGGCCAGAGATACTCGTTTGACCTCTCCCGTAGATAACAGGGCCCGATCAAACCATAGCGCAGAGCCAGGGGAAATCACGGTCAAGCACGAGATGGAAGAGCAGGAAGCAAGAGATCACGCGAATGGCGAGGACAGGTCTTTCTTTGCAAGAAGGGGAAACAATATGCAGCCATTTCCAGAGCGAAGCGACCCGTCGCCTTTGCCGAAAGCACAAATGGCCGATCTGGGAGAGCGCAACGATGACGCAAAAGGAGGAGGCTCGATACGGAAACGCAAGCATCCATCCGTGGGAGTTGTCAGGTTTGCTCTTCCTCCAAAAATACAACAACAAGAGCAATCCGAATCCGACGATGACGAGGAGATGATCGAGTGGTTCGACAAGAAGATGCAGGATGCTGAGGCCGAGCTCAGCAAACTCCAAAAGCCAAAGAGCGTCCCTCTGCAAATTGTTTCTCGGTTTGCCACGATATCGCACGGCTCCATGGTCAAAATTCTGCTGGAAAGAGAGGGCGTATCCAACCTGATTGGCATATCAGATGAGACGACAAACGAACAACAACATCAAACAAAAGAAGGTTTGGCGGCAGAACCCCCTGTCGTCGTGGAGGTCGCAGTGGCAGGGACTGCAAACATGTCTAAGGAAACATCAAACGCTCCAGCCAGCAATGTGGAGGAGACGATTTCCACACCGGCCAAGACGGCAGAGGCGGTTACCAGCTTAATCGAGCCCATTCCCGAGCCTGAGCCTAAAGTTGAAGACATGGATTTGGACGAACCAAGCGCCCCCGCCCCTGAACTTCCCGAGAAACAACTGCCTATCCTTGAAAAGCCCGTCGTCCAGGAGGAAGCTGTCGGCGCGGCAACACTGCCCAGCACTGCACCGCTAAGCGAAGAGCTTCCGGTACCCGTTGTTGAGGAGCATCCACAGCCCACAGTCTCGATCGAGGTGCCCGAGGTGGAGTCCAAACCTCCAAGTACACCTTCGCAAGTTGGAGATGAGGAAGACGACGACGAAACCGAGTCTGAAGACGATGCCTATGTGAATGTGGAGCAAGTGCGTCAATACATGGCTACACCACCACTTGATACCCTCCCGGATTTTGGCACCGGACCTTGGATGACTGACAGGGATTTGATTCTATCGTTGGATACCGACAGCATAGTGGACGAGTTTGTCGCACAACACCTCAACAATTTCCACTTAAACCATTCCGCCGAGCAGGAGCGAGAGAAGAAGGCTTACGCAGATAGGTACCTTGATTATCTCGACTTCACCAATTCCAGCGATCCTGTGGCTGTGAAGAGTCGCGACAAATTTTCCGTCACCGCTCCAGTCGTGGAGCGAACCGGCGCAATCACTCCGGAAGCCAAACCAGAAGGGCGCGGCGGCGGCAGACGATTTGCCACGGAACGAGATCTGGAGCGAGTACTCGAGGCTTCGATGCGAGAAGATGAGGAGAGAAAAGAGCGGGAATCCAGGATGCAAAAGGAGAAGTATCGCAGCGATAAGGAGGCTGTAATACCCAGCATGTACTGGACGGAGGAAGAAAAGGAGCGTGACCATTACATCGACCGCTCCGGATTCGTCCCGCAGGACAGACTCGTGGCGGCTTGGCATGTGCTTCCTCCCGTCAACAACTTTACACCCCAGGAGACCGAGCTATTCGAGAAGCGGTACCTGGAGCTTCCCAAGCAATGGGGCAAGGTTGCCGAGGCCATACCACATCGTGACTTCGGCACATGCATCCAGTATTATTACCTGATGAAGAAGGAGCTAAACCTCAAGGAGAAGCTCAAGAAGCAGCCTAAGCGGCGCAAGAAGGGCGGACGAGGAAAGCAGCGATCGAGCGCTCTGGTCTCTGAGCTTGGCAACGGCGATGCCGAGACGGAGGATAACCAGGAGACCGGCGAGAACGGAGAGAGAAAACGGCCTCGCCGGGCAGCGGCCCCTACTTGGGGTTTCGAACAGCCGGCTACCGATACGGACAGCGCAACGCCAACCGCCGCGTCGAGACGAGGCCCGTCGGCTGCCGCAAAGGCGGATCAACCCGAAAAGGTGGACGGACGGAAAGGCAGGAGGAAAGCAGCCAAGGACAAGGAGTCTAAGGTGCCCAAGCCGGCTCAGCCTCTTGCCGCCGGACCGGCGCCACCCAACGCGAAGCGATCGAGGTCGAACTCGAGGGCGCCGAACGTCGAGTTTCAGGCCAACATTGCCCCTGACCTCCATCGCTTACCTCTTCCTTACGAGCAAGCTATGCCGGCTGGTATTCAGCCCCCCTTTCCCGTCCAGCAACAGCAGCCTATGCAGAGTATGGAGCAGCGTCCTCAGTCGATCCCTCCAACGTCCATATCCGAAGTCATGGCACCACCATCCCTGCGACCTGAGCCCCCTCAACAGCCCCCTCAGCCTGCCATGACTACCTTCAACCTGGCTTCTCAGCAGATACCGCTGCAGAATGAACGCAAAGTCCAGCAACAAACGTCGAGCTACTGGAGTGTTTCGGAATCTAATGACTTCCCACAGTTGCTCAGGGCGTTTGGCTCCGACTGGTTGGCAATCGCAACTCACATGGGCTCCAAAACGGCCATAATGGTATGTTTCTAGTAAAGTTTTGACGACGTGGACTCACAACTCTTGGCAGGTCAAGAACTACTATGCTCGGCAGAAGGATCAGGGCAAAGCGGAATGGGAGGCAATCGTCGAAGAAGCGAATGCGAAACAAGCGAGAGGCGAGAAGCGACCAGATCCGCCTCAGCCCACTGCAACCAGTCGAGGCAGACGATACGACACCGCCACACCTGTTGCATCGTCTAGGCCTCTCGCTGTTGCGCCAACCATGGATGTCAATAACGACCACGTCCAGCCCAAGCTGGAGCCCTCGATTCAGCCAGTAAGGGCCCAGCCATTCTCCAACTACGGTGCCGCCGGCGTTCCCATCGCGCAAGCACCCGCGGCTCAGCAGCCACTGGTCCCGACAACGCAGCAACCGCTTGCCATGCAACAACATACCATACCACAGCAAGCGGCCCAGATGGCGTCTCCCAACCCACGCCCGTTGAGGGCTACTCCTGCGCAGGCTTTTGGGTTCCCGGAGGGAGCAGCGTCTCAGCCCACGCCGCAACGCGTACCTCTGCCTCACAAAGCTGCAGACCCTCAGGAAACGCGCCATATGCCCATGGCCCAATCTTCACACGCAGCACCACCACCGGAGGTGTTATCCGAGCGCAATGTACAAACCGACCAACACAGAATGGCGATGCAGTCGCAGATGCACCAGCAGCACCAGCAGCTGCAGCACCAGCAACAACAGCAGCAACTGCAATTGCAGCGGGATAGGGAGCGTGAGCGTGAGAGGGCCGAAAGAGAGCGTGACAGAGAAAGGGAGATGATGGAACGAGAGATGGAGAGGGAGAGAGAAAGAGAGCAACGAGACAGAGAACGGGACCGGGAACGGGAACGGGAACGAGAACGGGAACGGGAACGGGAAAGGGAAAGGGAAAGGGAACGGGAGAGGGAGAGGGAGAGGGAGAGGGAAAGAGAGAGAGAAGCCTCCCGGCCGATTGAGAGGCAGCCGTTGAGGGCCAAGCAGGAGGCTGAAAGCACTCCTCTTCCCTTCGACCGGTACGCCAATCGTCACCCCCTGAGCCAAGCTCCCAGGCCTGAGCCTCTGTCGCTGGCAAGGTCCGTACATCAGGACCCGATTCGAACCGTTGCTCCTCAACCGTACGCCGCGCCGCAACAAGGCCCCGGAATGCGAAACCTGTTGAGTGACCCTCATTCAACTCAGTCGCCGCCCTTGGTGCCGCCAACATCTCGGCCGCTATCTTCAATGCAGCAACGGCCATCAGCCGGCCCGTTGACGGAACCTTACGGCAACGGGCCGCCTTCATCGGGCACACCAACTCCTGTTGCGACTTCTGCTCCCCGGCCTCCCGAGCCGCGGAAGTCTAACATCATGTCCCTGCTCAACGACGATCCGCCGCCGCCGCCGCCGCCCACAAAACGAGTCAACGATGTGGCTGGTCATGTTTCGCGGCCATCGCCAACTCCGCCTCCTCAGCCAATGTCCCGGCCGCCTCCCGCGCCAGCAGCATCAACTCCTCTGCGGCGTGAGGAACCGCAGTATTCTCCTTATGGACGGACGGCATCTGGCGGCGCATCCGCCATGCCGTCCCTTAAGCCCACCTATTCCGCGTCCCCTCAATCTCAGCACATGAGCGGATCTCGCGCAGCCATGGGGATGCCGATAGATGCCAGCACAGCAGAGAGGGACTACTACAGACAGCATCCTTACCAACCAAGTCACCAGTCAAGCGCAACGAACTCGCCGCAAGGCTCTCATCGGTACCCACCTTCCGGGCAACCCAGTCATGTACAGTATCAGCCACAGGGGGGATATCCTACTTCTTATGGAGGGCCTTCCCAGCCACCTCCTCCCAATGCCTCGTCGCCTCCGCCGCAATTCTCCCACCACGCACCGGCACCAAGGACGCGCGAAGTGCCCCAGGGCAATCGCGAGAACTCGTGGCCGCCGCCTGCTCACCAGCAACCACCATCTGGCCTGCAGCAGCCCGGCGGATGGGGTGCTCAGCCTACTAAGACTACACAAGCACCCCAAGCGCCCCCGGTACAGGGTTGGGGTGGCCAACATCCCCAAGGAGGCCCCAAACCTGGCACGCCAGCGCAATCTTGGTCATCTGCACCGCCACCTCAGCAACCTCATCACATGGGAATGCGGGATGAGCGTGCTCCTCCGATGTACCATTCCAACAGCCCAGGCATGGTCCAGCAGCAGCAGCAGCCTCCACAGATGCAGAGTCGCTATCAAACGCCGGTATCACGGGGACCGGAACCTGTTCCACCACCAGCCCAGGCATATCCGAGATACGCATCAACACCGGGGCCTATTCCTCCTAGGGACTCCAGGGAGCATAGGGAGATTGGTCGCAGCTACACGCCGGCCGGGTATGACCGAGGACCACCACCGCCTCCTGGGCCTGGGTATCCGGGGCCTGATCTTAGAGAGATGCAGATGAGGGATGGCAGAGATCCCCGCGAACAGCGGGATCCACGAGACCAGCGCGACCCGCGGGACCCGCGAGAGATGATGTCTCGAGGCTTGAGGCCACACGATTATGACAGGCAGCCGGACCGTTATGGAAGATGAAGGGCGTGAGCTGCTAGTAGTAGGCACTTCGTACTTTTTTTATTTTGGATGGATGGATGGATGGATGGCTCAGTGTAAGATCTGGGAGCAAAATGCAATGGAATGGGCGCCAGGGACGGAATTGATGATATTGTCAAAGCAGCGAGAACCGTGTCTATTTTGGATGAAAAGGAACATAATTAAGCAGGAAAACCCAACATTGTTTTTGTCCCAGTACTTCTCTCGTGAAGCCAGGCATCGCCCGACGGGGTACCCCACCTAGTGCCGTTAATGGCCTGGAGCTCCCCCACCAAACGCGCCGGACGTATCCAGAACGCGTCAACCTGCAACCTCACTCCAGGAGACCTTTTCCTGGCAGCAAGACAAAGCGCACTAAACGCTTGTTCATTTTGCTCGCCATGGCTTCGAACAACCGGCCCACGTCGGCCATGGAGGCCCGCGACAAGACGTATTTCGAGCAGCAACGAGAAGCCTTGATTGGCGAAATCGCAACGGTTCGGGTCCTCCGCACTGCTACCAGGCATGCCTTTTGCTAATTTTCTGTATTTCGTTTCACTCTATAGAACTTCGAGCACGTCCTCGCGAATATCAATAAGCTGAATCGGTCGCTGGAAGCCGTGATAACCGTTCGTACGCCCGACCCCTGCTGTACAAATCGCGTGGTTGTTGCTGCTTTTTGCCCGGTTTGCTGAAAGTGCCCGTCGGAAACCAGGTTGGCAACGAGTTCTCGTCTGTGGAGGCGCTCTGGTCGCAGTTTGAGAATGTGATGGCCAAGGAGGAGGAGGACGCCGGCAAGCAGGCGGAGCAGCCGAAACCGCAACAGCCCGAGGGCGGCAGGGCGCCGGAGTCATGACCGACCCGTTACGGACCCACGATGTATATGATCATGTTACGAAACAGCACTACGGCGACAGGAAGCGTCGCTTTTGACTAGCTTGTAAGACGTACTTTATTTGCACTATGTCCTATTTCCCATCCCGACGACTTGGCAAAACCACTCCACCAGGGGGGCGACGGCAGACAACGCCGGATGATAAGGGAAGAATAACAACAGGTGGAGCAAGGGAGGAGAAAAACAGATGAATACAAATCAATCCAACATCTAGTCCGTGTCTTCTTCAATCAAGGACCCATTCGTGCTTCTTCCCCTGTCCAACGACAACCTGGATGCGCCCTGCTTGAATCCCGTTCCAGGGGCGATGCCAAAATGTATCCCGTCTCTCGTGGCTCAAGATCTCTATCTCCTGCGGCACCGGCTCTCGAAGTACCGTCGTCTTTCGACAGGAAGGCCATCTTCTCGCCCGGCGCCGACTCCCAGCAAATGTACAGCCGCGTGTTCGTTCATCGAATGCTGCGTTGATAAAATGTTGAAGACGAAGAAGGGGAAAAAAAAAAAGCAAGAATGATAACTGAAAACTAGGGTTTCGTGTGATGGTCATTACAAATTTGTAAACTGGCAGCTGGTCACACCAATGTGCCCCAGCTACTGGTCGTCCCCGTAGGAGATCCTTTCACCAAGCCACTTGGATAATGAAAAGGACATGTCGCCGTGAGGGTACTTTAAAGGATCTGGCACTTTGCCCTCCTCTTCTTAGGACCACCGCCCATGCCCGGAATGGATGACCTGCCTTCCGTGGCTTTGCTGTGCGAGTTGGCCGAGGCCTCGATCGTTTTACGATCATTGGCCACGACCGTGAGAATGGCTTGCTCGAAAATTTCGTCAACACCACGCATCTCCTTGCTGCTGCATTCCATGTACTGTGCACCCATCTTCTTGGCTACGGCCATGCCTTGCTCGGTGGTCACCGGTGTGAGGCCTTGCGTTTTGAGCATGTCGATACACGTCTTCTTATAGCGGAGGTCTGACTTGAGGCCAACAAGAACAAGCGGTGTGTAGGGACAGAAGTGGAGGACCTCTGGGTACCACTGATGGTTGGAATTAGCGGTACGATCTGGGCGAAGAATGGGAACTCTGCACGCCTACCTTGTCTAGTACATTGTCGAGAGAGTTGGGGCAGTCGATGGCAAAGCATACGAAAATAAGGTCCGTCTCGGGGTACGACAGCGGACGAAGACGATCGTACTCTTCCTGGCCGGCGGTGTCCCACAAGGCTAGCTCTACCGTCTTGCCGGTAGGGCCATGGGTCGGGTAGGTGATGTAGTTTTCAAAAACCGTCGGTACGTATTTCTGATGAGAAGCAGGATGTGAGCAACCCCTCGATGGATCAAGCAGGTTCCCGATCGATGCTTACCTCTGGGAAGTATCCTTGGCTGTAGCTGATGAGGAGGCACGTCTTGCCACAGCCTCCGTCTCCCACAACAACAATCTTCTTGGAATAAGTTGGCGCCTCGGTGATGTGTGTACCGGCGGACTCGCGGCCTGTAGAAGTGCTCATGGTGGTGCTGACGGTGCCTTCGCTGGACCGCATGCGCTGATCCCGACGAGTATGTTCGATGTTCTGCTGGTGGTTGTTGTGGTAGTATGAGTTTCGCGATGATGCCATAATGTTCTGGCTGGCTGTGGCGCTGGCGCAGCAAGTTCGTCGGCTTTTGCAGCAAAGAATCGCTATGTGCAAGCGTCAAGTATCCGGCCAGACAACAGGACTCTGCGGTTCGCAAGCAATGCTTGAGACAGGACGGGCGGCACTTAGGCTGGTCGGGCTTTGACGAGTAGGACAGACCCCGAGTTGCGATGGGATGCAGGTACAGCTGACGACACTCAGAGATGGAGCCTGAGGGCAGAGAGAATGTGCGGAATGCTCTTTAGATGAAGCTGTGAGGAATTGATATGGAGGAGAGAAGAACCGAAGGGAGGAGAATCAATCCAGCTGTTTCGTAACAAGCGCTGCCGGGTTAGCCAAGGCAAAGCAAGGGAAG